>OX463759.1:30011509-30373667 GCA_949824845.1 Rhingia rostrata
TTTAATGTGAATTAATGTAAATTAACTGAGCTATGAGTTGTTGGTCTTTTTTTTATTAAGAAAACCTATTTAAAATGTAATAAAATTCCATTTAAGCAGCACTGAGTAATTTTTCATTTCATTTTAATTTTTTTCATCTTCAATACCTTTTTCTCACAAAGAGAAGGTATTGTTTTTACAAGACCTCCATATTTTGATTGATTGTACTGTTTGCCACAATTCCTTAACGGAATTATTAACATTAACCAATAATTAAAAGTCATTATAATTCGCATGGGCTACGATTTCCTCCAAACTTCTAAGTACATTGTGCTTAAAATCGTTGTTTCTCATATTGTATATATTTTAAGATTTAACATTTAATGTAAAGGTTTTAATTTGGACAAAATCTGAAAATGGTGTATTTCTCGCGTGCTTGGTTATCTTATACCTACTTTGCAGAAAAAAAAGACCAAGTTTTGCACCTGCGTATTGTTTTTATTTACGTCTTTATTTTTGACACTCTGGAGCAGACGCGTATTCGTTATCTCTTTGTTAGTCACAAAAATGGAGCTTTTTTATTGAGAAAATAGCAACAAATTAATATCATGTTTTCTTTTTGTAATCTGAATTAAATTGCAATGTATTTTATTTCGAGAAATTATTATTAAAACAACAAAATAGCATTTCAAGGTTTATAAGGGGGTATTTAAAATAGTGCCTTCACATACAGTGTTTTCATATTGCAACATTTGTTTGAAACCACAGTGCTGTCACGCCAATGCCATACAAATGAGGATGAAGAAGTCAGAAATCATGTTTTCTATGCCATTCTATAATGACGGTAACATTCTGGCCGGTATCGTACTTATAGAAATATGGGCAGATAAGTCTACTGTAAAGCACAACGAACAATGATTTTTAAAGGTTCTAAGGTCATTTAGACAAAGGCTTCTGAGTTTTCTCCATTCCAAATTCGAAAATTTTGTTTATTTATATATTTATCTAACCAATTTAAACTGCCTAGGTTGAGCGATGGTTAGTGCGATGAAATGCCGCTTTCTGGGATCGATTCCCAGCCGTAGCTACACCTGAATGATTTTTCAGTAGCCCTCCTCTCGTGATGAACGGACAAATCGTCTGAGTTCTATCAATTGTCAAGAAAAGCTTATCTCGACTAAGCCGTTCAGATTCGGCATAAAACAGGAGGTCCCGCCATTGTGTGCCATTCACGCATATGCGAATGTTTGTGAGAATGCAAGGGGTGATTACCAACGAGCCTGTTGCTATAAAAAATTGTATTTTTTTTTTATTTAACCAAAAATGGGCCTCATTGGAGAACAAATGTAAGCGCAATTAAAAATGCCTACATTTGGGGGTAAGTCCTATCGGTGTAAACACATCGAACAAGGACTCAATTGTTTGGGTAAGTCCATTTATTTAGGTGACTACCTTGCACACAGATGTAAGTACAAATTCAACTAAATTTGCATACTTACTAGTATAATAGCGTGGATTTTACTAGTTTGCCACTCGTGATGGTTATTGTTCACGGTGAAAACGTAGCCATTGGTGCTAGACCTGGGAGTTCTGCATTTAGTCATGTACGGTGTAAACAGAAAATTTCTGATACTAAAATATTTAGCACTTGACCAAATATAGGCCCCGGTGTAAACGTAGCCAATTGTTCTACTTTAAATCATAAATTTTAAATAATCGAAAAAAAAAATCGCGAAAACAGCGGTTTTTTTTAAACAAAGTGGCATTTTATTTCGCCTACTTTTCTAATAGCAATAGTCAATAGTTTTGGTGGGATGGGAGAATTATGAATGATTGAACAGGCATTCAAATCAGGTAATAGTTAATATAACCTTATGATCTTATTAATTTAACAGCTGCTTAAGTTTCAAGTAAACCTTTCCCTTTGTTTGTTAAGGAAAACCTATAAAGCTCGAGGAGCGATCTGAGATGTGCATGCAGAAATACGTCGTCTGGAAGTTCGTTCCATTGTTTCCTTGTTCTGTAACAAAAAAAAATATTGGCTCAGAAAGTGAAGTCTTATGTTTCTTCATCACCGCGTACATAATGCATTTTCGATTTATGTCTTTTTAATAAGTAAGTTGCTCTAGGAACAAAATAGATTTCCTGTTTTTTCAAATGAATTTGTATATTTGGACTTTGTCATACTCGGAGCACATCGTATTGGAGTTTCACACCTGCTTTTATTGCTTTCTAGTATTACCTCTCCCAACCGTTGTATTAGGACACATTGTGTCGGTTTGATAGATTCGAAGTAAGGGAAGAATCTTTTATTAGCCAGATCTCACGTCTTTGATAGAGTCCGGTAAGTTCAATATGTGATTCAGATTTTTAGAAAAATATATCGATTGTCCCGACCAAGAATTTCTTCACCCGTATTGCAGGTTCAATCTTCAGCGTCGTAAAGGAAGACTATATTTGCATCAGCGTTGTTCTGTTTATTGGAACTTTAAAAAACAAGGTTTTCGAAAAACCACACTCGAAAAGCGGCGTGGCCTACAATTTTCTACAATTAAAGATATATTCCTTTACTTTTCATAAAAAAAAATAATTTTTTTTTACGAAGCAGCTCGCAAAACTTTTATAACGGATTGCAAATTGTTTAAATATAGTTTTTATTTTGTTTTTCCAAACACATTTTTTTAAGAAAAGGCACACAAAATCCAGGCGTGCCTTTAAATACGTTTGTATTTAATATGGACAAAGCAAATATATAATATGATTTTTCACACATTTATTAAATGACGTTACAGTTGGCCAATGGTTTTAAATGGTACACCGGTCGGTCAAATATGTATACTTATATTGGTAGCATTAAAAAACAGTTCGTATAAAATGTAAAGCCTTAAGTTAGATGACATACAGACGGAAAAATAGAACGATATGTCTAAATTTATTATTTATATATGTATTAAAACACATATATAGATGAGTTATAAATATAGAGACGAACTTAATTTGTGCTGGTAGACAAACCATACATTTTTGTTACCGACTAGAAACAAGTTTTACATAATTTAAATATGTAAGTTCTGTTCTGATAAATTCATCATATAGACATATACACTTACAAGCGCATAATGTTAATATCGCCTAGTTGATTGTTATATCGTTTTGTATTCAATTTAATTTGTGTTTTATTTTATTTTGTTTTGGTTTTATTCAATTATGCATTTGGTATGTCAAAATTCGTCCTTACGAACTAATCACATTCACACAAAAAATCATTCCAAATATCCAGTTCGATTTCTTTTGATTTTATGGTTAGTGAATTTATTTAACTTTTTTGTTAAACATTAAATATTGCTCTCACACTAGTATATACATTAAACGCAAAAGACAGTAATTGAAATAAAATAAAACAAAAAACAAATAAAAACAAAAAACTGAAATAGTATATATTTTATACACTAATATAATTATTATACCCTGTTTTTTATTTAATAAAACAAAATTATATAGATATTCATTCATTTAAACATTGTACTCTTTTCTATATATTGTTATCCTCCCGAATTGCATACCAAATCAAAAATTAAAATACATATTTGTGAATTTACAAAAAAAATCTCAAAACCATATATATAAAAAAAAACAATGCAATATTAAAAAATAAACTCCGACTTACTCAAAACGTTGTACAACCATACAAAAATCTAAAAATGAAACAAAAAATACAAACATTAGAAATAAGGATTGTATGCCCAGCAAAAGCTTGTCAACAGCTCTCGACAAATTCACAATGTTCAGGTATGTATTTTTTTGCGACATACAAAAAAAGATCCGTAAGTCACTTATGTATATAAATTTTCTGTATATAACTATAATGCACAATATTTTTATAGAAATGCACAAAAGTAAGCCAAGACCCTATCTGTCATTCATATTTTTTTTTTTATCAAACTGTTTCAGTTATCTTTTTTTTCTATAAACAATTTTAACTTAACATATTATTGTCATCACTTTAAATGAAATTTTTTCTTTCCTCAAATCAATATTTTGAGTAAGTCAAATTTGGCTTTTTTTTGAATTGTAGATGGGGCTTTTTAGCAGGTATATCTATATAAGATGTGTCGGGACGAATTTTGAAACAATTTTACATCGTGCTTTAATGCACAAATATATGTCAATAAACTGTATATTAAATTATATATATATATATATGTAATATATATCCATAAAGATATTTTAAAGCACAGTCGAAAATAGAATTTGATTACAGATCGTCGTTTTCAATTTATTTGTTTTCTTAATGTATGTTTGGGCCCATATTGTCATAATATTTTGTGTTTCTATTTATATTCATTACGCACTTTACTTAATACACGTTTCCTGTAAAAACATGCACATTTTACATTTCCTAGATTTACATGCTAAATTTTGTTTATTTTATATTCGTTACTTATATCGTTGTTAACTGACTGTACTAACCTCAAACTTAATGACTTTATATGGTTTTATTGTCTCTGAAGAGAACTCTGTGTTTTGAATAAATTTATTAAATATTTTATAAATCTACAATGTACTGAATTGTGTGCTTTTTCTTCTTCCGCATACAAATTTATTGCCACAATAACGGTATTAGCTTTTTAGCGTAGGGCGTATGTTTTGTTTGCAGAATATATTGATTGTCGTTAATCAATCCACTTCAGAGCGGACATCAAGCGCAGGGATCATTTTAATAAACATGTGCCAATTACGTTTCTCTCCAAGATCTGCTAAATATTTGTAAGTTGAACAACGTTACTCACACTAGGGACCGGAAATTTTTTTTTTGGATTTTTGATTTATCATTATACTTTTTTTTAAAAAAAAAGTACAGTTAGATATTTTTTAAACATTATGAAAGGAATTCAGTAATAATATTTGACAGAAAAAGAGAATATTGTGCTGTTTAATCGAAAATTCTGATATAAAATAGCATAGTAGAATATTTGATATATGTACATAAGTGGAAGATGTTTATTTGCTCTATAGGTGCATTTTGCTCCCTAATCGATATCTATATAGGAGTCACTAGCTCCTCACCTCTTAACGCCTACAACTCCAATGAAAATTTCTCAAAATTAAAAAAAACGAGCGGTGGGTACACGACTGCTTCATACGCAACTTTCTCTTTCACATGGATCAAATTGCAAGCATGAGAGAATTTGGCGATTTTCACAATTTGCCAAAATACACAAAAATATTCATTTCGATAATTAATGCTTTAAATTCATATTAATAATGTCGAAATGTGAACGTTTATTCCGGAATTTAAAGGAATCGGTGCGTGAAATAGTAACGATTTTCCGTTATTGGCCAAAACTTCAAATTTAGTTTGGGGAAAGCGAGCCCAATACTAATGTTGCGCATGGTTTCAAGCAGTAAAAGTTGGCTTTAAACTAAAATTTATTCAATTTGACAAAATAGTTTTCGAGAAATTGACAATTTTCTTTATATGGCCTAAATGAAAAAAATAGTTATTTGTATTTCCTCGAAATAACCGGGTATGAAAATTTATTGAAACTATTATGCTTATAGTATATTTAGAGTTTAATGAAAATCGTTTAACCGGTCTTTGGGCCTTAAATTTTCAGTTAGTATAATGAAATTTGGTACATGTGATCCTTGTATGCGCTGTTCGAATACTTCATAGCATAGCCAGGCAAAAAATTTTGTTTTTTGGTCAAACCATACAAGATTTTGATAAACTGTATGAACAATATTTTGTGACAATGGCATTTGCCATATTTCATCACCTGAAGCCCACATTTTTGGGATATTAATTTTAAGGATGGGATGGATAGGGTATAAAACGATCCGTAAAGTGGATTGTAGCCTTCTCATATGTATTTTTTTACTTTTGTTTGCGCAGTTGATGCATTTAGAATACGTTTTGGAAAAGTATGCATTGCATCATACTAATCTGTTTGCGTTTTGGCTTTAATTAAACAGTAGTCCAGAAGTCCTTCATTTTGGAATTAAAACGCAGCCTTGGAAAAGTTGGAACCCTCCACATCTATCCTGACCTAACCACACTGATGGGTACCGATCAGTTTGTTGGTGAACGGTTATAGTCGTTTTCATAGAGGTTCAGATATGGTAATGCTGGCTATGGAGACAAATTTATCTGTAATGTATGTTTGTATATGCTCCTTGCATTTCATGGGTTGAGTTTCTCGTTGATGGTATGAAAACAACCCAGCACACCTTGTTGCATGATATATCCTCATTGGGCTTTATCATATATGATAGTGTTATTTGATTAGTGTCATTTTCAAAATGTTCGTGCAGTTTATTGTAATTATAGTCTATTTTGACACAGTAGTTTGCCCTTGTAGCACCATGGATACTAGACTTTTATCATTTCCTGCGACAAGTAAATGATATAGAGTCGATGTTAGCCACTTGAAACGTTGGGACGTTTTAAATACTATAAAAGTACAGTGTTGTGTATCACAATGTATCCAACCAAATTGACCATTAGGAAAGGCGCGCACATGCGATTTCGCGACTATTCAGTTGCAAATTCTTGAACACAATTTTCAATGCAGCACATGACACCTAGCTATCGAAGCGTTATAAAATCTGCCTTGCATCTCATTTTTTATGAGACGTGATTTTCGCAAGTTAAAATTTCATACCTACTGGCAAGTGAATCCGCAAACTTGAGATTGAAAACGTAGTGATTTTTCATCATGATTGGTTCTGTGCATGGTTCTAAAATGATGATCAGACTAATCATCCGATTTGTATCAACTGTCAAGAAAAGCTTATCTCAACTTCGCCCTTTGGAATCAGCATAAAAGAGGATGTCCCATCATCATGCAATAATATCAGTCCATTCATTTTAATCATGTCTTAACAATTATTTTTTCGCTTAATCGCATAATTGGTTCAAAGCACAACCTCTTACCTCAGACCAGTGTTTTGAATTAGACTGCAAGCTGAATATTTCGAGGCAGTTATACTGATAATTCATGAATTACGGTGATGCTTGTACATCAATCAAACATAATCAAATTATTCGATAGTTACAGATGGAGGATAAATAAAATAAGTGCAATCGTTATGTATTTAAAGTAAAACGGCTTGACAAGTAAGCTTTGATAACTGTGTACCCTCTATACCACTCCCAAACATCTCCATCTCTTATAACATATAACTTATGTTTGTTTGAAGGAAGGAAATAACCAAACATTAAATATTTCTAACATAATTTGTTTTATTCGTTTAAAAAAAAGCTTTTGTTGTAGCAATTCAGCCTAAATTAAGCACATAGTAAGGTGAGACTTTATATGAATGTGTGCTTTTTGTTAATATTTAATAACAAAAAAAAATAATTTTATTTTATTTATTACATTTGTATTTGTACTTAAAATTTTGTTTGATGTGAAGTAATTTTTAACGTCGAAACTTTTTATTTAGTTGTCATTTTGTTACTTAAATTGATAAAATCGAAAGTGGTATATATTTTATATTAATAGAAAATACACAAAAAATATTCATTCTTAAACACAGCTAATTTGTGCAGAGAAATTTATTGTTTTTTTTTTTTAAAGTCTACCTTCTCAATTACTGTAACTATATGTTTAGTAAGAGAGCATACATTTTAAAGAGAGTTTATAATTCGTATTATCCGTAACTGAGAAAGCCAACTAGTAAAGCATTCCACATCGGCAGAAAATGAAAGTACTGTTTTTTTTTTTAATAAAAATGACAATAGATCTTTTGTGAATGTAATGCATACATTCAAACACTGACACCACGGACAAATGTTCAACAAAACTGTCCAACCTTGGGTGAGTGCAAAAAATAAAACAAAAGCATAATAAATGCAAGTCAGTGGCAACATTAACGATATTACCGGGCCATAGGGGCTTCAAACCTAGCTTTTCCCTTTTTTTGCGAACTCCGAATCGTAAATTTGAGCAAATATATATATATTAATATCCCTAAAATCTTTGATTTATGGCAAAGAAATATTAAAATTGACATCGCCGCAACAAATTGTTCAAAATCTTGTATGGTTCGACAAAAAACACGTTTTTCTTCTGCGTATGGTTTGGAGTAGGGTAGGTAGGTATATATGTAACTGATTGATTTTTGGGTGTTCTAATTCCAAGGTCAATTTCCAAATAATTAATGTTGGCAGATCTATTTCGTTCCACAGAGAAGAATTAAAATTAATAAAATACCTCACATGCTGATATATTATATATTGAATTAGCCTCATTAGACTACATAAAAGTTGAAATTCTATATTCCATCTTTTCGTTTAAAGTTTGTAAAACACCTCCTCCTACAAATAGCATTTTTTTATATCAGAAATGTAATGCAGGTTGTAAAATAACCTAACATTGTCTTTTAAAAAAAAATAGTTACTAAAATGTTACGATTATCTCCTATTCACTATATTTTGTATGAGGAATTTGTTTAACTTGAACAAATTATCAGGGACATCTTCAATCATGAACACAAATAAAACGAAACATATTATTTTCGAAATAAAAATATGAATGGTTTTTTTATTACCTATTCTATACTTTAGGTAATTACACGAAAATATAAAGAAATAGATTTTATTGAAATTCTGTTTGGAAATTGTACGATTTTCAATAATATCCAAAATAATATCCCATTAATTCCAAAAGACACAACAAAAGCACACTTTTCGTGAGCCCTGCAGAAACGTCAAAAATAAACCAGTGAGTAAAATCGAACCCACATTTTAACGCAGCTGGCACGCGACCTGAAATTAATATAAGCATATGCCCTTTTAATATTAATGTTATAATTTAATCGTTTAGCAACATATTTTAAAATATCAACTGGCTTTGCTTTTACATAAAAAAACGGCAAGTAAAGAGAAAGCAGTACATAGAGGAAACTAATGTTGACGATAGCCGTTTTGTTTTATTTCACTTTTTAACTCCGATTAATTTAGTTTTAACTACGTAAAATGTTTAAAGTGGCCATATCACATTGAGAGTAGGAAGACGACTTTCCATTTTTAATCAATGTATAGCGTCACTATATCGGCGTAAAGTGATCGTTCATGATTTAAATTGCACTAAGTTGACAAACATGTCTACTCAATTCAATCGGTTGATACATGTCGGAAGTTATTCAATGTTTACATACCGACATAAATAATAGCGAACCGTTTACTTTATGCGTATGTTTTCAGGGTATATGTAAGAATATATTTGTAAACAGTAAACCGTTACCGCTTTTGATGACGAACTTCTTCCTTATTTGATTATTCATATATAGCACGGTTTTACGTATGCGCAGTCTAGTTTCAAAGGCCCACATGATGTCAAAGGCCTTTTCAAAGTCTGCCAGACTGGCCTCTGTGCATTATTTTTGGACTTATTCCATTGAATGTCTCGTTCGAAAACCATACTGAGTTTCCAGAATAATTTCATTTTCCTTGTCCCACTTAAACAGAGCTTTAGTGACTATCTTTTCGGATAATATGCTTACATTCGGCAGAATGATAATGTGCATTATTCAGTGCATTGTTAAACAAGGTTTTAAAAATATCAAGTGCTTCTAATGGCAGATGTCCCAATACGACGTTTGCGATACCATCTTCTACCGCCGGCATTTTATGTTTTATTGATTCAAAGATATCCAGGAGTTCAACTTTTTGCACGAATATCATCAAACTCTTGGCCTTTTGAATGAGAATGTGATTTAGTAAGGCTCTTTCTCTCCTTCGCCTGAGGATCTTCCGTCGTGAAAAAAACGTCATTCTAGACTTTCTGTATGCCTGTGCGGTCTCAGTCCTGAATATAATATTTATGTGTTGGAATATGTTCGCTTAAACTTAATTCTAGTCCTCCAGTTCGTCCTCCGATAGTCGAAAGACAGTTCTTCGTCGATCTTCTCCAGCTGAGTTTGCTGGTTTGGGATTATGAATACGGCAGCAAGTCCGAGCTGGTTATGGAATGCTCGCAGACAGTTCCACACTTGTTCGTTATTCGTCCGTTAAAGTCTCGCGCCCATAAGCGCTATGTTCGATAAATAATTTCCTCGTGGGTAAGAAGGGATATCCGTTGCGTAAAACTGAGTTTGTACTCAATCATATTTTGCTCTCCCAAAACTTGATGCAGTCGACCTCTAGTTTCAAAGATCGATTAAGATACCGTAATAATTTTCATCTGACTGAAGCTGTAGGCAACTAAAAGGTGTATCTATCTCTGTTGTATATGGAGTTTAATGTCTTGCTTCAGGTTCTTAAAGCAACACTAAATACATACTCCTGCGACTACAGAGAGGAATGCATATGACTAATGCATCCAGCACCTGAAATCTATGAAGTTATCGAGCAAGCCTTGGCTTAAAAAGACAGCGAATTCCACAACCTTAGAAGGAGTAGCGTTGAGTCATATGACAGACCACCGTGATGAAACCTATGGTAGCGTTAATTAAAAGCCTTTTAGTGGAATTATTTTTGATTGTAAGTCAGCGCTTAGAACATGAAGGCGATTTATCTTCCATTAATCAAAAGTCTATTTTTGGGATTATGTTTGATTGTTTGATTGTTTGTAGAATATAAAGGTCCTCCTTTAGACAATTTTTTTTTGATAAGCCTTTTTCCTTTACGTCCCGACTTACAACCAATCATAATTCTGTGATGCCAAAATATTAAACTGGTCATAAAAATAAATGACTTTGGTAAGGTCTGCATATATATTGGGGATGATTGTTTAAATGGTGGGTCGGATAAGGATTTTAAACAATTCGCCACAACGGATTGTTGCCTTGTTATATGTTTTGTTAGTCTGTGAATACAAACAATTCCAGTTTCACTATTTCTTTCCATTTTTGTTTAATTTCCATTTAGCGCATGCCACCATTACAAATGTTAGCTCTATAAACACGCTTTCAAATTACACTCGTAACTTTTTTCATATGCACATTGAATCGACCATAAGTTTCTACATAATATCAGACTGTACAATTGAACATTTGACATTTAATTTGGATAACGATTTCATTAAAGTATAAACTTATCAGCTATTCAAATATATATAATATATATTCAAATCAATATATATATATATATATATAATCGTAACTTCGTATATATATAATCATGTTACCTAAGTTAAGAGTAGTATACACATAAATATTAGAAATGTTATTGGATATAATTCGGTATGAAATTAATATGAATATATACTTTAATATGTTTAATACGACCTACTTTCACAATTTGTTCATCTATTTTGTTTGTTCTCTTCTCGTGTTTTCATTGATCTGTCTTCTATGTCACCTACCAACAAAAAAGCACGTCGTCAAGAAATTATTAAAATCACGGAACAACTAATCGAAGCTATAAATAGCGGCGATTTCGATGGTTATACGTAAGCTATTTCTTGAATTTTATAAATTCTCAATAAAATTCTCAATTATATATTTGCTTTTCTTTTTGTTGGTATATTTTAGAAAGATTTGTGACCCACACTTGACAGCGTTTGAACCCGAGGCATTGGGAAATCTTGTCGAAGGTATCGATTTTCATAAATTTTACTTTGAGAATGGTAAGTTTCTTAGCAGCAATTTGTACTTTTCAATATCAGTTGTTTTTATCTTTTAGTTTTGGGTAAAAACTGCAAGGCCATTAACACAACTATACTTAATCCTCATGTACACTTGTTGGGCGAGGATGCCGCATGCATTGCTTATGTACGCTTAACGCAGTACATTGACAAGTAAGTATATTAGTATAGCATTTCACTTAAAACCACTACTGCCACAAAGAAAATATTTCCGGAAAACAATGGAGAGTATTTAAGTCTCTCCAGACATGACTAGGACACATTGCCCAGATATTCAAAAGAGTATTGTGTTTTATGATAGTACTCTACCAACAATACATAGGTCGCGCTACACTTTGTAATGAACTTGCGACTAAACTAACATGCCTCCCCAATTCGGCGAGAAATTATGTCAATATTGTTGACACATACAGAGAATATAGCAAAATTTGAGACCACGGTATAAAAACTCAAGACCATGTTCCGGTCGCTCCTGGGCACTCTGATTAAAAATGAATAATGGCACTCATTTTTTACGTTAACTAGACCCCTTCAGCTTTATAATAAGTAGGCGAACATCAAAATCGGTAGAAGCATTAGCTGGGAATTTGATTTGCAAGTCATAGTAGACGTCCGAACCAATATAAAAAATTCTAAAATTTAACCCGAAAAATATTTTTATGGCTCTCCCTGGTATGCGATACTGAGAAGGTCTTTATTTATTTAATTATTTCATCTTTAAGTACATTTTACTTTATTTGACTAGAATTATAAATTATATTATAATTTATTAATAATCATAGTTATTTAATTGCTTCGAAAATCTTAATCTCAAAATCAGCTCCGCTCACATTAAAGTCAACTGCATTCCCATAATTGTTAAATAAATAAGGACTTGCGTTTGTGACAGGTTCCATACGACCATAGCTTATTACATGTCGTGACTGCAGCATAGGTCTTAAAGGATGCTCTGGAAGAGGAACATAAACATGGAACAATGGGGATGCAAAAAATATGACCAGTTAAAACATCCCTTCCAAGCGAAGTAAAGAAGTATTTCCTTCTTGTATAAAAAGGTTATAATTTTATAAGAGCGCATCTATTCACATATGGTGGCAAATGCAGAGACCAATTTAACTTACAAAGAACAAACCGAGTAAATCTTTGTTTAATTTTGTTCAAAAGGAATCATGCTATTATTATAGCATGGACACCAAACAAGGACAGCGAAAATCCTTTTGATTTCGAAAAAAACCAAGCATAGAATTTCTTTTGGAAATAACGTAATCGAAATGTATTTAAAAATCTTCCTTTGCATATAAAAATATTCATAAATCTGTTTTAACAACTCTTTGAAGAGCAATGTTTGAGATAATGTAGTCAAAGATAATACATATTGCAACTCGATTCAATTTTTATTTTAATTTTTGGGATTTCCACGTTTTCTGCTACCTTGATTCGATATAAATGTAGTGCAATAACCACGAACTCATTTTCCTGATCTGCTGAAATCAATTAAGTATTAAAAATAGTTAGTCATTAAGCAAAGAGGCAAAACTTTTTCTTTCGATATCTCAAGTGTAGAAAGTGAAGCTACCCACTTATTGCATTAAGGGGACGATATATTAAATGGCAATTTATTAATTTTATATATTCTAATATCGTCGGCAAACATTAGACTCTTTGACGAAGTTATTTGTAAGGCTCAATTTATCAAAAAGAAGAAATAATAGAGTTCTTAAGTGGATATTTTAAGACACACAAAAAAAAATTAAATACTTTTATAGATTTGCTTGAGCCAATTTTAACAAATGAAACTATATTTAATAAGTAAGATTCAAATACAAATACAAATTTTTGACTCAACAGGCTCGTTAGTACCCAGGGCCGAGCTTTCTGACAACCATTCATGTGTACTTTTTGCACGATGGCAAAACTTCCTGTTTTATGCCGACTACCAGCGGCAAATTTGAGATAAGCTTTTCAGGACAATTGATATTACTCGGAAAATTAGTCAGTTCATTACGAGATTAGGGCCAGTGTAAAATCAATTAGGTGTTGCTACGGCTGAGAACCGACCCAGACTTTCTGCGCGGCAGTTCATCGCACTAATCATCGCACCACTGAGCCCGACATTCAACACACTTTAATAAATAAGAGTGAAAACCGAGCATTTTAAGTTTTTTAACTAAAATTTAGAGGTTTTAAAAAATCAGGAAATATAACATCTACTTGTTTCCTATTTTCCATGCTATTAATATTTTATGCCGATTCCAAGCGGCGAATTTGAGATAAGCTTTTCAGGACAATTGATATTACTCGGATAATTTGTCAGTTCATCAAGAGATTAGGGCCAGTGTAAAATCAATTAGGTGTTGCTACGGCTGAGAATCGAACCCAGACTTTCATCGCACCACTGAGCCCAACATTCAACACACTTTAATAAATAAGAATGAAAACCGAGCATTTTAATTTTTCTAACTAAAATTTAGTGGTTTTAAAAAATCAGGAAATATAACATCTAATACTTGTGTTGGATCCTTCCAACGATTGGCGTCCGTACCAGGACGACTGTGCTCTATTAAAATAGCCTTTTATTAAAACGGTCCGTTTTTTAGTTGTGTCGTTTTAATCTACAACATGATTTTACAATGTTCATACATTTTAAATTTTATAAATTTTTTTTACTTACTCTGCTCTTCTTGGTGGCACCTGGCTGGCAGTCGTCCATGAAAATGAATTCATTTTCATATTATAAAAATGACGTCTACTGGAAAAATCAGGTTTACCAACTTTACGGTTTTAGTTCCATGGACAGCCGTTTGCCAGTGTCGCCAAGAAGAACATAAAGGCATAAACACATAAATTTAAATTTTCTTGTATTTTATGGTAAAAGTATGCTTTGGGCAGCAACATCCCACCCCCCGTGAATCGCTTAGGAAGATTCACCAACTATATCCAGCTTTGCGAGTTTGAAAAAACTGGTCTTAGTAGAGTTCCTGTAGATGTCTTCACTAGAGCTGATCTGACCTGGCTGTCAGGCGCTGGAAACACCTTGATGATTCTACCACGTTTCCACTCTCCTCTGCTTTCGTTCTCGTTACAGACAACAACAATGTCCCCCACCTGTAACGGCTTAGTCGGTTGATGCCATTTAGTTCTACGCACAAGAGTAGGAAGACACTCAAGTACCCACCTCTTCCAAAACGTTTGTTTGAGCTGCTGCACTATATGCCATTGTTTACGAAGATGTGTACCACTACCAACCTGCGGCGTTTGAACGTAGTTTGGACACCCTAGCAAAAAATGATTTGGAGTGAGCGGCTCGGCTCTGTCACTTTCTATAGGCAAATGTGTAAGAGGTTTTGAATTTACCAGATTTTCAGCCTCAATTAGTAGACTCTGAAGCGGTTCGATTTGTGGAGCCTTTTCCTTTAATGTAAATGATTAAACATTTTTTTCGCATCTTACCATTCTCTCCCATACCCCGCCCGCTGATGGATTCCCAGGTGTGTTGAAGATCCACTTAATGTCACGTCGCGAACATTCATCTTGAAGTCCCCTCTCGACTATGCTATGATCCACTCCTTCCTACTTGCTCCAATAAAATTTGTGCCACAGTCGCTTCTCAAGTGTACTGGAACACCTCGACGATTCACAAAATTAAGCAAGCACATGACTACTGCATCCGTCGACAAATCCTTGGCCACTTCAAGATGTATTGCACGTATCGACATGGTTATTTGAATTGGGCCGAAGTAGTCAATACCCGTGTATGAAAATGGCTGGAAAATCCTATGGTTATTTGAATTGGGCCGAAGTAGTCAATACCCGTGTATGAAAATGGCCGAACGTATGCCGTGAGACGGTCAGCTGGTAATTGTCCCATTTGTGGCGATTCCGGTATGGCTGACAAATTCTTGCAGAGTTGGCACGTTGACTTTTCCGTTCGAACCAGTCGGCGAAGGTTTGGAATCCAGAATTTTGAACGTATTGCACACACTATTGCTTCTTGGTTCTGGTGGTGAAACATTTTATGATAATATTGAATTATCATTTTCGACATTATGTGTGACTTCGATAAAATAATAGGCCTCCTGGTATCAGCAGCTAAGTGTGTTGCGTTGTCAATCCGACCACCTACTCTCATAATGTTGTCTTTATCTAAGACCGGTGTCAGATTATAAATTGGACTTCTTTTAGAAGCTTGTTTTTTTGGATAAAAGGATTCGCATCTCCTTTGAAAACACCTTCTTCTGTACTAGTGTACACATTAGTTTTTCGACTGCTCTAATCTCATCCACGGATATTGGCATTTCCGGCGACTTCATTTCCGCTACATCTATTTTATAAAGAAGATTTTTGAACCCATTGATGGCACGCCTAACCCAACTCATAACCCGCTGCAATTTGTAAAAACATGAATATCGTTTAAATGGAATTATTTCATCTTCGTCGTTGATGGTAACGATAAACTTAGGTCGCCTTTCACAATTTCTGTCGTTTAAGGCGATGTCGTTTGGCTGCTCTGGCCATTCATCCTCTTCATACTTCAGGAACGAAGGCACATTTATCCACCGCGAGTTAATCGACGCTCTTACGTTGGCCCTGGTAGCATCGTCGGCTGGATTTAATGTCCCTGGTACCCATCTCCAATTCCTTTCTTCCGAGTCCTCCAGGATTTCGGATATACGATGAGCGACAAACTGCCTGTACGTCCTACTGTCCGATCTCATCCAATGGATCATAGTTTTCGAATCAGACCAAAATGTGATTCGGGTCGGCTGGATATCATGTCCACTCAGTATTATATTTTTACGCGAATACCCAGGACAGCAGCTTAGAGTTCGAGCCTTGGTATAGAGAGGACCTTAATGGGGCTACATCTTGTCTTACCCAGAATAAATACAACGTCGACTTGGTTTCCATACTTTATACGCCAGTACCCAACGGCAGAATAGGCGACCTCACTGGCGTTCACAAATAAATGCAGTTGAACATCGGCATTCGTATCCATTATAAGCGAGTTGTAACATCTAGGGACTTTAAACTGTTTTATTTCGTCTAGCCGTATATACCAGTCGTACCATTGACGATAAATATTTTCTGGAATTGGATCATTCCACCCGACGTTGACTCTCCATAACTCAAAAAAATTTTCGATTTAATGATAATATTCGCCAAAAATCCCAAAGGGTCGAATATCGACATTGTCATACTCAGCACTTGACTTTTGTTCGGTATCGCTATTCCTTCCAATATTGATTTTGGCATTTTTCCAAATTTTAGGACGAAACGAAATGAATCTGTACTAGAATCCCAGCACATTCCGAGAATTTTTTCCGATGATAAATCACTTTGACAGATATCTTTAAGATTCGATGGCGGCGTTGAACTAGATACATTATTAATCTTTTTTATGAAATCCAGCGAATTGGAAACAAATCCTCTTAGTTCAAACCCACCCTTACTATGAATATCGATAACTTGTTTTGAAATCGATAACGCATCGGCGACAGAATCAAAACAATCAACGTAGTCATCGACATAATGATATTCAACAAT
Organism: Rhingia rostrata; assembly: GCA_949824845.1. Classification (NCBI taxonomy): domain Eukaryota; kingdom Metazoa; phylum Arthropoda; class Insecta; order Diptera; family Syrphidae; genus Rhingia; species Rhingia rostrata. The sequence continues at coordinate 30,028,627 of OX463759.1, forward strand.
TGCGTTGACGGCCTGTGGAAAAATTGTTTTATATTTACTCGCATTAAGATTTTTCACGAATTGTGCTGGACAAGGTGAACTTGTAGAACCGAAAATCATTATATATATATCCGGTGGCCTTTGGTGTTCAAGGTCTCTCCACAAGAATCTCTGCGCGTCCTGGTCTTGTCTTCGAATGTTGATGCGATGAAACATTTCTCGAATATCGGCACACACGCCGATTTGCTTTTGGCGAAATTTCATCAATATCGAAAGGAGTGGCTTTGGCTGGTAAACGTCTGGACCCTTCATCAGCATGGAATTAAGTGATGTTCCGTTAACAGAGGCGGCGGCATCAAAGACTAATCGTGGCTTGTTTCCTTTATTGGCGTTACACACAGAAAAATGTGGAAGGTACCATGAACGTGGATTTGAAATGGAAACCTCCTCTGGCGTAAGTTTTCTTGCGTAGTTTTTCTTAACGTACTCTTTTATTTTTGTCTTGTACCAATCAGCCAGATTTGGATCCCTTTCCATCTTCTTTTCAACTGTGTACAGCCGCTTCAAAGCCATGTTGTAACTTCCATCACTTATCTTTGCATAGTCTTCCTTCCAGAGTAATCCGGTCTCATACTGGCCATTAATCAGTGTTGTTGTTTCTTTCAGGATCTTCTCGGCTCTCTTGTCAGCTTCGGATACGACTGTCTTCATTGGCTTTGAGACATTTTCGAGTGCAAAATATTCCGCGACCTGATTCTGCAAGTCCATCAAAGCATTTTCGTTGACCCCAACGAAACTCACAGTGGCATCTGCAACACTCTCCTCATTGGATCCAAAAAGAGTCCAGCCGAGTTTCGTTTTGTGAACTGAGAACCCTTCGGCAAAGTTTACCACCTTCAACGGCCTCAACACGTTCGTGTGCGGTATGCCAATCAACATTTTAGGCATTGCATTGGAATAGTCTAAAACTGGGATACCCTTTAGCTCTGCGAATTCTTCACGAAATTGGTTCATACTGAGGGTTTGAGCAGGCAAAAGCAATTGTTTGGTGGTTCGAACATTTTTCATCTGGTGCTTGGATGCGTTGCCGTAATCGCCAGATATTTCAAGGTCGACATGTTGAGATAGGTCGCTGGTTGTCTGGTCACCAATCCATCTCAGTGACAACAAATCGGATTGACCTTTGATACCGATCGAGTTGGCAACCTGCTCTTCTATTAATGAGACCTTGGCCCCGTCATCAATGAAAGCCATTATGTTACATGTCCCCTTTGGGCCACTCAAACGCACAGGGATGAACTTAAAAAGTGTGTTTTTTTTTAGGCTGTGACCAGTGCGCAGGCAACAAAAGCAAACACGGTGACTTTTAACTAGGTTCCATCTTTCGGGAACAGTGGCATTTTTAAACTTCAGACATTGATATAATTTGTGGTTTTGTTGACAGACCACACACGAAAACGGTTTTCTATAAATATCCTCTGAAGATACCGGGCAAATGGCATTAACGTGTTTGACTTTTCTTTCAAGAGAGTCTGGCTTTATCTCTGTGGCAATCGATAAATAGGCTGCGATTTAATTAAGCCAATTACTAAACTCGCGTACTGAAGGATATGATCCAAAAAAAAAGTATGCTTAGCCCATTCTTCTCTCTTGCCAAGCGGTAGTTTGAAAACCAATTCGTCAAGAAGCGACCTGTCATACAAGTGTGGCAATGCATTCGCACTTTCCAAAAAACGGCGAGATTGGAGACAGTAGTGCTGAAGCTTATTATTTCCGTAACTCTGCTATCAGGAATGCTTGGAAAAGACTAAGCTTTAGCAATTTGACTTCTGACTAAAACATCCGGTCGGCCGAAACTTTTTTCCAATTCGCTTATGATGGCATTGACACTACTTGAGTGTATAAGTAGACTTTCTACCATTTGTTTCGCTATACCCTTCAAAGCCTTTTGAAGCCGAGTTAGATTTTCCAAATCGGTATAGCCATAGGCAAGCGTCGTTTCTCTATACGAAACAGAGAATATTGGCCATTGTTCTGGTTGACCGGAAAATTCTGGCAAGTCTTGCAGCTTACGAATCGGGCGGTACATATGAGGCGTTGTTATTTGGGTTGGCGGCAATTGATTCGATGGCATCGAATGCACGTGTATTGATGTTGGACACGGCGGCGCGGAATGAGTCGCGAAGGACGAGGTCGCAGGCAATTGTTGCGATGTATCTATGTGGCTGAGGTTCGACGGCATTTTGCACGAGGGCATTGTATACGAAGGTGTTGACGTAGCATTTAATTGTGGGCATAGAGAACGAAGGAATTGTGTTCATCGGCGTAGGGTACGTAGGCAAGGAGTACGTAGGAATTGTGTTCGTCGGCGTAGGGTATGTAGGCAAGGAGTACGAGGACGTTGTGAGAGAATGGTTTATAGGTGGTAGTGGTACACTTTTATCGACAAACATGCATATATTTGGTAGCATAAGGTGGCTGTACATACCTGGCATTGATGTTGATTGATGAGGGATAGTTGTGCTGCATTGCGATGTTGAGGTGGTGTTTCTCGCTGTGGTGGAAACCGTGGTGGTGTCTGTTGCGTCAAGCTGTTGTTGAAGGACAGCCTTGTCCTGCTCCGCTTTCGCAAGACTTCTTTGGAGACTTTTCTCTGGAGTTCGGCGTACTCCGGCTGGATTATTGTGGCGTTATTCTCTTCAAAAGATTCCATCGAGTCATCTGGAGATGGAGTCTTCATTTTGTTCGAGTTCTTTGTAACTCTTGGCGGCATCAATGTTTTATCGGCGGGATTTATATATATAGCAATGGCGGCAATTTATTGCAAACATAAAAAAATGACGTCACCACAAAATTAAAAATGGCACAAATTAAAATTGCCACAGAAATAAAAAATGTTGGATCCTTCCAACGATTGGCGTCCGTACCAGGACGACTGTGCTCTAATAAAATAGCCTTTTATTAAAACAATCCGTTTTTTAGTTGTGTCGTTTTAATCTACAATATGATTTTACAATGTTCATACATTTTAAATTTTATAAATTTTTTTTACTTACTCTGCTCTTCTTGGTGGCACCTGGCTGGCAGTCGTCCATGGAAATGAATTCATTTTCATATTATAAAAATGACGTCTAATGGAAAAATCAGGTTTACCAACTTTACGGTTTTAGTTCCATGGACAGCCGTTTGCCAGTGTCGCCAAGAAAAACATAAAGGCATGAACACATAAATTTAAATTTTCTTTTACTTTATGGTAAAAGTATGCTTTGGGCAGCAACAACTTGTTTCCTATTGTCCATGCTATTAATGCAAACATTTTATATAACAATGCTGAAATATTGAAATGTGATCTCGCACCATAATATATACACCCTTATTCCACATGGCGTTTTTATTAAACGACAGATAGCGTTTTTTGAAATCGGTATTACAGCTGGCAAGTCTGAAGGCGTTTTATGTCGTTTAACGCTACGTGGCGTTTAAGTAGTGTGGAACGTAAGTTCTTAAAACGTCATTGCAGTTATTCGCATTCCAACAGTCGTTTTAGTTGGATAAAACGACAGGTAAAACGCCAATAATTGTCGAATAGAAATTTGCAAACGACTAGGTGTCGAATTTTTGTTAAAATGTGATTTTCGATTAATTTGTGTATTATTTAAAGGATTTTATTAATTGTTATTTGTTCAAGGGTGAAAATAACAACCCCAGAACAAATGAAACGTTTGGTTGAATTAATTGAACAAAATGTTTCGCTGGCAAGAAATTTCAAAAGAGGTATTCCCCAGACCGATGATATCAAAAAACGGGTGGGAGTCGGTAGCTGTGACACTAAATTATTTAGGACCACCCGTAAGAACTCAAAAAGAGTGGCAGAAGGTTAGCATGTAAAATCAAAATTGAAGTGTAATACTAAATGTATATTCACAGGTCTTAGATTAGATTCGATTTTGACCTGATTCTTCTTCTGATGTTTTTCATTTCTCTTTTTGCAATTTCATCTTCTTTTTCGTCTTCACTTTCCCATTATATAAACATTGCAATGCTATTCATTGTTTTTGTAACATTATTTTGTATTTTGAATAGGTAAAATAAATGTTCATTGAAATTTCAAATTGCAAAACATAAACGCCTATCTGTCATTTTTGTATCAGGTGTTGCTGTGGAACTCATGTGGAAAGCAAGAAAAATGAGAGAGGAGGCGTTCAAAGAATAGAATACCGACACTTAAACGACACTAAAATGAATCGACTCAAAAAACGCCATTTGTCGTTTAATAAAAACGCCATCTGGAATAAGGGTGATAATCTTTTTTGGGATCAATTGTAGTTTGGCAATGGGTCTGCCGTTTTATATACATTGCTTGTTGGATCCTGATTTATGTATGGGAGTAACGAATGAAAACCTTGAACAATCTAAAAGTATCCCAGAATCAAGAGATGCAATAAAAATTTGTTCAAGATTCTTTTATATATTCAATCTACACATCTTTACTAACTTTGCTGGAATGTTATAAGGTGATATAAACTGAAATGGGTGTCTATGTTACCTAGTTCCTTCAGAATTTCAGCTTTTGTCAATCTTATCGAACCAATTTCAACCATTTTCGAAACATTCAATGGGTTTATCCAAATTAATGTTTGATTGAACGAACGATGCAAACATGCTACATATAAACAGATCTCTACTAACTTTACAGTTATTCGGCATGTAAGCAGGAATCCCAAATGATTTGCTTTTAACATTAATATGCTGCCAAATAGCCTTTCTACCATGTTTAATTCTTTATTCTAATGACCGTAGATATTACTATTACTAATATAGGTATTGTTTTCGTAAACGACAATATTCACTCCGATAAGTAGAATCAACCTTGCTCTTACCACCTAATATGGTCATTGCAGTTTTTAAACGCGATAGGCTTTTGGTGAACCAAACTGGTTTATTATTTGATCTTATCTGTAATATTGAGGACAATTATGGAACTGTAATTAAAGCATTTCAGATGGTATATGTTTTAAGATCGCGGCTTTTTTCTTCAGGCGTACATATGATAAAACTCTGCTTTTAAGTTGATGTGTACTCCTTAGTCAGGCCCCTTGAACTGAAATGGTGGTGGAAGAGCATATCTGGCCTCCAGGATGGAGTTTTTGCTTTGGGGTAACTACTCTTTTGCGTAAAAAAAACATAGTTACGAAGCAACCAAGAGCCTCGGATAGGATTGAAGCTAACGAAAAAGGTCAACGACGTTCGTATCTGCACCTGATTAATCAGGAAAAGTACAGCAGAACAACTACGGGAGGCCTAAGATGCTACAATGCAGGTATAACTGCCGTCCAGTAAAGACACTTTGATAGGCCGTGCAAAATGAGGATGAAAATCTGTGACATCTGTTACGGTCCGTATTATATACAGTGAACTAAAACAGCTACAATTCGGATGTGGATTTGTTATTAAAAAGTGCCAGACTTGGGCAAGAAGTTTTATAATTTCGTATAAGCGAATGCATTACCACAATCTGTATAAGTTCCAAATTTTCCAACAAACGATATGCGCTCACGCTCCGAAGGAGAAATGTTAATATAAAAGTTTATAGACAAAACTCATAAGAGACGACCAAAGTACGATGTTAAAATTGTGCTGCCAGATTCTATCGCAAAAGTAGGAAGAGAAAGCTATATAATAGAATAGAATAGATCCTACACGACAACGACTTAGGCTAATTGACTTCGTTGCAGAACGAAATGCCACTACAACTAGCACATCGTCTTTAACGATTTTGATTAAACTTAATATGACTTATGAGCATAGTAGCTCCAGCTAAACTGCATACCCAATTTTATTTTCGAAAAAATTGATAGAACGAATTTTTTGATTTATCTAAGGAATTTTGCCAATTTCTCGTAAACTATTTGGTAAAATTGAAAAATTTCCAAAAATCGTTAAATTAAGTTCTGAGAAAATGAATATTTCTCATATCTGGAACCGAAGGTTTTTCGAAGAAATTTCCTCTCGAATCGACCAAGGGGTTTCTTCATCCGCTTTGGATACGATCATTGCTTCAGCGTTTTAGTAGTTGGTAGTTCGAGTGAGGGCTTTACTACAAAATTGCCTTCTTAGCCCGAAGATACAGCGGTCGACAATAGTAATTTTCGTTTAATTTCTGACGAGATGTTGGTGTCAAAGTTATATTATTATGGTGTTAGCAACCTCAAAGTTATGTCTATCAATGGTGACGTTCTGTCAAATTCGTCGATGTTGTGTGTCTTGCAATATTGACAGAAATAAAAGCACGATATTGTTAGAACTGCTTAAAGTATTTATTTCATATGCTAACACAAAGTTATTTTTCTCGTTGTGGTTAATGCTTTTAGATGTAAATTATTCAGATGTAATTCTTTGCTAAGTGATTTATAGTTAAATTTTGGAATATGCAAAAATGCAGCAAAGTGGTAGCACTGTGTTTTCATTTTTTCAATATGTTTATTTTTTTTTCATAATACATTTATTTATTTTTATAATACAGACAAGGACATGCCCACACACATCAGTCCGAGGAGACTCGCGTGTGGCATAAACGTGACAGTAAATGGCAGAACGTCCACTTTCATCGGAGTGCATCAGGCAAAATAAGTGGTGCAACAACTTTTGATTTCATAAATCAACAGAAATAAAATGTCATAGGCCCAACAGCCTAGAATTTTTGTTTCCAATTCTTTTTTTTGAATTTACCTACACTAAATTAATTTTGATTAAACAAATTCAAAATGAAAAACTACAGCTAAAGAGAGAAGTAAATATAAGAAAATTGTCTGTATTTCATTTAACGCTGGCACTCAGATTTCCCGATTCACATTATAACTCTTTTCGTGTACACCTAAATATCTCTTTCATCTTCATTAACACAAATATATATATATAAAAATAGATCACTCGAGTTAAATAAAACACGCGTAGTGTCTATTTCTATAAATTATTATATATGATGTGAACATTTATTAACCAAAAAAAATTCAGACATGATTATATTTGAATTAATATTTTCACAAAATAAAAAACGAATAATAATAATAATTAACAACAATCCTTTATTCACTTCTTTGTTATTGTTATCAAATTATTTCAATACAAAATGAAACATAAATAGATATAATATAAGAAAATATTTCAAACTAATTTATAAAAAAAAAAAAACTTTTAAAAGTATTTGCATTATTTGTTAGTAAAAAAAAGTCAACAACAACTCAAAAGATAAACCAAGTAAAAATTGCAAAACGTATTCTGTAATCGAATTTTTTTAAAAATATTTTTGCTTGAAATAAATATTTAATACTAAACTAAAAAACAAAAAAACTTACAAAGAAAATAAAAACATTAAATTGCTAAGCGAACACATGTAAACTCTTTTGAAATTAAAGTAAATAAATAGTTAATTGAATAAAAAATAAAATATAACGAAATCTCTTAATATATATGAAAATATAAATTATCTATAGTATATTCACAGGGTTGTTAACGTTAATTCTTTATTAATTGTTGTGATTATTTTCATTCTTTTTGTTTCAAAAACATACCCTGACTTTTGTATGTGCAACTTTTTTTAATCCAAAACTTATCAATAACATTTTTGTACTCACTTTTAAATTAAACAAAAATTAAACCATTATAATATCGTGTTAGGATATTCAAGATATTAGATAACATTTCACATCGATTCTCATTTCATTAAGATGAATAGGAAGAAACCACAGCGCTTAAAAAGTACCGTGCTCATCCTTTTGAACACATTTTCGTACTCAGCAAACGAAGCCACAACCCGACCCTCTCCTCAATCAGCCCAGACAAATTACATACAGCACAAAAGCCGCGACATATCAATAAATTTTCTCGAGTTTAAATTTAATACAAACGAAGCGTTAATAGTAAAATGAAAGTCTTATGGTAATTATTTGCCCACTCCCTCCTCACCCTATACGACAGAACAATTAAAAAAGAAAACTTTAAGTGTTAATCTCTTTTTGCGAATGGTTGTGCCTTAAAGATTCTCCCAATTAAATATATACACAAACAAAAATCCTTTATTGACACGAAATACACGAGCGATGTGTGCGGTATAAGATATATGTTCAATTTCATAAAAAAGAACCGACTGCATAATAAAAATATGTTCCCCGTTTCCCCGGAAATATATTTGTAAGGTAATTGCCAAATTCTTGCATAAATTTGAAAATGTTCTTTCTTACTTCAGAAATAAAAATACATCTTTAATAAACATAAAGTAGATTTAATAAAAAAAATAATATGTATACAATTTTTTTTTAAATAAAACTAATGCACATACCTATTCTAATTTAGTTTCAATTTATAATGGATATTTTGTAGCAAATTTGTAAAAATCGAATAAAATGAATTAGATATTGAACAAGAATATAACTACAATATATTCGTATGTTAAAGTCTAAATAAAAAACAAATGTCTAAATAAAAAAAACAAAGCAATGTTTAAAACTAGATAAATTTAATTATGGAAATGAATAGTCTTTTATTTTTTAGTTAGCTTATCCAAAATTTTATGTATTGAAAAGCTAAAGAATACATAAGCAAATTTTAATATGGTTACATTTAATAAAAGAAAGACAAACAAAACAAAAACCGAAAATAAATAAATAAATTTTAAACTAGTAAATAAAAATATGTAAACTTTGTTGCCTCATTGGTTCCACTAAAAGAACATTTATTATTGTTATTTTAATTTATTTACATTTAGATCATGTGAAACGAGAGGCATATCGAGAATATGAATTGCAGCGGCTAACATATTTAATGTGAATAATAATTTGGTTACTAAGAGGCATCCTATTATATTTAATTGAAACCGCCATTTGATGATACACATCTGCTAGGGATATGCACCCATTATGTGCAAATGTTACTATTTAGACTCTGTTGGGATGCAGAATTGATACCGGCGAATGTATGAAGGATGAAATAAAATAGACGAATTTTGTCGTTACAATTTAATTTTATTTCTTAGGTATACAACAAATGATCTTACCTCGTGGAGGGTTAATAAATAAAGAGAAAGTCAAAAGGCGGAAAACTCATATGAAGAACAAGAAATATAGTAGTATACAGTATAGTAGTATATAGTATACAGATTTGAACTCACTATTTACACATGCCATCTATTTTTTCACAGTTAAAATATATAATTTGATTTGGACACATAAATGGTATTCATACAACGTCGTAATTTTACTACGAGAGAATGATTGCAATTTTGGGACGACTTTTCATGAACCACTTTAAAACTATACCACTAAATAAGGCGGTAGCCCACTGAATTGAATCTAATTTTAGTAATTTATTTATTGTTAGAATTTTGTTCCTATTGTTCCTATTGTTCACTTTCCGTTCTCTATAATTTCTTTTCAGTTTAGCGAATACGTTTGATGTGTGAAAGTGACAGAATAAATGTCAAAATAGATTTCAAAAGTTTAGAACGTTTACCAGCTCCGTTTACTCACCCAATTCGTGTGGATAATTTTTAATAGTCTGCCCGAGCGAGGTATCCGTCGGAGCGGACAATTTTCCGTAAAGCATACTTCGTAGGTTGTTCGAATTTCTTCCGAGGTATGTTTCATCGGGGAAATAGGTATCACTTCACTAGAATTTGTAAATAAATTCCGCGATGAATTTGTGTCGGAGGGAATCGGAAAAAGAATTATTGCACTTAGCTAGCAAAAATTGCACGAATAATGCACCTGAACGCAATAAGCCAGAAAGCTAAAATCTTCCGAAACGTACAAAATCGGAGAATTTTCGCTTCGACGGATGCGTTGCTAGGGTTGATTGTTTACAACGAGCTTCCAACGTTGCATGTATACGCTATTGTTGATATGATACGTGTCGATAAAGTAGTACTTAAAACAAATTGCATATAACAGTTTAAGGTGTTTGACTTAAACAGACTTAAATGATTAATTTATGCCCTAGGAATAATCCTTTCCTAATATTTTTCTCTAAACTGCAAAAAAGCCTAATATGTATCACCTATTACATATAATGTTAATAAGTAAAATATTTTAACAAACAAAATGTCACTTTCCAATATTTTAGTTAAATATTTTTTCCCCCTAAAACATTTGTTTTTATCTTAACGCCGTAGTATATTCCGATTCGTTCTCTGGCAAGAGACAGCCAAAGATTAAAGCACTACATAGAGTACGCATCACAGCTAAAGATTTTGTAGCCGTTTCGGACGTGGGCGGTAAGTGCGCAGGGCAAATTTCGTCGATCTTATGCGTCGGCTATGCAGTTGTTTGGTGCTGGGGTAGCAATGTGAACACTGGGGTGTCAATATCAGTAACACACATACAAAATTTTCGTTGTACGAGATGCGCACTCTATGTTGTTCTATGCTCTTTGACACAACCTAATAACCAAATAAAAACAACCAAATAAAAAAATAAACCCTAGTGAACCATAACTGTCTTCTGTATATACATAAGATTCAACTTAAATAAAGTTCTTTACCTAAATTAACTGCTACCGACAGCATAAAATTGTTACTAACACGTCAACCTTATTGGCTTATGGGAACCGGGCGTAAGCATCGCAAACACGTCTGCGTGAACGGCCGAATTTAAAAGACGGTGGAACCAACGAGCTTTTTATCCCATACAGAGGAACACACATTATGAGAAGCCGGAGGTGTTCTCAGACACCATCAGATTTTCCTGTCTTGAGAGGATACTGGCATCCAACCAACCTCCTGACTCACAAGCGGGAACGCCACACACAACCCGCCTGAATTTGGCGAGCTTTTCCCACACCCACACTCAAACTTATGCATAGTTAAAGTTCGCCACACACACCTTCCGACCTATCTGTCGACAGAGGAAACTGGCTCATCCAACTACCTACACATAAGCGGGAAAAGGCTACGATAAATAAACAGACTTCCAGATATCTAGTCATACAAATTCTGGGAATCCGTTATTATACTTTATCCCATAGGCCTATATTAGTTTTGACATTAAGTTTGTAACATAGTAAAATAATTTCGCTAGATATACTTCAAAGAATATGGATCGACTCAGAATCGCTAGCTGAGTCGATTAAGCTAGATTTTTGAAATTTGGCATACAGACTCTGTCCGACGAAGCAGAACAAGTGTAAGAATTTTTTAAATCCGCCCACTGCCACACCCCTTATTTTAGAAAATGGTAGTTTTAGGCCAAACGATAGGGTATAAAAACACATATCGGTAGACTACAATCGAATGTGCGGATCGTTTTATACCCTATCCCATTCCATCCTTAAAATTAATATCCCTTAGAAGTTGATTTCATGGCAAAGATATATTAAAATTGAAATTGTCGGAACATATTGTTCACACAGTTTATCAAAATCTTGTATGGTTCGAACAAAAACAACGTTTATCTCCTGCATATGGCAAGGCGTAGGATATAAAAATTGTTTTTCTATGAAAACGCCTCCAAAAGTGGGCGTGGGTAAAAATGATATATAGAACAAATGTTTGTACTACCAAAACCAATTATTTGGCATTCATTTTTGTTCGAAATGTTAAAAAATTTACCGATAAACGTTTTTTACTGAAAAATGTCCCCAAAAAGTGGGCGTGGAAAAAAAACTTTGTATAGACGAAGTATAGACATTAGAATTGTTTAGATATCTTGTAAAGACACTTTTTCAAAATGTTTAATGGTTTGGCCAAAAATTAGGTTTTTATAAAAAGGGGACGGGCCAGTGGGCGGATTTCAAAAATTGTTTACACATGTTCGAACAGCTCGTACCAAATTTTATTATCCTAGCTCAAAATGTAAGGACCAAAAACCGGATACCTACAGACGGATGGACGGATGGACAGACAGGCTTGGCTTAATCGGCTCAGCTAACGATTCTGAGTCGATCCATGTACTTTGAGGCATATCAAGCTAAATTATATTACAAACAATGTATCAAAACTAACCCCTATGGGATAGGGTATAACAAAGGTTTTATTAAGCAATAATGGTTCGCAAATCATTAGAGCAGCTCACTACTGCGAAGCTGAAAGCTGGACTGAGTCTGCGGCATCTTTCACCAATTGGAGGAGAGAGCGATTTATTGCGTCTTCATGACGCAATAAAGCAATGTGGTGAAGATCCTAACTCGATTGTTTTTGATGTCGAAGAGAGCTACAAGTAAGTGCAGGCATCGACATGTCATCAATAATGAAGGTTCTGTTGGCTAAATTTGGAGAACAAAAAATTCTCTAGAAGAACAAGAGAATTCTCTGGAACAGCAACGCGAGAAGCAACGCCAACAGCTCGAAAGCCTACGAGCAGAACAGCGCCAACAGTCCGAAGGTCAAAGCAAGAAGCTCGAGAAACAATTCGAGGATCAGGGTAAGAAGTTTGACAATGTCAAACCGAGTCAAAATTCACGGTGATTGATAATCGATTTGATAAAGTCGAGACTACATTTATGGCGGTAGATGAGAAAGGTGGGAAGGTGGAAAATTATATGGCAGCAATCGAACAGTCGAAAAAGTAGAAGATAGTTTTCAAAAGAGGGTTGAGAAAGTAGTCGTAGCATTTGAGCAGAAATTTGAAGATCTATCTAAAGAGCTTATAGTTGTTAGGAAACAAAAGGATCGGGAAATTGCTGCAGATTATCCACGAATGAAGGAAACGAAGCTTCCAACTTTCGATGGCCACACGCAATGTTCAATTTATAAGAAACAGTTCGAAGCTGCTGCCATGACCAACTGCCGGGAGGACGAGGAAAAAGAGATCGCACTTAAACTGGCTTTGCGTGGTCCAGCTGCGGAGCTTTTGCAAACCATGTCCGTTGACAATCAACGCAACTACAATGCTATCGTGAAAGCAATTAGGATGCGATTTCGTGATGACCACATATTAGAAGTGTATCGAGTGCAGCTGTGCAGCAGAGTTCAGAAGAGAGGCGAAACTCTTCAACAGTACATTTGTCATATCCTAACACTGGTGAAGAGATCATCAACCAGATGGCAAAGGACGCTTTCACTCGTGCTATAGCTGACTCAAAACTTCAACTAGCAGTACGAATGGCTGGAAAACGGACACTTGCCGAAGCCGCAGATGCGCAGATGCATTCGAGCCAGCTGATCAAGCATCCCAAGGAGCTCATCGAGTCAGAGAATTGGCCACCATTGAATGCCCTGGTGAAAGAATGGTGGTTTCACCGAATAACAATTCCCGAGCTCAAATGCGTTAATGGAACTGAAACAAAACTCCACACCCAATGCGTCAGTGCAGGAACCCATCAAAGCGCAACAATTGCCCACATTGCAACAGTCGGATACAGCAGAGGAAAGCATCTGGCAGTGACAACAATCGACCTGCTGTTATTAACGCTCAGTATCAGCAGTGGGGAAATGCTTAAGAATCGCATCTACTGTCAGACTCCTGTTATCTCTCTTAATTTGGGATTCTTGGATTGTGGTCCTGGGGCGTCGATTCCAGAACCAACTTCTGCCCGCGAAGTTGGAAAGAACTTGCAGCTACAATTGATACTTGAGATATCGAAATGTGGAGATTCCAATGCAATACGTAGTTTTTCTGAGAACAGTCGTCGGGAAGAACCAAGTGTCATCAGAAACTGTTATATGAGTTATGCTGGAGGGTGACCTGGGAGCCACCGATTCCTACTTGTTGAACCAGATGCAGACGATAACCAAAACTTCATCGTTGGAAAAATTTTGGTGAAATCAAAGAACAACATTGTCCCAATAAGAGTCTTAAACACTAGACCACACGAGGTGAGAATCCAAATAGGAAAAGTGATTTGTAAATGTGTTCCGGTTAACGCAATATTAAGCATAACCGAAGTGGAGACTGCTACACCATTGCTACCAACTAAACGGACGGACGTAACGAGATCGATTCTAAACTCATGTAAGCTGAATCAGGAGCAGCAAATTTGTGCGGAAAACCTAATTGAAGAATTTGCTGATGCATTTGCTGCAGAGGATGGAAAATATGGCCGCACACACTTGGTGCAACATCAAATCGACAATGGAGATGCTAGACCAATTTGTCAGCCTGCAAGACGGCTGCCATTAGCCAAGCTGAAGTTGCAGAAATGGTTACGATTATTGAAAGGGACGGATTGATAGAAAAGTCCAATAGTCCGTATGTATCACCGGTGGTACTGGTTAAGAAGAAAGGTGGCAGTATCCGGTTCTGCGTTAACTAACGGCGGTTCAACGATGTCACCAAGGAGGACAGTTATCCTCTACGTAGGATTAATGACACACTCGATACTCTAAAGGGATCTGAATGGTTTTCACACTGAATCTGAAGAGCGGCTGCTGGTAGGTGCAGATTCACCCTAAGGACAGGGAGAAGACGGCCTTCACCACAGGAAATGGCTTGTGGCAGTTCAACATGATAAAATTTCGTTTGTGCAACACTCCTGCTACTTTTGAGCGACCGATGGAATGCGTTTTGTGGGGACTAACTTGGAAAATCTGTCTGGTGTACCTAGAAGATGTAATTGTCATGGGAAAATCATTTGGGGAACACCAAATGAACTTACGGGAGGTATTCCTAAGACTTCGGAGTGCCCATTTGAAAGCAATTTATAAAGTCAAGATAGTGTAATAATGCTTTTCAAGGACGTAAACACCAGCTATGTCAAGCGCCGATTCTAGAATATCCCGACGGTGAAAAGACCTGCATTTTCGATGCCGACGCAATTAATTTTGGAGTTGGAGCCGTTTTATCGCAAGTACACGAGGAACAGGAAAGAGTGGTGGCCCACTTCAGCAAGGTTCTGTCCAGACCTGAAAGAAACTATTGTCTGACCAGGGGGGAATTCTTAGCGTTAATTCTGTCGACGAAGCATTTCAATAAATACCTCTATGGCAGGAAGTTCGTACTTCGTACAGACCATGCTGCTCTAAAGTGGTTGCTTAAATTTATAAATCCAGAGGGTCAATTTGCTAGATCGATTGTGCGGCTGCAGAGCTACGATTTTGACATTCAGCATCGTAAGGGCACCCTGCACTCTAACACTGAAGTACTGTCTCGTCGACCATGCCGAATGAACTGCAAACACTGCACCCGCCAGGAAGAAAAGGAGCTCATCACCACCCTGCGAATAAGAGCCGTGCCCAACAACGGTTGGACGACCGAAAAGATCAGAGAAGCATAGATGGAAGACCCTGACATGGAAAAACCAGGTTGGCAAAAAAATTCGAATGGTAGTCCAACTCTGAAGGCGTACTGGGCAAATGGGCTTCTCTTCATGTCCAGGATGGTGTCTTGAGAAGAAAATGGGAGTCCTCCGACGGAAAGTCCTTTGTATCACAGCTTTTCGTTCCACGGTCCATGGTCAAAGACGTATTACGGGAGCTACATGGTGTAGTATCGGGAGGACATTTGGGAATCAATAAGACTTTAGACAAGAAATGGAGCGATTTACGATATTAAAGGACCAAAACGAAAGACGCAAGGAACTATGCATCAGTACAATGTTGGGGCACCGTTCGAAAGAATAGCAATAGATATTGCTCGCCCTTTTACAGTTGTTACATATAAGTTGTTATGGACTACCTCAGCAAATGGCCAGAAGCATTCGCCATACCTAACCAGGAAGCGAAAACAGTAGTGGAACAGATCGTGGACAACTGGATATGCAGATTCGGGGCACCGGTGGAACTACATTCTGTTCAAGGTAGAAACCTTGAGTCCAAATTATTCCAGGATATTTGCCAGCGGTTAGGTATTCAGAAGACCAGAACGACACCGCTGCATACACAGTCAGACGTAATGGTGAAACGATTCAATCGAACCTCGAAAGAACACCTCTCCAAGGTAGTAGACGACAAGGAAGGAGGAAGGATATTTGGTGTGGCTGTATAATCCCCAACGTAAACAAGGAATATCGCCGAAGCTGCTGCCGAAATGGGAAGGCCCCTACAAAATTGTGAAGCGTATTAACGTCGTCGTCTACCGAATACAGAAAGGACTTCGAGGAAAATTGAAGGTAGTGCATCTGGATCGGTAACATCGTTATGGAGGTTAAACTGAGCAAACACTTGTTAAGGACGACGAGGAGGGAAATGTTATAATTTCGGATAGTATTTTACGAACCTACCCTGATGTGTGAAAATCGAACAGATCCATTTAGTGTCGATTGGAATGAATGAATGACCACTGGAATGAATGACTGGAAGAAGGGTATCTGTCGAACCCACTTCTCGAACCATCTAGCAACTGCTGTAATCTCCGAGAATATGCATTCAACCACAAACACCGTGGTAATCCGAAAAATAAACACAAATATCACAGTGAGTCATCCGAAATTCAAAACAGATCAAAGCTGATATGTTACCGGTCTAAAGAGATGGGAAACAAGCGGTCCGAGTGTACTTAAAGATATGAAAAGCAACCAAATAATGCAAAGCATGACGAAGATCTTCTCTTTCTGTGTCAAAAAGATGCCTCAACAAACAAAACAATAGTTGATAATGTATTTCAGGCAACGAACATCGATCGAAACCAACAATGGTGTCTAGACAGCGGCTGTTCCTCACACATGTGTAATAACCGAAACGATTTCATTTGCATTGAAGAAGTCAAGACCGAAAAACTACATCTGGCAAGTAGTGCTTCACCAGAAATTATGGTGCGTGGCAGTGCGGTGGTCAAGTTTATGAAGAAAAGCACAACCAGAGAAGTGCGATTTATCAACAATAAAGGGCAGGTTCTCTCGGAATTCCAAAAGGTTAAGGCCTCGTTCGAGAAGGAAACTGATACTAGTTTCAAGAGTTTCCGATCAGACAACGGCTCGGTGTATAAAAACAAATTATTCGGCGAGTTCTTGCAACAGCAGGGTATTCGCAGACGATTGACAGTCGCATACAATACGGAGCAGAATGCAGTTGCTGAACGCAAAAATCCTAATCCTCTCGAAATAGTCAGGTGCCTTCTCCTTCAGTCTGGACTTCCAAACTCATTCTGGGCCGAGGCTATTTCATTGGGGAACTCTATTCGAAATCGTAGTCCATCGAAGTCAGTCAACGGAAAACACCATACGAAGTTCGATTTGGTAAGCCGCCAGATATAAGTAATCTTCGGCTGCAAAGTATTAATCTGGAAGCATCATATACTACGGGAGAATTCGATGCTAGATCAAGGAGGGCGTTTTCCTTGGATATCCCAACTAGAATAAGGGCTACAGGATCTGTATTCCAGACAAACATCATGTGGAAGTCTCGCGTGATGTAGAATTCTAGGAATATTGAACAGATATTCAAAGATTGGAGACGCCAAGTGAGATCAAGGTGTTGGATGTTCCAAACCCATTCTTCGAGCGAAGTGGTTTGATTATGTTATATACGTTTAACCATCGCACTGGCCTTGGTATGGAATTTATTCGAGGTGAAAATGGTTATACTATTCATCGGCGAGGCTACATCGAGGACATTTTAAGACGTTTTGGAATGATCGATAGTAAACCAATGTCTACTCAAGTTGTTCGGAAAAGGTGAGCCCATTAACTCATGGTATGAGTTACTGGGCTCATTAATGTACCTTGCAATGGGTAGTTGTCCCGGCATAGCTTATGTAGGCAGCTGGCTGAGCCAATTCAACGATAGTCGGAAACATTGGGTTACTGCCAAACGCGTCCTGCGTAATCTACAGGGAACGAAGAATAAAGGCTGATTTATTTAAGGTCAGACGTCGGACTCACAGGAATGGCTGACGCGGATTGGTAAAACTGTTCCGAAAGTCGACGCTCATACAGCGGCTACGCGTTTACTATGGCATGGGGAGCCATTACATGGGAGTCACGGAAACAAAGTACTGTGGCGCTATCATCTACGGAGGCAGAGTATATTAGCCTCTCTGAATCTATTAAGGAGGCCATACTTCTGCGGAGGTTCCTGGAAGAACGTGGTTCGAATCACTCTTTAAAGAAGTCGTGGTTTTCTGCGACAATATGGTTCCTAAAGCTAGCATCAAATCCAATTCACCACTTCGACATTCGCTATAACTTTTTCCGGGAGGCATTGCCGAACAACAACATTCGTATTCGATATCTACGAACTGATGACATGGAAGCAGATTCACTCACCAAGGACTTCCTAATCCTAAGCATAAGAGGTGCATCGCAATTCTAGGCTTGCATTCTTTCGACACGTAACGAGGGGGAGTGTATATATCTATATATATATATATATATATATAGATATA
This sequence comes from Rhingia rostrata, assembly GCA_949824845.1. Classification (NCBI taxonomy): domain Eukaryota; kingdom Metazoa; phylum Arthropoda; class Insecta; order Diptera; family Syrphidae; genus Rhingia; species Rhingia rostrata. The sequence goes on from OX463759.1 coordinate 30,046,854, forward strand.
TATAGCTATATATATATATATATATATCATATATCTATATCTATATATATATATATAAAGAACATTCAACGAAAGAATGTGAAAGATCACCTCTCCAAAGTAGTAGACGGCAATCAACGAAACTGGGATCGTTGCATCCAAAGATGTGTGCATTGTTCAGATCCAAAGCTTGATTCCTGGGACACATGAACTCAAGGAGAAAGAAAAGCAATTTATAAGGTCAAATGAGTGTAATAATGCTTTTCAAGGACGTAAACACCAGCTATGTCAAGCGCCGATACTAGCATATCCCGACGTTAAAAAGACCTTCATTTTCGATGCCGACGCAATTAATTTTGGAGTTGGAGCCGTTTTATCGCAAGTACACGAGGAACAGGAAAGAGTGGTGGCCCACTTCAGCAAGGTTCTGTCCAGACCTGAAAGAAACTATTGTCTGACCAGGAGGAAACCCTTAGCGTTAATTCTGTCGACGAAGCATTTCAATAAATACCTCTATTGCAGGAAGTTTGTCCTTTGTACAGACCATGCTGCTCTAAAGTGGTTGCTTAAATTTATAAATCCAGAGGGTCAAGTTGCTAGATCGATTGAGCGGCTGCAGAGCTACGATTTTGACATTCAGCATCGTAAAGGCACCCTGCACTCTAACGCTGAAGCACTGTCTCGTCGACCATGCCGAATGAACTGCAAACACTGCACCCGCCAGGAAGAAAAGGAGCTCATCACCACCCTGCGAATAAGAGCCGTGCCCAACAACGGTTGGACGACCGCCGAAAAGATCAGAGAAGCACAGATGGAAGACCCTGACATGGAGAAACCAGATTGGCAAAAAAAAAATCGAATGGTAGTCCAACTCTGATGGCGTACTGGGCAAATGGGCTTCTCTTCATGTCCAGGATGGTGTCTTGAGAAGAAAATGGGAGTCCTCCGACGGAAAGTCCTTTGTATCACAGCTTTTCGTTCCACGGTCCATGGTCAAAGAAGTATTATGGGAGCTACATGGTGGAGTATCGGGAGGATATTTGGGAATCAATAAGACTTTAGACTGTAGCGATTTTACTGGTTATATGCAAGAGAAGATATGGACAAGTGGTGCCGAAAATGCATTACATGCGCCGCCTGTAAAGAACCAAAACGAAAGACGCAAGGAACTATGCATCAGTACAATGTTGGGGCACCGTTCGAAAGAATAGCAATAGATATTGCTGGCCCGTTTCCAGTTGTTACATATAATCCACGAAAAATATCCACGAAATTACCAGGACAAGAATAATACTGGCAAGCGATCTTATAAAAACCAGGTACGATATCAGACCAACAGGAACTGTATTTCGGGAAGGGGATTTGGTGTGGCTATAAGTTAACACCGTCAACCACTCGCACGCGCAGCGGAAATGCTGACCTAGCGTCTGGGGCGAGAAACGAATTTCCAGGGAAATTCACGTTGGGAAATAAAAAGTGCAAGCTTCAATAATTTCAATAATTTTACTTGTAAGAGTTTCTTTAGCTTTAGTTTAGTCTTAATCGATATCTCATACAATAAAGGTCAGGGCAATCTGCCCCGAAAAATATTTTTTTAACAAATTCGGCGTAAATTTTATTAACTGGCGCCCGAGCAGGGACCGTGCAGTTTTACTAAACAGTCAATACGCGTACGAATAATAAACGCACTTATAAATTAAAAATAATCGCGAAATCATCGTTAGTGCGTGAGACAAAATAGTGGACACCAAGCCGCAAGTTTCATAGTGGACATCAAGTCACGAAATTTTCACCATAGTGCGTGTAAGCAACAAAAGTGGACACCAAGCCGCAAGTTGTGTAAAGTGGACACCAAGCCACGAAATTATTGATAGTGTGTGTAAAACAAAGTGGACACCAAGCCACAAGTTTCGTAACGTGGACACCAGGCCACGAGACTGATTAGTAATTGTGTAGGGGAAAAGAGGCCCCCAAGTAATCCTGTAAAACAGGGATATAAAGGAGTTCCGGAATAGCGAATAGCCGCCCCAACCAACAGCCACGGTCCAGAACCCATCTACGTTATGAGAATTGAAGCCGTATTATTTTTGTAAGAATATTTTTTGTCCTTTGTAATTTTTAATCGATTTTGTAACATCCTAAGACTCAACTAGAATAATACTCAAATTTTAATTTCTGTTAGAATATTTTTTTTTTTTTTTTTGTGATTATTTGTGTAAAAACTTAAGACCCATTTTAATTATCTTGATTCAATCTCAATTGCGAATCTCGGTTCATATTCATTGACTTAATTTCAAAATGTCGAACCCAAATAACTTAATCAGACCAGCCCGCTTAGAAGTACCAGGAGAAAATGCTGCTCCTCCTGCTCCTCCTGCCCCCTCCTTTACAAACCAAATAGACGATAACTTGGTACATCTCATAACCAGACTCGTAACCGAAACACTACACATTCAGGGACGACAGATATTCAATTCAATTATGAATCCAGCCTCAGATATCAATAATGATATTGATCAACCGGTTAACACCACTGATCAGAATCTTTCCGACATGGACAAAGTTCCAGATGTGGTTAAGAGTTTGCGCGAATTTTCAGGTGAAGCTCAGGAGTTCAACTCGTGGAAGAAAAGTGTTGAAAGAATTCTTAAGATCTACGAGCACCTTAAGGGTACTCCAAAATATTATGGCATCTTGTCCGTTATTAGGAATAAAATAACAGGCCATGCCGATATAGCGCTCGAATCATATAATACCCCTTTAAACTGGGAAAAGATTTCTAAATGTTTGACTCTGCATTATGCAGATAAAAGGGATCTAGGGACCCTCAAGTACCAAATGACGACTTTGGTACAGGGTAACAATGCAACACCCGAATTCTATCAAGCAGTTTATCATCATTTATCTCTGATTCTTAACAAACTCGGTTGTATTGACATGAGCCATGAGTCGTTAAATAACATGACTCAATGTTATAGGGATAAGGCACTTGATACTTTCGTTAGAGGACTGAAGGGCGACCTCCCCAGACTACTCAGTATAAGGGAACCCGCAGATTTGCCGCAGGCTCTGCATCTTTGTCTTAAACTCCAAAATGTTGACTTCAGAACTCAACACGCTAATAATTCCCAATCAACAGCTCGGAAAACCTTCCAGCAAACGCCTCCACCGGTTCCTCCTAGAAGATTCAATTCCCCACACCCAGTTCCTGTTCCAGCCCCAAGGAGAGAGTTCTTTCCACAATTGCTTCATAACCCTAGTCAACCTCAGCAACCCCAATTCCACAGGCAACCACAATATCATTCTAGGTCTTTCCAACAAGCCCAACCACAACGGTTTCCACCAAACCAACGCGAACCTCCTCCCAAGCCTATGGACATAGACCATTCCATTAGAACTCAGAGGGTAAATTACCTAAATAGACCAAGAAACCAGCCTACTGCACAGAAACGAGAGCACTCTCAACAAGTTCATCAACCCTATAAAATGCAACGAGTCTACCATACTGAAGAAGCCGTCGCCGAAGAACAAGAAATAGAACAATACGAAGCCACGATGAACCAAGAAGACCAAAACCACGAACAAACATTTACGGAATACAGCGACGACCAAACAGGCGAACAATATTACGACCCACCGCAACAAGTTGATGACATATATTTTTTAGATTAAAACACTCTTCGCTTCCTTATTTCGAGCACGTTGCAAAGAGTGGACAGGTGTATAAATTTCTAATTGACACAGGCTCGAACAAAAATTATATTCAACCACGACATATACGCAATCCTCTCCCCAACAAAAAGATTTTCTATGCTAACTCCATAGGGGGAAACATTAGAATAACTCACCATAGTCTTATTCCTCTTTTTGGTTCCGAAATAGGCCCCTTACAATTTTTTATACTTCCTACCCTTATATCATTCGACGGCATTATAGGAAACGATACCCTTAAAAGCTTGAATGCGGTTATTCACATAAATGATAACTATATGAAAGTTCAACAGAACACCTTTATCGAACTTAAACAGCATCTAACTGAAACCGTAAATAGCGTAAATATCCGAACATCCCATCTGAACGATGAAGACTCTAACTATCTCACTAAAGTTATTGGATCTTTTCCGAAACTCTTCTCTGATCCTGACGAGAAACTTACTTACGCGACAACTGTGAAAGGAGAAATTCGTACAATAGGTAACGAACCAGTCTATTCCAAATCTTACCCCTACCCAAGAGGACTCAAAGAAGAAGTTGAAAAACAAATCAACCAACTTCTAATAGATAGTATTATCAGGCCATCAAAATCTCCATATAATTCGCCAGTCTGGATCGTCAACAAAAAAATGGACGCTTCAGGCGAAAAAAAATATCGAATGGTGATAGATTACCGAAAACTCAACTCGGTCACCATTGCCGATAGATACCCCATTCCAGAAATCAATGAGGTCCTAGCTAACCTCGGCGACAATAGATGGTTTTCTGTCATAGATTTGAAGAGCGGATTTCACCAAATCAAGCTCAGAGAATCCGATATTGAGCGTTCTCCATCAATAACGGGAAATTCGAGTTCACCCGTCTTCCCTTTGGTTTAAAAATTGCTCCGGCAATCTTCCAAAGAGCTCTCGATGATATCTTAAGAGAGCACATCGGGAAACGATGTTACGTCTACATCGATGACATCGTCATCTTTGGAAGAGACAAGGCTGAACATTTTGAAAACCTGAAAGCCGTCTTTGATCCTCTAGAACGCGCCAACATGAAAATCCAATTGGATAAATGCGAATTTTTCAAGACCGAAGTGGAATTCTTAGGATTCATCATCAGCACTGATGGCATTAAGACTAACCCTAAGAAGGTTCATGCCATTACAGAACTACCACCCCCAAAAACGCTTAAAGAACTGAGATCCTTTCTAGGTATGCCAGGGTATTATCGCCGATTTATCAGAGATTATGCGAAAATAGCGAAACCCCTGACATCCCTTTTAAGAGGGGAAGATGGACGAGTGTCCAGACATCTATGTAAAAATAAAACTATAGATCTTGACGAAAATTGCATTTACTCATTTAACCAAATTAAAGACTCCTTAACTTCAGAAGAAGTAACTCTCACTCACCCGAAATTTAACAAAGACTTTGAACTCACGACGGGCGCATCCGACTATGCAATTGGTGCTGTCCTATCCCAGGACAGAAAACCCATAACATTTCTCTCAAGGACACTGACAAAGACAGAAGGAAGCTACGCCACTAACGAGAAAGAGATGCTCGCCATCATCTGGGCTCTAAACTCGCTTAGGAATTTCCTTTACGGATCAAAAAAGGTAAAAATTTATACGGACCACCAGCCATTAACATATGCGCTGAGTAATAGAAACACAAACCACAAGATGAAGCGATGGAAGGCAATTCTGGAGGAGTACAACTACGAACTCAAGTACAAACCAGGAAAAGAAAATGTAGTTGCCGATGCTTTATCTCGACTGCCACTAAAAACACAAATAAATTCAATGACCATGACGCAACATAGTGATGAGAGTTCTTCACATAACCTGATACCAGCAGTTGAAGTACCCATTAACGTTTTTCGAAATCAGCTGATTTTAGAAATCGGGGACACAATTAGCCATCAATTCTTAATTCCTTTCCCCACGTACCACAGACACGTTTTTGTGCAACCCAGTTATAGCAACTCAGATATCATTTCAATTTTTAAAAAATATTTAAATCCCAGTGTAATAAATGGCTTGCAAACAAAAGAAGAAATTATGGGCCGAATACAAAACATTTATCCCGAACATTTTTCAAAATACAAAATTAGGTACACTCAGACAATGGTCGAAGATCTGGCTAACGAAACGGAGCAAGAAGAGAAAATATTAAGTATTCATCGTAGGGCACACCGTAATCCAGAAGAAACCCGCATACAACTTCTCCAACACTTCTATTTTCCGAAAATGGCATCAAAAATCAAAAGACTAGTAAAAGTATGTAGAATCTGCAAAGAAAACAAATATGAACGACACCCAAATAAACCTATCCTTGAACCAACTCCAATCCCTAATTATCCTGGCCACACTCTGCATTTAGATATTTATTCAATGGAAAAAAACCTGGTATTAACCGCCATATGCAAGCTCACCAAGTTCGCCAAGACTAAAATTATCAAGTCAAGAGCAATAACCGACCTCAGGCAACCTCTTCGAGAAATCTTATTCTCTTTCTGCATTCCCGAGAGTGTTGTCATAGACAACGAAAAAGCCCTCAATTCGGTATCCATATTATCCATGATGGAAGATGAGTTGGGCCTTCGCATTCACAGAACACCACCCTACAAATCCGATGTAAACGGGCAGATTGAGCGGTTCCATTCAACTCTCTCAGAGATCATGAGATGCCTCAAAGCTGAAAAGGTATCCCGATCCTTCTCGAAAGAGCCACGAACGAATATAATTTTACAATTCACTCCACAACGGGAAAAAAACCGGTCGAACTCTTCTTTGGTCGATCTCCACAAATAACCCCCGAAGAACATGATAAACCTAGGCAGAATAACATAGATAAAATTATCCAGAAACAAGAACAAGATTTAAGCTATCATAACCAAACCAGGAAACCATGTAAGATGTACCATCCTGGAGACGTCATTTACATAAAACATAACAAAAAACTTGGTTCTAAACTCACCGTCCGATATAAAAAGGAAGTAGTTAAGGAAAACAAAAATACAACTGTCGTGACGGAATCCCGCAAAACGATCCACAAAAGCAATATTAGGAACTGAACAATAAATTTCACATCTCTCTTTTCAGACATGCATTATGCATCGCGGAAGCGGAAATCCAAATTTTGGACTTCACTAATTCTCAATTCGTTTCAATACACACTGGACAAACAAAGATACAGAACAGAAATTTCAAACTAATTCATGACATTGACCTTGACCAATACGAACAACTCGTGACCAAAATTTCTCCAATGCTTAAACTTAACGAAACAAGGAACGATTCCCTTTTCCTATACCTTTCCCATGAGCACGAGCAAATAAAAAATTTGATATCTAACCTAAAACCAAAAAGGGTAAGAAGATCTCTAGACTTTATAGGTTCGACGTGGAAGTGGATCGCTGGCAACCCCGACCACAACGATTTTATTACTATCAAAAGAAAAATGAATAACCAACCTACTTAGTAACTCTAACGATCAAGTTGTAATAAATAAATTACATAATGAAAGAATTAATAACATAACCAAGATTACGAATGAGATTAAATCAATGCTAAAAACCAATAAAAATTTCAACAGAGATGTAATAATAAATATTCAATACAAATTTAAAATTTTAAAAGAAGAATTAGTTAACATTAATTTGGCAATACATTGGGCGAAACTAGGAATTGTTAATTCAATGATTTTATCAAAAGAAGAAATAAGCCTAGCTGTAAAAACACTAAATCAAGAGAATGTCCTTTTCACTACTATAGAAGAAGCTCTCAATTTTGCTGAAATAAAGATAATAACAAACACAGTTTCCATACTTTATATTGTTAATATCCCTACTACCGATCCTACCACATATGAACGAATATTATTAAAACCTGTGAAGAGAAATGGAATAGCCATAGAAATAGACTATAAAGAAGTTGTAAGAAACAAAAACGAAATATTTGGCGTAACTAATGATTGTAAAGTAATAAATAGTGTTTCAATTTGTAATAAAAGAAATCTTATAAATATTGTTAACTCAGCATGTATTCCCAACCTATTAAATAGTAAAATAGCAACATGTAATAAAGTGTATAGTCAGCATATCCCGTCGATCGAGGAAATAACAAATGGAATGATCCTGCTTAACGACTTTAACGGAACCCTCCAAGTCGAATCCACACCTCGGAGCCTTACTGGTACCTTCCTTATTAAATACGAGAAAACCAACATAACAATAAATAATAGAGTATTTGCGGCATACGAAGCCTCTACACACACCGTTTTTCCAGCCATACTGCAGCCAACACCCATAGAGAACAGATTCCATCGACTATTGTCGCTCGAAATGATGGGCGAACTCCACATCAACAATACCAAAAGTATCGAGTTGCTCAAAAGCGAAAACGAAACTTACGCATTCATCAGGTGCGGAACAATAAGTCTCATCGGGATTATCCTAGTAATTATCACCATCTATATAATCATAACAAGGCATTCAAGTAGTGAAACCAGAGTCATGATCCAGCAACAAGAAATTAAGAACATCGAAGCTCCACCACACACTGGAAGTTTACCAAGAGGAAAAATCCAACAAACAAAGTTCAAAGACCTTCCTTACTTTTAGGCGATTGAGGACCATCGCATTTAAAGGGGGAAGAGTTAACACCGTCAACCACTCGCACGCGCAGCGGAAATGCTGACCTAGCGTCTGGGGCGAGAAACGAATTTCCAGGGAAATTCACGTTGGGAAATAAAAAGTGCAAGCTTCAATAATTTCAATAATTTTACTTGTAAGAGTTTCTTTAGCTTTAGTTTAGTCTTAATCGATATCTCATACAATAAAGGTCAGGGCAATCTGCCCCGAACAATTTTTTTTTTACAAATTCGGCGTAAATTTTATTAACTTATATAACCCCCAACGTAAACAAGGAATATCGCCGAGGCTGCTGCCGAAATGGGAAGGCCCCTACAAAATTGTGAAGCGTATTAACGTCGTCGTCTACCGAATACAGAAAGGACTTCGAGGAAAATTGAAGGTAGTGCATCTGGATCGGTAACATCGTTATGGAGGTGAAACTGAGGATACACTTGTTAAGGACGACGATGAGGGAAATGTTATAGTTTCGGATTGTATTGTACGAACCTACCCTGATATGTGAAAATCGAACAGATCCATTTAGTGTCGATTGGAATGAATGAATGACCACTGGAATGAATGACTGGAAGAAGGGTATCTGTCGAACCCACTTCTCGAACCATCTAGCAACTGCTGGAATCTCCGAGAATATGCATTCAACCACAAACACCGTGGTAATCCGAAAAATAAACACAAATATCACAGTGAGTCATCCGAAATTCAAAACAGATCAAAGCTGATATGTTACCGGTCTAAAGAGATGGGAAACAAGCGGTCCAAGTGTACTTAAAGATATGAAAAGCACCAAAAAATGCAAAGCATGACGAAGATCTTCTCTTTCTGTGTCAAAAAGATGCCTCAACAAACAAAACAATAGTTGATAATGTATTTCAGGCAACGAACATCGATCGAAACCAACAATGGTGTCTAGACAGCGGCTGTTCCTCAAACATGTGTAATAACCGAAACGATTTCATTTGCATTGAAGAAGTCAAGACGGAAAAACTACATCTGGCAAGTAGTGCTTCACCAGAAATTATGGTGCGTGGCAGTGCGGTGGTCAAGTTTATGAAGAAAAGCACAACCAAAGAAGTGCGATTTATCAACAATAAAGGGCAGGTTCTCTCGGAATTTCAAAAGGTTAAGGCTTCGTTCGAGAAGGAAACTGATGCTCGTTTCAAGAGTTTCCGATCAGACAACGGCTCAGTGTATAAAACCAAATTATCCGGCGAGTTCTTGCAACAGCAGGGTATTCGCAGAAGATTGACAGTCGCATACAATCCGGAGCAGAATGGAGTAGCTGAACGCAAAAATCGTACTCTTCTCGAAATAGTCAGGTGCCTTCTCCTTCAGTCTGGACTTCCAAACTCATTCTGGGCCGAGGCTTTTTTATTGGGGAACTTTATTCGAAATCGAAGTGCATCAAAGTCAGTCAACGGAAAATACCATACGAAGTTCGATTTGGTAAGCCGCCAGGTATAGGTAATTTTCGGCTGCAAAGTATTAATCTGCAAGCATCATCTACTACGGGAGAATTCGATGCTAGATCAAGTAGGGCGTTTTCCTTGGATATCCCAACGAGAATAAGGGCTACAGGATCTGAATTCCAGACAAACATCATGTGGAAGTCTCGCTTGATGTAAAATTCTAGGAACATTCATCAGATATTCAAAGATTGGAGACGCCAAGTGAGATCAAGGTGTTGGATGTTCCAAACTCATTCTTCGAGCGAAGTGGTTCGATTAAGTTATATACGTTTGACCATCGCACTGGCCGCTCAGTACGAGAGGATATTTGGAATTAAGGATCTCGGGCACGTTGGTTTTTGCCTTGGTATGGAATTTATTCGAGGTGAAAATGGTTATACTATTCATCGGCGAGGCTACATCGAGGACATTTTAAGACGTTTTGGCATGATCGATAGTAAACCAATGTCTACTCCAGTTGTTCGGAAAAGGTGCCATACCATGAGTTGCTGGGCTCATTAATGTACCTTGCAATGGGTAGTTGTCCCGGCATAGCTAATGTAGGCAGCTGGCTGAGCCAATTCAACGATAGTCGGAAACATTGGGTTACTGCCAAACGCGTCCTGCGTAATCTACAGGGAACGAAGAATAAAAGCTGATTTATTTAAGGTCAGACGTCGGACTCACAGGAATGGCTGAAGCGGATTGGTAAAACTGTTCCGAAAATCGACGCTCATACAGCGGCTACGCGTTTACTATGGCATGGGGAGCCATTACATGGGAGTCACGGAAACAAAGTACTGTGGCGCTATCATATACGGAGGCAGAGCATATTAGCCTCTCTGAATCTATTAAGGAGGCAATACTTCTGCGGAGATTCCTGGAAGAACGTGGTTCGAATCACTCTTTAAAGAAGTCGTGGTTTTCTGCGACAATATGGTTCCTAAAGCTAGCATCAAATCCAATTCACCACTTCGACATTCGCTATAACTTTTTCCGGGAGGCATTGCCGAACAACAACATTCGTATTCGATATCTACGAACTGATGACATGGAAGCAGATTCACTCACCAAGGACTTCCTAATCCTAAGCATAAGAGGTGCATCGCAATTCTAGGCTTGCATTCTTTCGACACGTAACGAGGGGGAGTGTATATATCTATATATATATATATATATATAGATATATATAGCTATATATATATATATATATATCATATATCTATATCTATATATATATATATAAAGAACATTCAACGAAAGAATGTGAAAGATCACCTCTCCAAAGTAGTAGACGGCAATCAACGAAACTGGGATCGTTGCATCCAAAGATGTGTGCATTGTTCAGATCCAAAGCTTGATTCCTGGGACACATGAACTCAAGGAGAAAGAAAAGCAATTTATAAGGTCAAATGAGTGTAATAATGCTTTTCAAGGACGTAAACACCAGCTATGTCAAGCGCCGATACAAGCATATCCCGACGTTAAAAAGACCTTCATTTTCGATGCCGACGCAATTAATTTTGGAGTTGGAGCCGTTTTATCGCAAGTACACGAGGAACAGCAAGGTTCTGTCCAGACCTGAAAGAAACTATTGTCTGACCAGGAGGAAACTCTTTGCGTTAATTCTGTCGACGAAGCATTTCAATAAATACCTCTATTGCAGGAAGTTTGTCCTTTGTACAGACCATGCTGCTCTAAAGTGGTTGCTTAAATTTATAAATCCAGAGGGTCAAGCTGGGCAAATGGGCTTCTCTTCATGTCCAGGATGGTGTCTTGAGAAGAAAATGGGAGTCCTCCGACGGAAAGTCCTTTGTATCACAGCTTTTCGTTCCACGGTCCATGGTCAAAGACGTATTACGGGAGCTACATGGTGGAGTATCGGGAGGATATTTGGGAATCAATAAGACTTTAGACAAGAACTGGAGCGATTTTACTGGTTATATGCAAGAGAAGATATGGACAAGTGGTGCCGAAAATGCATTACATGCGCCGCCTGTAAAGAACCAAAACGAAAGACGCAAGGAACTATGCATCAGTACAATGTTGGGGCACCGTTCGAATGAATAGCAATAGATATTGCTGGCCCGTTTCCAGTTGTTACATATAATCCACGAAAGATATCCACGAAATTACCAGGACAAGAATAATACTGGCAAGCGATCTTATGCAAACCAGGTACGATATCAGACCAACAGGAACTGTATTTCGGGAAGGAGATTTGGTGTGGCTATATAACCCCCAACGTAAACAAGGAATATCGCCGAGGCTGCTGCCGAAATGGGAAGGCCCCTACAAAATTGGGAAGCGTATTAACGTCGTCGTCTACCGAATACAGAAAGGACTTCGAAGAAAATTAAAGGTAGTGCATCTGGATCGGTAACATCGTTATGGAGGTGAAACTGAGGATACACTTGTTAGGGACGAGGAGGAGGGAAATGTTATAATTTCGGATTTTATTGTACGAACCTACCCTGATGTGTGAAAATCGAACAGATCCATTTAGTATCGATTGGAATGAATGAATGACCACTGGAATGAATGACTGGAAGAAGGGTATCTGTCAAAGCCACTTCTCGAACCATCTAGCAACTGCTGGAATCTCGGAGAATATGCATTCAACCACAAACACCGTGGTAATCCAATAAATAATAACAAATATCACAGTGAGTCATCCGAAATTCAAAATAGATCAATGCTGATATGTTACCGGTCTAAAGAGATGAGCCACAAGAGGTCCGAGTGTACTCAAAGATATGAAAAGCAACCAAATAATGCAAAGCATGACGAAGATCTTCTCTTTCTGTGTCAAAAAGATGCCTCAACAAACAAAACAATAGTTGATAATGTATTTCAGGCAACGAACATCGATCGAAACCAACAATGGTGTCTAAACAGCGGCTGTTCCTCACACATGTGTAATAACCGAAACGATTTTATTTGCATTGAAGAAGTCAAAACGGAAAAACTACATCTGGCAAGTAGTGCTTCAACAGAAATTATGGCGCGTGGCAGTGCGGTGGTCAAGTTTATGGAGAAAAGCACAGCCAATAAAGTGCGATTTATCAGCAATAAAAGGCAGGTTTTCTCGGAATTCTAAAAGGTTAAGGCTTAGTACTCTTCTCGAAATAGTCAGGCGCCTTCTCCTTCAGTCTGGACTTCCAAACTCATTCTGGGCCGAGGCTATTTCATTGGGGAACTTTATTCGAAATCGAAGTCCATCAAAGTCAGTGGACGGAAAACACCATACGAAGATCGATTTGGTAAGCCGCCAGATATAAGTAATCTTCGGCTGCAAAGTATTAATTCTGGAAGCATCATCTACTACGGAAGAATTCGATGCTAGATCAAGGAGGGCGTTTTCCCTGGATATCCCAAGGAGAATAAGGGCTACTGGATCTGTATTCCAGACAAACATCATGTGGAAGCCTCGCGTGATGTAAAATTCTAGGAACATTGACCAGATATTCAAAGATTGGAGACGCCAAGTGAGATCAAGGTGTTGGATGTTCCAATAACACAAACTCATTCTTCGAGCGAAGTGGTAAATCCAGAAAACGATGGAGATACGGATTGTGTTAAAAAGTAAAAAGCTGAGGATCTTCATTTGTCAACAGATCCACCACCATGTCAATTGCAAGAGAAGGACGATCAATATGATGAGGAGCTTGATACCGGAAAACCCATGAGGAGGACTAGCGGAATTCCTCGAAAGTACAAAACTGGTTCACCCGGTAGACCAAAGAAAATGTCGAACATGCAAAAGGTAAAGTCAGTGTCCCTTAAGTGCGGCCTGTTGGCTGAAATAGATTTTGATTTAGCAATTTAAGGCCTCACGCACCACAGTGGTACGAAGCTATGGCTGCCGTCGACCCTTAATCAGTTAATCGAGTCATATGCAGTCGAATGGTTCTAAGAAATAATCGCGGACCGGATGGAAAACTTCAAAAGAGGAAGGCCAGAATTGTAGCAAGGGGATTCTCAAAACGTCCCGGTGTCGATTTTGATGAAACCTACGCACCGGTGGCTCGATTAAGTTATACACGTTTAGCCATCGCACTGGCCGCTCAGTACGAGAGGATTTTTGGAATTAAGGATCTCGGGCACGTTGGTTTTTGCCTTGGTATGGAATTTATTCGAGGTGAAAATGGTTATACTATTCATCAGCGAGGCTACATCGAGGACATTTTAAGACGTTTTGGAATGATCGATAGTAAACCAGTGTCTAATCCAGTTGTATTGGGTGCAGCGTTAACCAGCGGCGAAAACGCAATAGATACAAGTTCGGAAAAGGTGCCATACCGTGAGTGAGTGGGCTCATTAATATACCTTGCAATGGCTAGTCGTTCCGACATAGCTTATGTAGGCAGCTGGCTGAGCCAATTCAACGATCGTCCTGCGTTATCTACAGGGAACGAAGAATAAAGGCTGATTTTTTTAATGTCAGATGTCGGACTCACAGGAATGGCTGACGCAGATTGGTAAAACTGTTCCGAAAATCGACGTTCATACAGCGGCTACGCGTTTACTATGGCATGGGGAGCCATTACATGGGAGTCACGGAAAAAAAGTACTGTGGCGCTATCATCTACGGAGGTAGAGTATATTAGCCTCTCTGAATCTATTAAGGAGGTTCCTAAAAGAACTTGGTTTCGGGTCGCTCTTCAAACAAGTCGCAGTTTTCTGCGACGATATGGTTGCTAAAGCTAGCATCAAATCCAATTCACCACTCCCGCACTAAGCACATCGACATTCCCTATTACTTTGTCCGGAAGGTATTGCCGAACAACAACATTCGTCTTCGATATCTACGAACTGATGACATGGAAGCAGATTTACTCACCAAGGGACTTCCTAATCCTAAACATAAAAGGTGTATCGAAATTCTGGGCTTGCATTCTTTCGACACGTAACGAGGGGGAGTGTTGGATTATATGATATATTTTATGATATTTGGTGCAACTAACATATTACATTAACATACATATTTCACAAAAAAAAATAAGAACACTGGGGCAACACAACATTTGAATTAAATATCGTCTCGTGTGGCGATTTTTCATGTTCAGTAGCATAAGATTAATGTCTGGCATCTGGTCATCTCGTTCATGATAAAAGTGTAAAATATTCTTGCTATTCCGGTCCCATGTACTAAGAGCTGAGGACTTCGAAAAATAATATTATTTATTTAAATACACACGTACTCAAACTGACCTTAATGACTCCACACCTGTTTGGCTACTTGAAAGATAATCACTGCCGTATGTAACGTTTACTGCCTAAACAGATAGACCACAAACATTGACATATCCTATAAACGTTGTTCCGTATTGAGCGAAATAGGAAGAAACTGTTGAGTTTGAAAAGGTTGATCTCAAACATGCACCGAGTGAACGTTACCGAGGAATACTTGTGGATATTCGTAAAATGAAACTCGTAGTGAAACGTTATAAAATGAGACTTTATTAAGGCTGTTATTCTGACAAAGGATGATCGAAGAGTAATCATAGTTCAAAGATTTGGTAAGCTGTTTGAAAATTGGGTCATTGGCCTACATCAATTTCATTATTTGATATGCCGATGTAGTGGTGCAACATTACATGAATACATTTTACATTTACAATTTACAATACACATATACAATGCTCTTCTTTCCTTAGAATTCTAAACAATTTTAGTATGCCAAGTTGTTAGAGTGAGAGGTCTGTGTTGTCTCACTTGCCAAGTAGTGTACCCCTTTAGACTGCATTGTTGTAAGAAGAGCATCTCCCATCTTGTCACACTTTCACCATCAATTAATTTGACAGTTCGTGATTTTGTTCCGTCGGTGCGTGTGGTGCTCGTGTTAATTGTTTTAAATCGAAGAGTTATTGTTTGTTGTTTTATTTCAAAGTGATTTTTGTATTGAGGCTAGTTTGCTGGTAATGTTGAATACACTTCGAGATTCACTGTGCATTCTAGCAACCAGCCCACTCCACAATCACTTCTTCATCTAATGTGCCGTGAATTCGTTTTGCATGTTGTTGGATATCCAACATACTCCCCGCCTTGGACGTGATGTTCAACGTGTTTTGCTTCTGATGTTTTTGAGGTTGTGGATCGGTCACTGCTTATTGCTTCATCCCCTTTTATGATTTGCCCTTCTTGTTGTTGCTCGTGTGTCAACGTTGTTGATGTGTTCACCGGGAAAGATACAAATTTGTATTAGTTTTGTTTTTTCAAATAATTGTGTGAAATGTAAAAAATGTATGTAATAATTAGCTGTTAAGATGGCTATCCAATAATTCAGTGGCAAGTGGTTATTCTTGCATCGTGGATGATGTTTTTTTTGTAATTCACTTTTAGTCTAATTTTTTTGTTTGGTTACAATGAACCCTTCGTTTCGTTCGACGCATTTGTAACCGGCAAGGGGGATAGTTTCGCAATTGGACGTTTGAGGACGCCCTTTTCTGTCCTTATAGTCACTACGCGAGTGAGACCGTCTGCACCGGGATGCAGTTCAAGAACCCACGACGACGGCGGGAGATTATTCTCCTTGACCAGGACGATGTCTCCAGTCATTCGGATCGGAAGTCATTGGGCGGAGCGGCCTTGAGTTGAGGCATGCCTCGATTTGTGCGATTAGTGTCACATACTCCTCGAATGTGAGCCTCGAGGCACCTATTGTCCTTTTAATGTGATGTTTTATGGATTTTACACCAGCTTCCCACAGCCCCCCAAAATGTGGAGATGATGGCGGGCTGAAGTGCCAGTTGGTGCCTCTTGCTGCTAGACTTGCTGCCACTTCGGCTGACCACTCGTTGGAAATGTGTTTGCTGTCCTTGTTAAGTTCAGTGCTTGCTCCCTTAAAATTTGTGCCACAATCACTGAACATGTTCGAACACATGCCTCTTCGCGAGACGAACCTCCTAAATGCTGCTATGAACGCTGCTGCGGTGAGTTCGCTGACTACTTCAATGTGGATTGCCTTGGTAGCTAGACAAACGAAAACGGCTATGTCACCCTTTACGATTTTGTTGCATCTGCCCTTCCAGAGCTTAATCTCAATGGGTCTCGCGTAATCCACCCCCGTGTTTGTGAAGGGTCGTGCAATCTCGACTCGTTCACTTGGAAGACTTCCCATCAGTTGTTGCTGCTTTTTATCATTGTAGCGATGGCATCGTACACATTTGTGGATCGTTGATTTGACTAGCCGCTTGAGATTGGTAATCCAGTATTTGCTTCTGATTTCTGCTATCATCATCTGTTGTCCTCCATGAAGCGTTTGACATCGTTGACGATCAAATTAGTGAAGTGATGAGACTCAGTAAGTATAATTGGATGTTTTCTGTTGAATGAAATAAGGGAATTTGTTAACCGCCCACCTACGCGCAATAATCCTTGATCATCGAGAAATGGGTTTAAGTTAAGGATGCGGCTACCCTTGCTTATCTTTTTATTTTCCCTCAAGGAGCTTTCTTCATTAGGAAATAGTTCCATTTGGACCAGTCTGATGAGCTGATTTTGTGCTGCATCCAGCTCGTCCGATGTGATTGGATGACTTGCCAATGGCCTTCTCTTTCCTTTATTTCTAAGATACTGGAAGTATCTTCTCCATATCGCTGCACTGCGTACCAGCCGTTTCATGTCTGAATACCTTTGAAGATACTCAACGTTGATGGTAGCACATTGACATATGGATTGTGCAAAGCTCACATGTAAGTTTGTTAGTTTGTTCTTACACAATGACCCCTGGTTTTGATCATTTATCTTTTCCCTTTTTGTTTCCAGATCCGTTTCGCATGTGGTTTGATCGTGACATTTATCAGCGGAAAAGTTTTGAAGAAACTGTGGCCACCACATCTGGCTGTGAATAAGTTCCTGTGGTAACAAACCTCTAGAGCCAATATCTGCTGGATTTTCCTTTGTACCAACATGTCTCCAAATATTACTGTTTGTTAGAGTTTGGATTTCACTAACCCTGTTGGCCACAAACGTCGTGCTAATTGACGGATTTCCTCTGATCCATGCCAGTGTTATGGTGGAGTCTGACCATGCAAATATTTCTGCGTCATCAATTTGCATTGCCGTTTTTACTCGGTGTAACAGCTTGGCTAATAGCTGTGCTGCGCAGAGTTCAAGCCGTGGTAAAGATACGCACTTGATCGCTTTCGGTGCAACTCTTGTTTTGGCTGCTACCAGATGTAAGTGTTCACTACCGTCGGTGACAATGCGAGCATATATCACGGCCGCGTAGGCCTTTTCAGATGCATCGCTGAAACCGTGAAGTTGTACCTGTGCTGAGTTTGTATACTCAATCCACCTCGGTATTTCGACGTTCTGATGTCCACTGATGTTCAGTTTCTGGAGAGATTGGTGAGTCCCAAGCATATTCCTTGAGCCAAAGTTGCTGCAGGATTAATTTTGCCTTTAGAAACACAAGGGGCAATCCATCCCAGTGGATCAAATAATCGGGCTATATCTGCAAGTATTGATCTCTTTGTAAACCTTTTCACATCAGGTATGTTTATTTTGAATGTGGAAGGTAGTAATGTTCACCCGTTTCATTGGTTCCCATAACCTCTTTCATGTGACCTAATGTGGCGTACTCGTGGATGCATTTAGTGTACGCCTCCTGCAAACTTCTGTCAGACAAAAGTTTTCTTTCAATCGAAAGAATCTTGCCATGGCAGCCTTTCTGGAATTCCCCAGGGTTGGGCGAATTCCATCTTTAAATGGATGTTGAACTTGGTATTTTCCATCTTCCTTTCGTTGTACGAAATGCTGTTGACATTTTTGTTCCTCCGGTGACAGTTTCCTGTCATCAAGGTCTTCTTCAATTTCCCAGAATTGCCTAAGTTGTGCTTCTAAGGAGCTGAAGTGATTCTGGGCATTGAAACACGTTATGTTTGGAGACGTTGCTGTCTTTCCTGTCAAAATCCATCCGAATTCAGTTTTTTGTGCGACTGGAGACCCTTCCTGTCCCTTTATTAAACCTTCAAGAATTATTGAAGAGTACACATCTGCTCCTAGCAACAAATCGATCTTACCAGGCATATGATAAGCAGGATCAGCCAGTGGAAGATTTTGCAGATGACTCCACTCTCCTTGAAGCGGATTGGTTGGCAGAGTTGTAGTGAGCACAGGTAAAACGAATGCTGATACCCGAAGTGAGAATGCTGCGTTATTGAACGATTGCAAGCTAAAGTCTACTTGGTATTTCGCGCCACCTGTTGGATTTTTTCCAACACCTATTACCCTAGCAGATACATTTTTCCTTTTTAGATTGAGAAGCTGGGTGGCATTCTCGGTGATAAATGTGGCCTCTGAACCGGTATCTATGAAGGCCCTTAGAGTGCACTGCTTCCCATTTGCTGCATAGACCTTGACCAATGCAGTCGCTAGCAAGGTTTTTGACAGCATTTGATTGAAATGAGCACTAAATTGGTGAGAAGTGCTTGGTTGTTCGTGTACGGAGTTGAGTGGGATTGGTTGATTTATAGGGTTTTGTACAAAGTGGGCTTGTGGGTTATATTGGGGGCTGTTTTGGTTGTGGTATTGAGGATATTGTTGGTGGTTTTGAACTTGTGTTGAGTTGCCTCCCTGTTGTGTTTCCATGTGCAGTAATGTATGATGTTTGTTACCACATTTCTGACATCTGTTGCTGCTGTTACAAACAGAAGCATGATGGTCGTAACCTAAACAATTACCACAAACACCATTCTTTTTCGTAACATCCGCTCTGGTTTTAGTGTCCCTTTGTATGAACCTTTTGCAATGCCTCAACCCATGTGATGCCTTGCAAAGTCGGCAACGAAATTGTTGCTTTATTGGTTGCGGCGAACTTAATTGGCAAGCGGCCGCTGTCGTTTTCCGAAAGGACTGTGTGTGCATTGATTGTTTTGGTTGTCCATTTAGTTCTGAAATATTTTCCAGTGAACTACAGTGAACTCAATGAACGATATAAAGACCTTCCACTCGGGAAGACGCTTGGAGGTGCCAAGCTTTTCTTCCCAATCTCGTTGTGTCTGGGGTGGCAATTTATTAAATGTTAAATAAATTAAAATGGCGTCCCATGTTTCAACTGCTATTTCGAGATTAGCAAGAGCATGAATGCATTCGATGCTGGTATCATGCAGCGATTTCAACCCAGCAGCCGTTTCACAGTGTAGTTTACTCTGCTCAACTAACCGCATAAGTTGGGTGTTCACCAGTTTGCGCTTGCTTTGATACCTGTCTGTGAGAATTGTCCACGCTGAGGTAAAACTTTTTGCATCGATTGGAAGGTGTTGGATTAATCGAGCAGCTTCCCCACAAACTGACGTTTTCAGATACTGTAGTTTTTGTATTTCAGATAGTTCAATGTTATTTCGAATTAAACTATCGAATAAATTAAAAAATTCAGACCAATCTTCGAATTTGCCCGAGAAAGGATTTATGTGAATTCTTTAAAAAAGGTATGTCTAAAGACGCAGACCTTGTGGTGTTCATGTGAGAGGTATCTAACGTCGCGGTGTGATCTTGAACTAGCAGGTTAGTCTCATCATGCAACACTCCACTAAATGTGAAATAGATTCTCTTGATTTTAGAGAATATTTCATCCTGATTATACTTTTCTTTTAGTGGATCAGCGGAACTTTCGATTATTGTCGCATGACATTTTTTCGCCCGTTTAAGCATTTCGTCAATATCCGATAAACACGCGATTAAATACCCCCTTGACTTTCGCGACGCCTCATCTTTTTTGAATTCTTCAAAATCGCGATTAATGTTCAATAAAATGTCCTCTTGGGACTCGATCGTTTTCGCTAATTTAGACATTTTTTATTTTTATTTATTGAGTCTGTCGCAACACTTTTTTTTTTCGGGGTGAATTATTTTGTAATTCTTCACTTAGTTTAAGAATTATTTTAAATAATGAATTTAAAAGAAGGAGAAATTTAGAAGAACTCCTACCTTTGTTCTGCTTTTTTTTCAGACCACTGCAACCGCTATTCATCAGTAGTGTTGTTCTTCCCGTTGTCCGTTGTACCCGCTTCTGGTCCGGTTACACCGGTACTTGTCCTGGTAACTGATGATTGCTCCGTTTGATGTTGTCCCCGCTTTTTGCTTTCACCGTTGTTTCTGGATTTGATGATTCGTTGGGTACAGTGGCCGATTCGACAGACAATCCGTCTTTGATCGGAAACGTATATTTGCACTTGATAGATGATCCAGCTATACTTAATCCTCTGTACACTTTTTTTTTGATTCGTTGGGTACTGTGGCCGATTCGATAGATCGGAAACGTATATTTACACTGGATCGATAATCCAGCTATACTTAAACCACAGAACACTTTTTTAATTTTGGTTCGTTGGGTACTGTGGCCGAATCGATAGACAGTTCGTCTTTGATCGGAAACGTATATTTGCACTGGATAGATGATCCAGCTATACTTAATCCACAGTACACTTTATATTTTTAGATATTAATCACTTTTACACTTTGAACACTTTCTTTATCCTCAAAGGACTCGAAGGACCATGTTCCGTATTGAGCGAAATAGGAAGAAACTGTTGAGTTCGAAAAGGTTGATCTCAAACATGCACCGAGTGAACGTTACCGAGGAATACTTGTGGATATTCGTAAAATGAAACTCGTAGTGAAACGTTATAAAATGACACTTTATTAAGGCTGTTACTCTGACAAAGGATGATCGAAGAGTAATCATAGTTCAAAGATTTGGTTACCATGAAATGTTCTAGCTGTGTTATGAAAAAAACAGCTGTTTGAAAATTGGGTCATTGGCCTATATCAATTTCATTATTTGATATGCCGATGTAGTGGTGCAACATTACATGAATACATTTTACATTTACAATTTACAATACACGTATACAATGCTCTTCTTTCCTTAGAATTCTAAACAATTTTTGTATGCCAAGTTGTTAGAGTGAGAGGTCTGTGTTGCCTCACTTGCCAAGTAGTGTACCCCTTTAGACTGCATTGTTGTAACAAGAGCATCTCCCATCTTGTCACACCTTCACCATCAATTAATTTGACAGTTCGTGATTTTGTTCCGTCGGTGCGTGTGGTGCTCGTGTTAATTGTTTTAAATCGAAGAGTTATTGTTTGTTGTTTTATTTCAAAGTGATTTGTGTATTGAGGCTAGTTTGCTGGTAATGTTGAATACACTTCGAATTCACTGTGCATTCTAGCAACCAGCCCACTCCGCAATCACTTCTTCATCTAATGTGCCGTGAATTCGTTTTGCATGTTGTTGGATATCCAACATACTCCCCGCCTTGGACCTGATGTTCAACGTGTTTTGCTTCTGATGTTTTTGAGGTTGTGGATCGGTCACTGCTGGTTGTTTCATCCCCTTTTATGATTTGCCCTTCTTGTTGTTGCTCGTGTGTCAATGTTGTTGATGTGTTCACCGGGAAAGATACAAATTTGTATTAGTTTTGTTTTTTCAAATAATTGTGTGAAATGTAAAAAATGTATGTAATAATTAGCTGTTAAGATGGCTATCCAATAATTCAGTGGCAAGTGGTTATTCTTGCATCGTGGATGATGTTTTCTTTGTCTTTGCCTTGAGTTGAGGCATGCCCCGATTTGTGCGAGTAGTGTCACATACTCCTCGAATGTGAGCCTCGAGGTACCTATTGTCCTTTTAATGTGATGTTTTATGGATTTTACACCAGCTTCCCACAGCCCCCCAAAATGTGGAGATGATGGCGGGCTGAAGTGCCAGTTGGTGCCTCTTGCTGCTAGACTTGCTGCCACTTCGGCTGACCACTCGTTGGAAATGTGTTTGCTGTCCTTGTTAAGTTCAGTGCTTGCTCCCTTAAAATTTGTGCCACAATCACTGAACATGTTCGAACACATGCCTCTTCGCGAGACGAACCTCCTAAAGGCTGCTATGAACGCTGCTGCGGTGAGTTCGCTGACTACTTCAATGTGGATTGCCTTGGTAGCTAGACAAACGAAAACGGCTATGCATCTGCCCTTCCAGAGCTTAATCTCAATGGGTCTCGCGTAATCCACCCCCGTGTTTGTGAAGGGTCGTGCAATCTCGACTCGTTCACTTGGAAGATTTCCCATCAGTTGTTGCTGCTTTTTATCATTGTAGCGATGGCATCGTACACATTTGTGGATCGTTGATTTGACTAGCCGCTTGAGATTGGTAATCCAGTATTTGCTTCTGATTTCTGCTATCATCATCTGTTGTCCTCCATGAAGCGTTTGTTTCATCGTTGTTTGCACATCGTTGACGATCAACTTAGTGAAGTGATGAGACTCAGTAAGTATAATTGGATGTTTTCTGTTGAATGAAATAAGTATATATATATAAGAAATAGAAATAAGAACTTCTTCATCTAATGTGCCGTGAATTCGTTTTGCATGTTGTTGGATATCCAACAAACGTGTATATCCACGAGTTCCCCGAGAATCTCTTGAACTAGCATCCGAAACAGACACAAGTGAAACAATTTTTTTTAAGTCGTTCTTAATTGCAGTTGGTTTTATTTTTTCGGTCCAGCAGCCGGATATGGTTCTTGCTCAGAGAATCCATCATCGCTTTCATCGTCATTCGGATGGATTGATCTGTATGAGTGGCAGGTCCATTGTTTCAATATTGTCGAAATACATTTTAATCAGTATCTGTAATAGTATTGTATAAAATACTTTTTGCTAATACGATGCAGGCCTTGAATACATCTTTAAACATTTACTCACTTCACTGAATTTGTAAATCGTAATAAAAACATATGAGAAGGCTACAATCCAATGTGCGGAAAATGTCATTGTCACAAGATATTGTTCAGTCAGTTTATCAAAATTTTTTATGCTTCGACCAAAAACAATGTTTGTTGCCTGGTTATGCTATGAAGTAGTGTATACAAATGTTTTTTTACTGAAAATGCCCTCGAAAAGTGGGCGCGGCAAGAAACATTATATAATAAAATAAAGATATTCATGTTACCTACAAATGTTGTTCAGACACTTTTTCAAAATTCATTATTTATTGACCAGAAATAACGTTTTTCTAAAAAGTGGGCGTGGCAGTGGCCGGATTTTGACATTTTGGCAGTTGTTCGAACAGCACGTACAAGGATCAGATATACCCAAATTAATTATCCTTGCTCAAAATTTAAGGTCCAAAACCGGTTATCTACAGACGAATGGACGGACACACAGACATGGCTTAATCGACTCAGCTGGCGATTCTGAGTCGATCCATATACATTGAGGTATACCTAGGTCAATTATTTTTCTATGTTACAAACTATGTATTAAAACTAATATACCCCTATTTAGTGTATTACAATGGTATTTACATTGTAGTCTGGTGGCTTGATTTGTTGGGCAAATTTACACAGTATTATCGGCAACATCATCACGACATAGGGGTATCTTTGTTTTGATACATAGTTTTTAACATAGAGAAATAATATAGCAAGTTATGCCTTAAAGTATATGAATCGACTAATAATCGTTAGCTGAGTTGCTTGAGCCATGTCTGTCTGTCCGTCCATCCATCCGTCCGTCTGTGTTGCACCAATTTTTGGGCCTTAACTTTTGAGCTAGAGATCTAAAATTTGGTATATATAAACCGCCGAAGCAGAACAAGTGTAAACATTTTTGAAATCCGCCTACTGCTACGCCCCCTTTTTTAGAAAAACATAGTTTTAAGCCAAACCGTTAGAGATTTTGAAAAAGTGTCTGTATACATATCTAGACAATCTTAATGTCTATATTTTGTTCATACAAAGTTTTTTGCCACGACCACTGTTTAGGGACGTTTTCAGTAAAAAAAACTTTTTTGGGTAAATATTTAAACATTTCGATTTTGATGCAAACTCATTGGCTCTGTTAATATAAACATTTCTTCCAAATATCATTTTAACCCACGGCTACTTTTTGTTGGCGTTTTCTTACAAAAACCATTTCTATACACTATATCGTAGAATAACCAAGCGAAAAACGTTGTTTTTTGTCGAACTATAAAAGATTTTGATAAAATGTCTGGCGCGTTCAGTGGCACGATGGTTAGTGCGTTAAACTGCCGCGCAGAAGGTTTGGGTTCTATTCCCATCACCTAAAATGATTTTTCACTGGTCCTTCTCTCGTGATGATCTGACATGTCATCCGAGTAGTATCAATTGTTAAGAAAAGCTTATCTCGGATTCGCCGTTCGGAGTCGGCATATAATAGGAGGTCCCGCCATCGTGCAAGAATTACACATGCACACATGGTTGTGAGAAAGCTCGGCCCTGGGTACTAACGAGCCTGTTGAGCCAAAAATTTGTATTTTTATTTTTTGTCTGAACAATATGTTGCGACATTGACATTTTCTATATTTATACCCTATCCAATAGGGGTATATTAGTTTTGATACATAGTTTGTAACATAGAGAAATAATTTAGCTAGGTATACCTCAAAGTATATGGATCGACCCAGAATCGCTGGCTGAGTCGATTAAGCCATGTTTGTCTGTGCGTCCGTCCGCCCGTCTGTATGTAACTGGTTTTTGAGCCTTAAATCAGACCAACATATGTAGCCAACCTGAATGTCATATATTTTGTACATATAAGGCTCTTTGCCCCTCCTAATTTTTGAGGGCGTTTTTAGTAAAAACATTTTTTGGTGAATTTTTAAAATATTCCAAAATTCTTTTGGTACAAATTCATTGGTTTAGGTAATGTAAACATTTCTTTCATATATCGCGTCAACATACGCCCATTTTTTGGACGCGTTTTCACATAAAAACCATTCGTATATAGTATATACACGATGAATTGTAGCCTCTTCATATGTTTTATCGCCATAAACCCCACATCTAAGGTATATCAACTGGGATAGGCTATAAAACGATCTGCACAATGGATTTTAGCCACCTCATATGTTTTTTTTTCGCATTTATCAATCTTTATGAATTAGATTCATAAAATTTAACGCACGAATTTAATGAAATAAATAACAAATACTTTAATGCAAAACACTTTCTTCCCGCACGAAAAATGCAAACAACAGCCATTTGGGTGTATCTAATAGAGTTGTTCACGACACTATCTCCCTCATTAGTGGCGTTGTTTCCACTGGAAAAAAAGAATGAGAATTTTATTTGGTTCATGAGACTTCTCCCTCACACGTGTGTTGTCTCATTCATAAAAACGTCAAAATCACTTGGAGGAAAACAATGTGAAAACAATTATGTGCTGTTTTATGGGGTTATTGTATTAAAAACTTAAAAACACAAGTTGTTTAATTTGAAACACAAATTATTAATTTATAAAAATGCAAAGAGAGTGTGTTAAATCATAAAATTGATATGAAAGGAGTGGAATTCATGACCAGTATCATTGCAAAGTGTAAATGTAAATGCCATTTTAATGAGAAAACAAAATGTATTCTGTGCAAAGTTTGTTAGGTGAAGTCAGTTTGTCTTTTGACAGTTTGTCATTTGACAGTTTGACGCTATCGTTGTACTGAGCAACTCTATGGTTTGAGGTAAATAAAAACAGCTGATGCTGACATATATGAAAAAGTAAAATTTGAAGGTCGGCTAACATCAAGATGTGGTAGGATCACATTCCAATATCAGAGATAAATATTTAAAAATACGTTATGAAATTCGTTAAATTGAAATACATCAATATTAATTTACATTAGCCGATATTGAATTGATTCAAAGTAATTTTCTTAGTTCGGGAATAAATTCTGTTATGATTTTAAAATAATGGATGATATATAAAGTGTTTTGCAAATATTTTAATATATAATTTTCAACATTTTCAGCTGTTTTTATACAGAAATTCGAATTATTGCTTAATTTAAAATATCTCTAAATATATTTTAAGTGTTCAGTCGGTATATGAATCGATTTTCACATAAAGCAACGTCAATGTGTATACAAATACTTTCTTCAATAAAGAATAGTCGATCGTTTCTTTCATGCTCTGCTGATAGGGTTTCTTATGAATAAAAATATAATCTTCAATTTGAGCTCATATATTACCAGCGTAAAACTTTCACAATTTGAAATTTTGTTCATATAATCGGGGACTTTTGATCCCATGTAAATAGATTCTTTTATTCCCATTAACCATATTTTATTTTAAGTATAAAAACACAACAAAATAAGATAATCATTATTTTATACATCTTAATTTGTATACATTTTTATTGCCTTCCACTCTAAATAAATATAGAATAAAAATATTGTTCAGATAGTTTATCAAAATCATTTATGATTCGACAAAAAACATCGTTTTTCGCCTGGTTATGCTATCAAGTCGTATATATAAATGGTTTTTGTATGAAAACTGATGTGCTTGGTTTCTCTCGCCCACCAGCAAGACACCCCTGGTTTGATGAGGAATGCCGACAGATGCTCGCAGCCAAGAACGAGGACTACAAGGCTAAGCTGCAGGTGAAGACGAGAGCTGCCGTTGAGCTCTATAGGCAGAGAAGAAGGTAAGAACGCTGGCTTTTTAGAAAGAAGAAAAAAGACCAAAAAAAGCTCGCGATCGAGGATATAGAGAGGTGCCACTCCAGGAAAGATGCTCGCAAGTTTTACCAAAGTGTAAAACGTCAAAGCCAAGGATACAAGGCTCGAACAGAATCCTGTCGAGATGAACACGGAAATATCGTAGTTGAGACACATTCTATGCTGAGGATATGGAAGAACCACTTCTGCAGACTGTTAATCGGCGATGACGAACAACATTCCGCTGTCAGGCAGAACGAACCATTAAATATTGGCAATGACAGCGAAAGCTGCCAACCACCCGACCTGAGTGAAGTGAATATAGAGGACTTGGTAAGTAACATTCACCAACTCATAAGCCGAATCTGGTCGGAAGAAAGTATGCCTGAAGAATGGAACCTCAGCATTGTTTGCCCGATTCACAAAAAGGGAGACCCTCTAAACTGCGCCAGCTACAGAGGCATAAGTCTCCTCAACATCGCATACAAAATTCTATCTGCCGTAATATGTGAACAACTGAAACCGTTTACCAGCAACCTGATCGGCCCTTATCAGTGTGGTTTTAGGCCAGGAAAGTCTACAACCGATCAAATTTTCACACTTCGGCAGATCCTGGAAAAAACCCAAGAAGTCCAAATCGATACCCACCACCTATTCATCGATTTCAAAAGCCGCATACGACAGCATTTATAGAGACGAACTATACAGAGCCATGTCTATTTTTGGTATACCGCCCAAACTCGTCCGTTTGTGTACGATGGAGAATTCTCGCTGCTCCATTAGGGTCCAAAACGACCTCACTGACACACTCGATACCAAAAAACAATTAAGGTAAGGCGATGCGCTGTCATGTGACTTCTTCAATCTGATTCTTGAGAGGATTGTGCAAAACTCACGAGCCAACACCAGAGGCACAATTTTCCAAAAATCTGTACAACTACTAGCATATGCCGACGTTATTGACATCATTGGTAGAATCCAACATGATGTCATAGCCACGTTTGCTAGTATAGAGAAGGAAGCGGCAAAAATGGGTTTAGCAGTAAATGAGGGCAAGACGAAGTATATGCTGCCAACACGAAAGGACACACAACATCGACGAATTGGACAGAACGTCACCATTGACAGATATAACTTTGAGGTAGTACGGAACTTTATCTATATCGGTTCCGCTATTAACTCTGACAACAACATCTCGTCAGAAATTAAACGAAGACTTACTCTTGCCAACCGCTGATTCTTCGGGCTAAGAAGGCAATTCAGTAGTAAAGCCCTCACTCGAACTACTAAGGAGATCTTATATAAGACCCTGATCATCCCAGTCCTGATCTACGACGCTGAAGCATGGACCGTCTCAAAAGTGGATGAAGAAATCTTTGGTCGATTTGAGAGGAAAATTCTTCGAAAAATCTTCGGTCCCGTTTGCGTTGACGAGCTATGGAGACGAAGATTTAACCAAGAACTATACGAGCTGTACAGCGACACAATTTTTCGATAAAACAGCGGATTTTCATGGAATTGTCATAAGGCCCATTCAGCAAAAATTTGATATTGTGGTAGGTCATTTGGCTTCAATTCTTGCACAAGTTGACTTTTATATGCTTTCAAACCCAAATCGACACGTACAATTTTCAATGTGGTTGAGTAACACATTGGACGCTACGACTGCAAAATTCTCTTCGGTACGCACTTTACGCATGCGAGTCGATGGTTTAATGTCCAAAAATGTAAATTTGGTGTGAAATTCGGTGATAAAAGCACGAATTTTTGATTCACCAGGTCGATTATAACGACCATAATATGGTCATAACAAACGCTGCACGTTTTTCACATAGCACGAATTTTGATAATAAATATTAATTATTTGCAATCGTTCCTCGTTTGTAAGTTTTTGCATGATTAAATGGCAAAACTTTTCGCTTTGACAGATGACGTTTGGACGCCTTTACTAACCAGTT
This sequence comes from Rhingia rostrata, assembly GCA_949824845.1. Taxonomy (NCBI): domain Eukaryota; kingdom Metazoa; phylum Arthropoda; class Insecta; order Diptera; family Syrphidae; genus Rhingia; species Rhingia rostrata. The sequence continues at coordinate 30,076,059 of OX463759.1, forward strand.
ACGATCAAAAATTTCGATTTTTACATAAATATTCAAATTTCCCTAATGTGGTAATTCCATATCACATTTGTGGGATATATGGTTTCTTAGGCCGTGTGTCAATTGCGTTAAAATGCTGGGGTAAGAAAAAGTTGACGTTTTGTTGTGTCAATTGGATTAAATGTGATATTATTTTAAATAATTTCCCAAAGGAGTTGGAACAAAATTCCATTCTTTAAAGTTTCTTGTAATACAAAAATACCGAATAGAAAGATCATCAAAAATGACTTACTTAATAATTATTGCCAGTAAATGAAATATTAAATATATCCGCCCTACTTTGTTTATGTTAACCATATTTTACATATAGCGAAACAGATATAATCATAACATCTTTTTTAAAAATCCAATTTTAGTATATTTTAAAATTTTCATTACATTTTCTGATATGTTCTATGCTTTTTATTTAATAAACTGAAAGTTGTACTAATTTTCCCTAACATGTGTGCACTGATAATGAAGAATAATCCATGAGCGTGCTTTCCATCTCTGTCACCCTTCAGTAGGTATACCAAATGTCAGAAATTAGCCACTGGATACATTTAAGCGAGCTGTTGAGCAGGTTAAATTTTCGAAGTCTCTATTCAGCATACAAATGGAAAAAATTCGAAAAAATCGATCGAACAAACGAACAAACCTTATTTAATAGCAATGGAACAGCTAAACTGTCAAATTGAAAATCATGTGACAAAAAATGGAAGGGTTTGTAGAATTGTTCACGAAACTATCTCCCTCACTCGAGTGCGTTGTCTATTTTTGGAGGATAACAATGAGAATTGTATATGGTTCATGAGACTTCTCCCTCACACGTGCGTTGTATCTTTCATTAAAAGGTCAAAATTACTTGGACGAAAACAATTACATGGCAGAAGTGCCGTGTTATGGGGTTATTGGACTATAAATATTAATAAACAACTTGTTTACTGTGAAACAAATAATTAACTTATAAAAATGAAAAGTGATTGTGTTAAATCATAAAATTGATATAAAAGGAGTGGAATCATGAACAGTGTAATTGCAAAGTGTAAATGAGAATGCACTTTCAATGAGAAAAAGAAAAAGTATTCTGTGCAAAAGTTGGTGTCAAAGGTTTTTTTCATGCAGATGACGGGAGTTGTTGAGGACAACGTTAGTGTCAAAATGTAAAATGACTAAACTGACATCATTTGTATTAAAACAGACTTTGACGCAAACTTTTGCACAGAATACTTTTACTTCTCATTAAAACTGAATTTATATTCACACTTTGTAATGATACTGGTCATGCATTCCACTCCTTGAATATCCATATTATAATTTAACACACATGTGGTAATTTTATAAGTTTATTAATTTGTGTTTCACTATAAACAACATATATTTTTATGTTTTTAATGCATTAACCTCATTAAACAGCAATGCCGGCATCGGGCATACAAGATACCACATTGCTTTCCTCCAAGTGATTTTGACATTTTAATGAAAGAGACAACGCACGTGGGAGGGAGAAGTCTCATCAGGCCTATAAAATATCTCATTCCTTTCCTCTGAAAAGAGACAACGCACTTATGAGGGAGATAGTTTCAGGAAGAACTCTATTGGAAAAATGTAAACATTGGGAACATACACGCAAAATATATTTTTCGAGTCTGCTATTTATACAACAATGGATGGTACATTTATTGCTCTGTATTTTCGGATAATATTTCATCCTAAACTTCTTCGGAGCATTCCGAGGGGTCGACAACATATGAATCTGTAACCGAAGCCTTTGCATATTATGCTACCTCGGTTTTTCCCTACCTTCTGGAAAGTTCCGTTCCAGTTCAGAGGAATGGCAATCGTTGTTAATGACAGAGATAAAGGAAGTAAACTTCCTCCCAATGAGGGTTTTTAACTAGTTGAAAAAAATTTCAATACAATTGGCCATTTTTTTAGAAACAGGAGAATCACAATTCATCATATTGAGTTGACCACAAATTATGTTATTTAAACACATTTTAAAGGATTTGGAATTATAGTAATTTACTTAGGACTTTTTTTGTTTGTTTACAATATAAATGTCAGCTGTCAAAAAAAAAAACTCAGTGATGATGTTATCTGGATCTGGATAAATCTGGATTTTGAACTAAAATTTGATATTTTTTGTTACCAATGGAACACAATATCAGATTGCTTTTTTTCTGTGATTATATTGTAGTAATTTCGTGTCTATGATGTTAGTATCGGTGTAGCTGTCAAGTTTCCAGTAACGCAGGTTATTGGTTGTTATTTAATTTATATATCGCATCATACTATGACGGTTTTAATGGTTAATAATACTTTTTTACAGTCGAAATAATCTTAAATCAAAACGAAAATCACTCTAGTTAACCTGACAGCTATAATTTGTATTAGTGTTAGCAAAAGGAGGGGTAAGTCTGTCGAAAAATACAAATCTGCAAACTCTATCTGAGATAAAAACTGTCAAAATCGGTGGTTTTGACAGATCTAGATCAAAAAAGAGATTGATTTTGTTACCAATGGAAAACGCTATGAAATCAGTGTTAGTTCCAAAGTTAAAACCACAAATTAATAGACAACGAAACTAATTGTGACACACTAATACAAACAAATAATGAAGAATTGCTCTTGCTTATGTTCGATTGGGAGAGGAAAAATCGGAACATTGTTACTTTAGCTTCCAATCACTTTTTTCACTTTTTTTTTTTGTTCCACTCACTAAATTAAGCTAAAAATTTAGCAATTTTTTTTTGTCGCTCTCAATTAGTTCAAAAGTTATTAAACAATGAAATTTCAAAAATTCCTATAGAAATCAACCAACTTTTGACAGTTCACACATAGCTGAATGATAAATATGAAAAAAAAACACTCCAATGGAGCATTGCAAGATAGAAAAAAAAATATTACATATTTCCCATAACGTAAAGAAATGTAAAATATGTAAAAAATTAAAAAAAAAATTATTAACAATCATTAATTAATAATAAAAAATGACTAAGCAAAATATCTTAAAAAAATGCCGTAACGAAAATTTAGACCCCCTCGAAGAATTTTTCAAATGTGCCGGCAAACTATACAACGGGCAAGAAGCAATTCCAGAACCATGTTCTAATGATTCTGACGATTCATCATAAATTAGTATAATATAATAAATAAATTAAATCCTAACTCAACAGTTTTTCTGTTAACCGGTACTCTGCGTGGCCCGCTTCGCGGGAACAAAGGATTTCAACTCTCTTTCTGTGGACAGTCCACGCTCACGCAACTTCGTTGCTCCGCTCAGGGTATTTAAAGTCGTCAGGCAGGCGCCTAAGTCAACAGTTTTTCTATTAAGCGGTACTCTGCGTGTCCCGCTTCGCGGGAACAAAGGATTTCAACTCTCTTTCTGTGGACAGTCCACGCTCACGCAACTTCGTTGCTCCGCTCAGGGTATTTAAAGTCGTCAGGCAGGCGCCTTAGTCAACATTTCTTTTTGTTAAAATATTTTTATTTGGTATGTTTTTTTCAACATGGCAATGCTGCGTACACCGCGGCAGAAAAAAAAATAAATGAAGTGTCAAACTACAAACAATTTGTATGGGATTATAACCCAAAAAGTGCAATTTTATTTTGTTAATAACTTTTAAACTAAACGTGAGCGACAATTTTTTAAAGCATATAAATGATCAGTGCGCAGAGACGAATCGATTAATAAAAAAAAAGTGCAAAAAGTGAAAGGCAGCTAAAGTATAGTTATGCCGAAAAATCTTAAATTTTGGATCAACATTTGAAAACCCCAATCGAAAACGCTATATAAAAAAATAACTAAAAAACTATTTTTTTTTGGATTTAGGCCACCTTTTTTTACTTTCTTAGCCACTACGCAAGATTTATTTTCAAAAAGTATGGCCCGTTGTTTTAAAGGGCCTTGTTCAGAGTAAAACCATTCATACAAACGCGGTTCGTCAACTGTTTTTGACAGTTCCTCTGTTCCCACAATATTTCTTAATATCATATATGTAGATTAATCATATTTTTTGGGGGTATTTAGAATTGATTGAAATGTGGTGTCGCAAATTATGTTTGCTATCATTGAAACAGCCATTTATTGTGATATTGTGCGATAATGTTATATTTGGAACACAGTTTCATACATCGTTCGTTGTGCATGCGGGTCACTCAAAATGGGCAAATATACGGCATATCAAAGCTTTGAAGGATGGCCAAAAGTCTGCTATCTTCACAAAATATTCACGGATGATACGGCTGGCTATACAAGGTACCAATTCGTTTCTTACATAATTAAACTAACCAATTAAAATTACCAAATTTTAGAGGGTGGCTCTGCGGATCCAGCTATGAATTCAACTCTGCGCAGTGTTATTGATGATGCTCTGCGAAAGAATATGCCTATGGCAACTATACAAAATAATATTAAAAGGACAACACAAATCAAAGGTGTTCTACAGAAGCAATATATGTACTGGCGCTTCCAACAGAAAGTTTTTGTTGTTGGCATTGCTTATACCGATAATTTTGCACAGTTGAAAATAGAGTTGGCTCCTGTTTTAAGGAAATCTGGGTAAGATATGCAATCAAAAAACACCGACACTCTTTTTACGAATAAATTAGTACAGTTAATGTGGATGCAAAACACATGTTCGATGATGTTGGTGTTATTGAAGCACTTGCAAGCAATGAAATCAAATCCAAAGCTATATCTGCAGACGAACTAGAGCAAATTTGCACAGGCGATGCTATTGAATGCGGTGTAGAAGAAGTAGAAGTGCTAGATCATACAAGGGGATCTGTTAATGTGGGTAATCTTCATAATCTGATGTATCTTGTATTATTGGCCAATTTCTTATTATAGTTCTTGTGCAATCCACTCGGGATAAATACCGTGAGTCGCTTATTGGTTGAAAGGGGCTATACGATTGAAAACTCTGAGCATGTATTCGTACCAAAGGTAGGTCCATAGTGATTGTTACTAAACGGTTTAAAATTCAATCTATTTCTCTAGGTTACTGTCCGCTTATCGGAACAAGACATGAAGGCATATCAAACGTTTTTAAAAAAAGTACGTGATTTTCCTGCAGTTGAATATATATTCGATAATGTAGAAGTTGACGAAGCAAATACGTGAAAATCTGTCACTGAATAAAGAAGTTCTAGAGGCATGTAAGGTCAATACTGAATTGTATTTATAATACGAAAACTCTTGAAACTGTTATCACATATTTTTTAAATTAAATTTTGCCTCAGAATATACCTTATATCAACTAAATTAAATTTATGTATTTTATGTATTAATCACTGTTATTGGTCTGTGATATTTTTATTTTTTAAAGCTAATATTTTCTGGGCAGGAAACTATTTAGAGCATCACGAAGCCTAAGCCTTTAGAATTCAAACAAAAGATATGATAGTTGCACTATTTTCTTCAAGTACACTTACATGACTTAATGCGACGTAATAAAATACCCACGAATCAATAAACGCTGATTAACCGATCAGTGACTAACCTTTTACATTTTCGTGGTAATTTCTTATGGGAAACACTGTCATGTTAGTCACTGTTTAGCTAGTCAGGATTTATTACAGAGTTACAGTATATGATGGATTGGAGCAAAATGACTGACGCCACTCTATTTGACATGACGGAGAAATAACGTACCAACAAATATTTAAAACTACGACATGGAGGTGGATTGAAGCAGTAGAGATCCAGAGGAAAAGGTTTTCCAAGAAGGATCGTTCGAGGCATAAGCTGATGTCGATCTGAATGATTTTGATAAGACCAGAGCGATCCGTAACTTTTAAAATTATATGTGGTGACGATAGTTAAGGAAGAAATACAGAAATATAGTTGCTTTAAGAAAAGCCTAACACCATGCGAATAAGTCAAACCAATTATCAACAGAGACATTGCAAACTTGAACAATGTTGCAAGTATGCGGTTGGTTGCAATGTTAAAAATAATAACAAAAATTTAAATTTTTGCATTGTTGTTTTACTAAATTGGGTTTATTCAACAGTTTTTGAAATAGAAACAGTGGCTGACAGTTTTTGCAATAAAAATATTCAATGTTTCATAATATTTTTAATTTTCTTTTAGTGACTTTTTATGAATACAAATCTCGATAGGAGTTTGTCTCCTTAACCAGAAAATGTAATGGACGATTTGTTTATGTTCCTAAGCAGTCCCAGATTAGAATATTTTTTGTTTTGGTCGCTCTGCTTATGTATTATTTAATAATATAAAAGTAATCTGCGATTTTCTTTAATTTTTTTCCATTGTGGAATTGAATGGAAATGTTAAAGCAAATTGTTTTAGACGCGGGCGACAAGTGCGAAGGGGAAATTTCGTCGATTGTTAGCGTCGGAAATGCTGTTGTTTGATGTTATGGTAGCAATGTAAACCCGGAGTTGTCAATTTCAGTACCCCAAATAGAAAATTTTCGTTGTACGAGATGCGGACTCTGTGTTGCTCTATACTATTGGGATCAAGCTGAATGTCCAGTAGTCGTAAGACATACAAACAATTAGAAGTTATTTTAATAAATGCGAACACAGGCCACAGCTTTTGCTTAGGCATCTTCAACAACCATTTTGTATTGCTTTTAATAAATGTCATCGCAGTTGAACACCAGCAAACAACAAGGGCTGATGATGGCTTGGTAATAAACTTTGTGAAACTGAGAAAGGTGTTATTTAATAAATTGCAGTACCCAACTCAATACATGATGTCAGAATAATTTGAGTGAATTTGTTGTTGAATTCACAATACATTGCTCTAATTGGATTGTGTCGACATTGAAATGGAATGGCCGAGATGGAAGAATTCATTTGTTATGTTTCTACGAGCTTCGGGATAACACACATACTCTGAAAGAGCCACCTTTTTATGGTCAGTTGCACCACATTGTTATTGGTGTAAATGACAAGAAACTTCAAATGAAACTTTTGGAGTCAAAGGCAGACACTGTATCAAAAGCCAATGACACACGCAAAGTGTTTGAAGCAGCTGCTGCAACAAAACTAATTGGATCAAATGAGCTTACAAATGGATGTAAAGACAATTGTCGACGAGGGACAAAAGGAATCAAGATTTGCGGTCATCAAACCAGCAAAATTTTAACGGAAATCACAGTCGTATTTGTCCAGCGCGAAATGTCACTTGCTATACCTACTTACAGATTAGACATTTTAGCCAATTCTGTAATCATTTTTAACAAAGGTGAAATCAGATGGAAAATGTCAACTTATCAATAAACACGAAAAGCCAAGCAAAATGATTGATGTGACGACGAAATAGGTAATCACAATTTTATTTTTGGTAATGTTGACGATGCAATAAGAATAGACTGCATCAGATGGTACAAAGATTACGTGATTCACGATCGGCCTGTTAAATTTAAATTTGATAGTGGTTCGGATCAATTGCATATCGGTTGGTTTAATAGAAAAAGAAATGCAAGTTCCAATTCAACCACTCTCAAACATGTGATGTAATGTTATTGAATACGGATCTAATTCAATTAGAACTCACGTTAAATTGACTTGTTTTGATGTAAAAAAGCGAATAAATCAAATCTGAAACTTTCTTGTCGTTATTGATTAGTGTGAGCCTCTTTTGGGTCTTGAAACATGCAATGATCCTGGCTTGGTTCAAAGAATAGATTCGATTAAAGTACCGGTTCCTACTGATGTATCGAAATTTGTCAATGCAAACTCAGACATCTTAAATGGAATTGGAAAAATCCCTGGTAAATGCTCGATTATTTTAAAAGAAAATTCGTTACCTTCACTCCATTATAAGAAAGGCGTACGGTTGAGTTTACATGATAGACTAAAACATTTACTGGATCAGATGGTTATTTACATACTTACATAAGTGGCGCTACAGTCCGGAATGAACCTGGGCCTCAACCAATATGCCTCTTCAAGTAGCCCGGTCCTTATCAAACTGCTTCCAGTTGTGCACTCCAAGTTGTTTGAGGTCGGTTTCTACTAGTGCGCGCAACTTAAGGCGAGGTCCTCCACGTCTGGCTGGGAATCAGACTACGCGAGCCGGAGTATTGGTTTCCATTCGTTATACATGTCCTAGCCATCCTAAACGTCCAATGCGGAGATTTTTGACCTAGGGCATGTCGCTGTACAACTCGTATAGTTCTTTGTTGAATCTTCGTTTCCATAGCCCGTCAAAGCAAACGGGACCGAAGATTTTCTGAAGGATTTTCCGGTTGAAACGACCAATGATTTCTTTATCTGCTTTTGGGACGTTCCATGCTTCAGCGTAGTAGAATTGCCATCTTAGCCAGAAGAAACAGCAGTTGGCAAGAGTAATTCTTCGTTTTATTTCTGACGAGATGTTGTTGTCAGAGTTAATAGTAGAACCGAAATAGGCAAAGTCATGTACTACCTCAAAGTTATATCTGGCAATGGTGACGTTCTGTTCAATTCGTCGATTTTGTATGTCCTTTTGTGTTGACAACATATACTTAGTCTAACCTTCATTTACTGCTTAACCCATTTGGCGTAGTTCAGAGGGTCTCTTTTTTGTGTATCGGGCAACCGATGCTGAAGTTCCATTTTCAGGCATACTTCCGAGCAAATTTGGTATTGAGTTGTTCGATGTTACGTACCAAGTAATCACCACTGGCTTTATAAAGCTCAGTGGGGAGGCCGTCATTTCCGGCAGCTTTATTAAGCTTTTAAGTTAAGATATTGTTATCCTCGCTTCAATCAGGTCTGGTAGTTGGTAGTTTTCGCTTTCGTTGCCAGTATTGAATGGTTCGTTTTGCACAGCGGAAAGTTATTCGCCATTGCCGTTTGACTGTCTGCATAAGTGGTTCTTCCATATCCACAGCATCGACTGTGTCTCAACTACGATATTTCCTTGGTTATCTCGACAGGATTCTGTTCGAGTTAACGTCATTCCTCGATCACGCGTGTTTCTTGTTATTTTTCCTTCTCTCTGAAAATGCGATGTTCTTCCCTTCGTTTTTTGCGAGCATATGTCGAATTCCTCATCTTGCTGGTCGGGGCGAGAAACCTTTACCTTTCACTTGCGGCAGATCAAATGACTTGTTGGCATCGTTGCCATTGTTGTTCGACATTCGATGCTGGTGGTATGGTGTTAATCGAGAGGTTATGTTATACGCGTTGCACGAAGGTCTTGGCGGTCTCTTGCGATTGCAATTTTTTTTTTTTACAGTATTTCTGGAATGTTGTGGCGTGGTGGATTCCTTCATTCTTACCTTGGCTGCAACAAGGTCGTTGTCCGAACCAAAATACTGGATGCGTGTCTCTCGTTTGGTTGACCGTTCGTTGATCTGAAGACCGCCATGTCCCCTTAGAGACATCGAGGTGAGAAAACCGTGGCTCACATGGTGACATTTCATTCCGTAGTGAAGTAAATTAGCCTAAGTCCGTTACCAGACGTGCTGTCGTGTAGGCTATGTCTTCCGACAATATTGCTAATGGTGTCTTTTCTTCCTAGCATTGCATTGAAATCTCCCAGTAGGATTTGAACAAAGTACTTCGGTAGTCGCTAATAGGTTTTGCCAAGGAGCTCATAGAAGCAATCCTTAGCTATATCATCTTTTTGGAGTATATCTCCATATTCAACGGATGATGTATGAAAAGATTAATTAGGTTTAGACTCTAGGTCAGCTTAATGGACAGATAAAAAAGTGGTTGAGCGAATTTAACTTAACCGAAGCCAGATTGGACCGTGCCACCCCAATTCATTGTCAAGAAGTTTACCAGGAGCCATCCCCCTAGTAGCTAGATCAGCAGGATTATCCTCTGAAGATACATGTCTCCAGCGAATGTCTCTGACGTTATCCTTGATTTGGCTAGTGCGATTAGCAACAAATGTTCGCCGAGAATATTGTTATATATCTAACCACGCAAGGACTATAGACGAATCAGTCCACAAGTATAAGGATAAGTTTTCTGGCCTGAACATATCTAAAACTTTTTTGATAAGCTTGACGAGAAGAACGGCGCGCTCCACAAACCTCTATTCTAGGTAGGGGAATCGTGTTCACGGGTGCAACTTTGGTTTTTGCACCAAGAAATTGACAAGATGCAACTGGATTGTATCTGACGTAAATAGCTGCAGCATAAGTTTGCTATACCCATGGACTTCAACGTTGCAGTGTGAAGGTGTTCCTAGGCATCTGGGTACACTTAACTTTGAAACATCAGTAAAGGTGTTAGTAAATGATTTGCTTGTATCTAGAGAATGAGGCGTAAATAGACATTATGATTGTCTATATATGTTGTTCAGACACTTTATCAGTATCTCTAACGGTTTGCCCTAAAACAAGGTTTTTTCGAAAAGGGGGCGTGGCAGTGGGTGGATTACAAAAATGTTTACACTTGTTCTGCTGGGAGCAGCAACAAGCACGTGTACCAAATTTCATCATTCTAGCTCAAAATTTTAGGCCCAAAAACTGGTGACGTACGGACGGATGGACAGACATGGCTAAATCGATTCAGCTCAAATGTGTGCACATCGATAAAGTGACAGTCATATTCTTAGTTGACACCGGTGCACAAGTTTCAATTATTCCATCTTCACTTTTTAATTTAAAGTTAAAAATGATGAAGGTTGAGAGAACAACGGGGACCAACGGGAAAGTACTTCAAATTTGGGGGAAATTTGAAAGTGAATTGCAGTATAAGCAGAAGAAACATAAATCTAGTATATACGTAGTAAAATATCTACGCACCCCACTCCTTTGTTTATCAGATTGCGAAGCTCTAGAGATTTTATCAAGGATAAATAATGTAGAAGGCAATAGAGAGGTAAGTTTAATTGAAATCAGCAAAGATTTTCCAGAACTCTTTAAAGACTAAGGATGTTTACCGGGGGATTACAAGATCGCTTTGAAAAAGGACGTGATACCATATGCGGTACATTCCGCTCGTAGAGTACCAATTTCTTTAATGGATAAGTTAAAAAGCAAACTGGACACAATGGTTAAGAAAAATGGAACAAAAACGGTTGAAAAGCCAACCGAATGGTGTGCGCCAGTAGTCATCGAAACTAAGCCAGATGGTGATATACGCTTATGCGTGGATCTAACAAAATTAAACGCATGTGTAAAAAGAGAATGGTATCCAATACCAATACCAGAACATTCCCTTGTGCAGTTAGCAGATGCGAAATATTTTTCGAAGCTGGATGCCAACTCCGGGTCTTGGCAAATTAAATTAAAACCACAAAGCCAACTTCTTACAACATTCCTAACTTCTTTTGGACGTTTTTGTTTCCAGGGACTACCGTTTGGAATTACATCAGCACCTGAACACTTTCAGAGGAAAATGCAATCAATCCTACACGACTTACTTGGCGTCATTTGTCATATGGATGACTTTTGGTACATAATGCAACGATGGAAGAACATGACGTCAAGCTGAGAAAAATATTATTGCGTTTGAAGTCGGCTGGTGTTACATATTAATAACTTGGCAGCACTCATTTTCCATTGAATGCATCCATTAGTTTTCTTTATAATGAAAATAGCCGTTTTTCAAGATGGGGGCATTCGAATAGTGGCAGTGCAACGAATTAGATGTGTGAATTTCAATAAATAAAAGTGTTATTAAAGAATTGAGTCTATTTATTATATTAAATAAATATATTGTGGTGTACTACATACACCAGAGATAAAACAGAATAGTGGCGACGAGGACGAAAGTACCTTCACGTACAATTGAGGTAATTGCGCAATTACATTTACATATGTATATATACCTACATAATTTCGAACAATGAGTACTAACCGAGATAGACAAACCGGCGAAATTCCATCAAGTGCCGATGCCAATAATATTAATATTCAGGCGTTAATACAAATTCTCCAATCGCTTCAATCACCGAGCACATCCACAGTCTCGGCAAATTTACAATTTGAATCCTTTAAAGAGGGCGAAGAAAATTTTCATGTGTATAAGCAACGTCTCGAAAATTTTTTTCAACTGCGCAATATAACAGACGGAGTAAAAAAGGTTCAAGTTCTTATAAACTGCATAGGAACTCGACATGACCAACTGTTAACAAGTCTGACTGCGCCTGAACTACCAAACACAAAAACTTACGAAGAGTTAATGAAACTTCTTGAAAATCATCTCTGCCCAGTTCCAAATGAAGTCACAGAGCAGCATAAATTTTCACTGCGTGTACAACATGAAGGTGAAACCGTTGCGAATTACGTTGCTGAGCTTAAACGTTTAACCACATTCTGCAACTTTAAGTGCGTTTCATGTGAAGCTTCAACAATAGACACGCATTTACGGGGACAATTTATCAGAGGAGTCAGAGACAGCGACATCCGAGAGAGGCTACTTCAAGAGAAGAAACAAAAATTCGAGGACGTAATTCAGGTGGCACTAGCTATTGAATCTTCGAAAACACAAAGCAGGACTATGCAAAGTGTGCATCAAGTTCGCACATATCACAGCAAAGGAAACACACCAGCTGCTTACATTACAAGGAAAACATCTGCAGGAAATACACAACACATGATATGCTACAGGTGTGGAAGGCAAAACCACAAATCTTCGGATTGTACCACCGATCGATGAACACTTTCCTGTACATCCTGCGGCAGAAAAGGACACGTGACATCCGTTTGCATGAATCGAGGAGAAAAATCAAACCCATCAAGACGACACAAGCCAAATCCACATCACCGCACTGCACATGCTCTACAAATTGACGAAGAATATGCCAGCAGCGACGAAGAGATACACACGCTAAACTCATTACAACTACATACAAAGTCCGGTGAGCAGGGTAAGTTTTTTATTTCACTTAAAATACAAAGTAAACCATATTCCATGGAATTCGATACGGGCTCTGCTATTACTACAATGGGCGAAGACGTATTCCGAAAACTGTACCCTAGACTTAAATTACTTCCAACTGCAATACAACTACGAGTTTTCGACAAGCATGTTTTTAAAGCAGTGGGTGAAACCAAAGTTCATGTAGAATATCAAAATAAAAAATTCACGGGAACCATTTACATAGTTCCATCTGGCCTTGATTCTGTTTGCGGACGTGAATGGATAAATAAATTAGGTCTTTTTGAAATAAAACAGATCAATAGTATCCAAAATGCAATAACAGACTCTACAAATTTCCCTAACAAAATATTACACGACTATAGTGATCTATTCCAATCCAAGATTGGAACAATTCCGAAAATAAAAGGCCTACTTAAACTACGAGAAGGCGTACCGCCAATCTACATTAAACCGCGCCCAGTCCCTTATGCATTAAAAAATTTAATTGAAGATGAAATAAATCGTCTAGAAAAATGCGGAATTTTCGAGAAAGTTGCACATTCCGACTGGGGTACTCCGATCGTACCCGAAATTAAATCTCCTACCGAACTGCGCCTATGTGCGGACTATAAGGTCACACTTAACCAATGTATAGTAAATGATAAGTATCCAATACCCAAAATCGATGACTTATACCAACAGCTTAAGTATGGGGAGTACTACTGCGTATTCGACATTCACAAGGCTTACTTACATTTGGAGATGACCGATGAGAGTGCACTTATGCAAACCGTGAGTACACACAAGGGCCTTTACAAAGTACGAAGGTTAATGTTTGGCGTTAAAACAGCAGCAAATATTTGGCAACGCTTTATGGACGACCACATAATGCGAGGATTAGAAGGAACAGTCTGTTTCTTTGATGACATTATCGTCACGGGGAAATCATTAGAAGAAACTGATCAGCGTGCACGGGCGGTTTTAGATCGATTACGTTCCTATGATTTACATATCAATTTACGTAAAAGCAAAATGTTCCAAAAATCTGTAAATTACTTGGGACATATAATTGATAAAAATGGGTTACACAAAAATCAGGAGAAAATACAAGCAATTCTCGATATTGATTCACCTACAAATGTAACAGAACTACGACAATTCTTAGGAATGGTGAACTATTACAACAAGTTCATTCCAAATCTTGCCACAAAGCTACATGAATTACACAAACTGTTACAAAAAGATACAACATACAACATTCCCTTGTGCAGTTAGCAGATGCGAAATATTTTTCGAAGCTGGATGCCAACTCCGGGTCTTGGCAAATTAAATTAAAACCACAAAGCCAACTTCTTACAACATTCCTAACTTCTTTTGGACGTTTTTGTTTCCAGGGACTACCGTTTGGAATTACATCAGCACCTGAACACTTTCAGAGGAAAATGCAATCAATCCTACACGACTTACTTGGCGTCATTTGTCATATGGATGACTTTTGGTACATAATGCAACGATGGAAGAACATGACGTCAAGCTGAGAAAAATATTATTGCGTTTGAAGTCGGCTGGTGTTACATATTAATAACTTGGCAGCACTCATTTTCCATTGAATGCATCCATTAGTTTTCTTTATAATGAAAATAGCCGTTTTTCAAGATGGGGGCATTCGAATAGTGGCAGTGCAACGAATTAGATGTGTGAATTTCAATAAATAAAAGTGTTATTAAAGAATTGAGTCTATTTATTATATTAAATAAATATATTGTGGTGTACTACATACACCAGAGATAAAACAGAATAGTGGCGACGAGGACGAAAGTACCTTCACGTACAATTGAGGTAATTGCGCAATTACATTTACATATGTATATATACCTACATAATTTCGAACAATGAGTACTAACCGAGATAGACAAACCGGCGAAATTCCATCAAGTGCCGATGCCAATAATATTAATATTCAGGCGTTAATACAAATTCTCCAATCGCTTCAATCACCGAGCACATCCACAGTCTCGGCAAATTTACAATTTGAATCCTTTAAAGAGGGCGAAGAAAATTTTCATGTGTATAAGCAACGTCTCGAAAATTTTTTTCAACTGCGCAATATAACAGACGGAGTAAAAAAGGTTCAAGTTCTTATAAACTGCATAGGAACTCGACATGACCAACTGTTAACAAGTCTGACTGCGCCTGAACTACCAAACACAAAAACTTACGAAGAGTTAATGAAACTTCTTGAAAATCATCTCTGCCCAGTTCCAAATGAAGTCACAGAGCAGCATAAATTTTCACTGCGTGTACAACATGAAGGTGAAACCGTTGCGAATTACGTTGCTGAGCTTAAACGTTTAACCACATTCTGCAACTTTAAGTGCGTTTCATGTGAAGCTTCAACAATAGACACGCATTTACGGGGACAATTTATCAGAGGAGTCAGAGACAGCGACATCCGAGAGAGGCTACTTCAAGAGAAGAAACAAAAATTCGAGGACGTAATTCAGGTGGCACTAGCTATTGAATCTTCGAAAACACAAAGCAGGACTATGCAAAGTGTGCATCAAGTTCGCACATATCACAGCAAAGGAAACACACCAGCTGCTTACATTACAAGGAAAACATCTGCAGGAAATACACAACACATGATATGCTACAGGTGTGGAAGGCAAAACCACAAATCTTCGGATTGTACCACCGATCGACGAACACTTTCCTGTACATCCTGCGGCAGAAAAGGACACGTGACATCCGTTTGCATGAATCGAGGAGAAAAATCAAACCCATCAAGACGACACAAGCCAAATCCACATCACCGCACTGCACATGCTCTACAAATTGACGAAGAATATGCCAGCAGCGACGAAGAGATACACACGCTAAACTCATTACAACTACATACAAAGTCCGGTGAGCAGGGTAAGTTTTTTATTTCACTTAAAATACAAAGTAAACCATATTCCATGGAATTCGATACGGGCTCTGCTATTACTACAATGGGCGAAGACGTATTCCGAAAACTGTACCCTAGACTTAAATTACTTCCAACTGCAATACAACTACGAGTTTTCGACAAGCATGTTTTTAAAGCAGTGGGTGAAACCAAAGTTCATGTAGAATATCAAAATAAAAAATTCACGGGAACCATTTACATAGTTCCATCTGGCCTTGATTCTGTTTGCGGACGTGAATGGATAAATAAATTAGGTCTTTTTGAAATAAAACAGATCAATAGTATCCAAAATGCAATAACAGACTCTACAAATTTCCCTAACAAAATATTACACGACTATAGTGATCTATTCCAATCCAAGATTGGAACAATTCCGAAAATAAAAGGCCTACTTAAACTACGAGAAGGCGTACCGCCAATCTACATTAAACCGCGCCCAGTCCCTTATGCATTAAAAAATTTAATTGAAGATGAAATAAATCGTCTAGAAAAATGCGGAATTTTCGAGAAAGTTGCACATTCCGACTGGGGTACTCCGATCGTACCCGAAATTAAATCTCCTACCGAACTGCGCCTATGTGCGGACTATAAGGTCACACTTAACCAATGTATAGTAAATGATAAGTATCCAATACCCAAAATCGATGACTTATACCAACAGCTTAAGTATGGGGAGTACTACTGCGTATTCGACATTCACAAGGCTTACTTACATTTGGAGATGACCGATGAGAGTGCACTTATGCAAACCGTGAGTACACACAAGGGCCTTTACAAAGTACGAAGGTTAATGTTTGGCGTTAAAACAGCAGCAAATATTTGGCAACGCTTTATGGACGACCACATAATGCGAGGATTAGAAGGAACAGTCTGTTTCTTTGATGACATTATCGTCACGGGGAAATCATTAGAAGAAACTGATCAGCGTGCACGGGCGGTTTTAGATCGATTACGTTCCTATGATTTACATATCAATTTACGTAAAAGCAAAATGTTCCAAAAATCTGTAAATTACTTGGGACATATAATTGATAAAAATGGGTTACACAAAAATCAGGAGAAAATACAAGCAATTCTCGATATTGATTCACCTACAAATGTAACAGAACTACGACAATTCTTAGGAATGGTGAACTATTACAACAAGTTCATTCCAAATCTTGCCACAAAGCTACATGAATTACACAAACTGTTACAAAAAGATACAACATTTAATTGGACTCAAAAATGCGATGATACTTTCAGAAACATCAAACATGACATAATGAGTGAATACGTCCACCATTCGATGATACCTTACCTCTAGTGCTAGCTACAGACGCTTCACCATACGGTCTGTCAGCAATATTGTCGCATATTACACAAGACGGCGAAAAGCCAATTGCATTTGCTTCACGCAGTCTTACAAAAAGCGAATCCAACTACAGCCAAATCGACAAGGAAGCTACAGCTATCTACTGGGGGCTACACAAATTCTACAATTACTGCTACGGTCGTGAATTTACATTAATTACCGACAATAAACCTCTCACGTCGATTTTGAGTCCAAATAAATGTCTACCAGTACTTACTGCTCAACGAATTCTACACTACGCACAATTTTTATCTGGTTTCAATTACAAGATAATCTACCGCAACACAAAAGATCACACGAACGTTGATTACCTTTCACGTAATCCACGTAAATTCAACGAAGCCGATGAGAACATTCGAGAAGTACACATGTTCCAGCTGACCGACTTCGTGCTTCCAATAACAAGCAAAGTGATCGCGAATGAAACTAGAAAGGACCAAGAGTTGTGCCTAGTTTACAATAACCTTCAAAGTGGCCGAAATCTTAATAACACAACATTCAAAGGCAAAGACGACGAATTAATGTTACAAGACGGCTGCATATATCGTGGGATTCGTATAATTATTCCTAGGCAGTTACGTAAACAAGTACTTGCCGAACTCCATACAGCTCATGTGGGCATAGTTAAAATGAAAGCACTAGCAAGAAGCTACTGCTACTGGATCGGTATTGACAACGACATTGAACATCTTGTTAGAAGCTGCAGAGATTGTGCAACAGTGGCAAATGAACCTACAAAAGTTCCTGTGCATCCATGGGAAAGTCCATTCATGGTATGGCAAAGAATACATATCGACTTTGCAGGACCTTTCATGGAACATTATTTCCTAATTGTTGTCGACGCAAAAAGCAAGTGGCTGGAGGTTGTTCCAATGAAGAGCATTACTAGTTTACAAACTATAAAGGCGCTACGAGAAATGTTTGCGAGGTTCGGTTTACCAACAACATTGGTATCAGACAATGGTACGAACTTCACATCAAAAGAATTCTCGAACTTCATCAAATCTAACGGCATTACGCATAAGTTCACGGCACCTGCACATTCTGCTACAAATGGACAAGCTGAAAGATACGTCCAAACCGTCAAAAATGGATTGCGATCAGCAGCAAATGACCCAGGGGACTTGCATGTGAAACTACATCGATTACTCATGCAATACCGGAAGATACCAAATGCGACTACAGGCAAAAGTCCAGCTGAGATGCTACTGAAGCATAATCTACGAACACGACTAGATCCTATCAAATATACAGATGAGAAAGTAAGTTCCAAAAATACTAATCTTAAATCTATTCGCAGTTTTGTCCCGGGAGATAGAGTCCAAATTCGATACTATCTAAATAAAACAACCAAGTGGAAGTTTGGTACGATAGTTCAACGTGACGGCGAACTACATTACATGGTACAAGTTGATGGCCAGTATTGCAGACGACATATCGACCAAATCAAAGCTACAGACGTTGATGAAGGCGTTGCTACAACAAAATCCATATTTTTCGAACTTCCTATCAGCGAGAACATCCACGACAATACAAATCATCCGAAACAAAACATCACTCCTGGAACAAATGAACAACAACATATAAGTACACCAGATACAAATAAAACAAATTCACCAATACCCATCCCAGAGATTTCATTACAAGAACCAGATTCACAGCCTCAGATTTCAGAACCGATGAATCCAAACACATCTCCATCTACCAGCATACAAAAGCAAACAGATCCAGAAAAACCGATGCAGACTCCGAAACAAATAACACCAAAAGATGTGAGGAAATCCAACCGAGTACGTCGACCTCCGAATAGAATGAATCTCTAAACTTTCTGTAATATAATAATTTATCATTTATTTATTTTTATGTTTAGTTTACTTTACTCGTTCTTCAAACGTATAATGACATTTTAAATTTGAGATGTCAATGCAACTACAACCAGGCTTGCAAACCTTTTATGTCAAAATAACTTTAAGAAATTCTTGTCAGGTCTTGCCAACCTTTTATTTCATTGTGAACAATTTGATGTAGAGATAATGAATTGAGAAAAATGAATTGTTATATTAATTAAGTTATGCTAGCTTCACTTAGAAATTATGTGGGGAAGACTGTTACATATTAATAACTTGGCAGCACTCATTTTACATTGAATGCATCCATTAGTTTCTTTATAATGAAAATAGCCGTTTTTCAAGATGGGGGCATTCGAATAGTGGCAGTGCAACGAATTAGATGTGTGAATTTCAATAAATAAAAGTGTTATTAAAGAATTGAGTCTATTTATTATATTAAATAAATATATTGTGGTGTACTACATACACCAGAGATAAAACAGAATAGCTGGCATTACGCTCAACAAAAACAAGTGCTCTGTTGGTGTGACAAGTGTCAAATTTGTGGGTCATCGAATAAATCAAGACGATATAAAAGTAGAAGCGATACAGAAATTCCAACGTCCTTCTAATTTGGCAGAGCTCAGACGATTTCTTGGACTGGTAAACTATTTAGGTAAATTCGTTCCAAATTTATCACAACTATTAAATCCACTAAATGAATTGTAACACAGCAACACAGCTTTTCAATGGCACAGTATCCAGGAGTCCACAATTGAAAAAGTTGAACAACTTTTAACGTCACATCCTTCTCTTATATAGAGAAAGAGGCATTGGCGCTCTGTTGGGCGTGTTAAAGTTTTCGCGACTATGTATTACGAATGGAGTTCGAAGTTGAGACCGACCTCAAACCGCTTGTTGCAATATACACAATGAAAAACCTAAACGACCTTACACCTAGGTTAAAGAGAATGCGAATGCGAGCAATGCAGTTTAATCTGAATACTAGGGAAACAACTTGTTGCAGCCGATGCACTTTCCCGACAACCTTTGCAGAAAAGCGACGAAACAGACCTAGAGGAAGATATAGGTGTTTATGTTGTAGGCATTCTATCAGATCTTCCTGCTTCGAACTTAAAACTCAAGCAAATTATAGATGCTCAGGAAAAAGACGAGCAACTTCAAATTTTATCCAAATACACCAAAAATGGATGGCCTACTGAACAGTCAGACTGTCATGCTAAGGAGTTTTGGAAACATCGCTGTAGCTTCTCCATTAATGATGGGTTCCTAATGTGACGAATATGCATCGTTATTCCAAAATGCCTAAGAAAAGACACCTTAGAACGAATCCACATTTGACACCTTGGGATAGTGATGTGCAGAGCCAGAGCCAAGATGTCATTATGGTGGCCAAACTGTTCTTCCGATATAGAAAAATACATTTCTAAGTTTCGCATCTGTATAAAAGATAGGATGCCTCTACACGAACCATTGATGTCATCAATAGCTCCAGAACGTAGATGGCAAATCTTAGATTTTATTAGATTTATTTTCAATTGGTATTAATCATTTTTTACTTGTTGCAGATACGTATTCGAGGTATCCAGAGCTAGCACGCTTGGAAGATCAATCATCACGATGTGTCATCAACCATCTAAAATCAATTTTTGCAAGACACGGAATACACGGAATTTTAAGAAGCGACAATGGACCACGATTCTCATCGGTCGAATTCCGCTATTTTAGCCGTGACTGGAATTTCAACCACGTAACTTCAAGCCCGCGATATCCGCAGAGCAATGGGTTTATCGAAGCAATGGTCAAGGCAATAAAGACGCAGTGGAAACATCAATCAGACCCATACTCAGCTCTCTTGGAATACAGAGCTACTTCACTGGGCGATGTGTTAACGCCAGCGCAGCTACTAATGCGACGACGTATTAAAACATTCTTACCGATAGCACAAACTCAACTTCTTCCGAGTGCAACAAATATCGAAAAACAACGAGAGTGGGACAAAAGCCGAAAGGATAAGCAAGCTACTTACTTTAATAGACAACGTGATGTTTTATCGAAAGCAGACTCTAAAATGGTGACATTTTGTGGGTACGCGATATAAAGGTGTGGGGAAATTATTAGAGGCTGGCCCTACCCCAAGATCATACATCGTAGAGACATCAAACGGTATTCGGACGCGAAACCCTTTCCACTTGAATATCTCAAACGACACTGAGCTTCCGTATGAATCAGAAATAGATGTAAACTCATCAATACATCCAGAAACAGAGGACGAATGCCAAACATCGAATCAAAAAGCTGAAGCAACGAAAGAAAGTGAAGTCGTCAGTGAAAACAATTCTCAAAACATCTATGATGAAAATACTCCGTACGTTACGAGAAGTGGTAGGGTTATTCGTAAGCAAAGTAGATACCAATAATAATAAAAACAATATTGTCATTCTGATATTATTAGTATTTGGAAGTATAATATTATTTGAAAACCTTATTCCTTAAATTACTATTTACAATGTTCAATACATAGTTTTAATTGTGTTTATGTAAATTGTATAGTTTAATATATCTTTAAAAAGGGGATGTATTGTATTGTTACGCACTTACACACATACACACATACGATTAGTTATAATGTTATACATAATGTAAAGAATTAAAGTTAGTTCAATCTCAGTTGCCTTAAAGCTCGGACGTGTTTCTTCTTTGCGCTTACCTTATCTACAGCTAACAATACACTGCCAACGATCGATTGTTTCGATAAAACTCCGAACTTCAATTTAGTCGTTCGGATTTAAATAAAGCTGGAGGTACCACCATCGTTGATGAAGTAAACATGCACATTCTAATAGTTGTGGAAAATCAAAGGCGGTAGGTAACTGGGTACTAAGGAGTCTATTGCTCCAAAAAAGAGATTATCTTTTAAGTCCTCAAAACTGTATAAAATTTTAAGTCGCAAAAAACTTTGTACAGACCAAATTAGACATTAGGACTGTCTTGATATCTTGTTCAGACACTTTCTCAAAATATCTAACGGTTTGGCCTAAAACTAGGTTTTTCTAAAGAGGGGGCGGGGCAGTGGGCGGATTTCAAAAATTTGTACACTTGTTCTGCTGGGAGCAACAACAAACACGTGTTCCAAATTTCATCCTTCTAGATAAAAATTTAAGGCCCAGAAACTGGTGACGTACTGATGGACGGACAGGCAGACATGGCTTAATCGACTTGATTCTGAGTAGATCCATAGAACGGGTGATCCAAATAGAGATACTTTTTTCAATAGCCTTTTTTGAAAGGTCACGTGTGAGTCGTGTCATGCTGTCATGTTATTTTTGTTTAGTATTGTTTGGCATTTCATAATGGAAAGACTTACGCATGAACAACGTTTACAAATTGTTCAACTTTATTATGAAAATTCACGTTCTGTGAGGAATGTGTTTCGTGCACTTCGCTCACCTTATGGTCAACATAATCGGCCTACTGAGCGTACTATTCGCAACACCATCACCGGCCGGTCGATTGGCCACCAAGATCGTGTGATATCACACCGTTAGACTTTTTCCTGTGGGGATATGTAAAGTCAGAAGCTTATTCCGACAAACCCGCTTCGATTCAGGCCTTGGAGGAAAACATCACGCGTGTCATTCGCTAGTTACCAGTCGAAATGCTCGAAAGAGTGATCGAAGGACTCAACGGATGGACCATCTGCGACGTAACAACGGCCAATATTTGATAGACATAATCTTCAAAAAATAAATGCCAAAGAAAGTTCTTTCAAATGATAATAAACATTCTCCATTAAATTTGAATTTTCTGTGTTTTTTCTTTAAACAAGTAGGGAACCTCGAAATGGATCACCCTTTACTTTAAGCTATAACTATCTAAATTATTTCTCTATGTTACAAACTATGAATCAAAACTAATATACCCCTATGCGATAGGGTATTAAAATATTTATTTGTAAAGTATTTATCAATGGATCTAGCACTTCTGTACAAAAAAAATCGAAAAAGCAGTGGCCTTATTTTGGTTTATAGGGCTTGCCAACGACAAATGTTACTTTAGGCTCTGGCTCGGTTGCCAAACGACTGAAAATGCACTGGAGGAGTTTTCTTGTGGTCATGAAATTTTTTAATAGGTAAATACATAATTGACTATTTTTGTATTTCTATGGAAAACATTTATTATTAAATCGGTAACTCAAAAAATTCCTACAATGAATAATAATTTTTATAAGAAATGCGAAACGATATTTAACAAGCAAAGAAAAAACAAAAACGATTGAAAAAGCTTTTGGAATCTAAATGATTTTTAAAAATAAAATTTAGCCTTATATAATAAAATCACAAAATAATGCTTATAATGAATATATATATATATGTATATATATTTATATTTTTTTTAGTGTTTGTAAACGATACTACGATGAGTGAATAATAATACATTTTTATCGCTCAAATTTTTTGCGAGGGAGTTACATTTAAAGTTCAGTGGGCATACGGTTGGTAAGCATTTGAACGCGTTTTGCGTTGCAGCTCTTACATAGAACGTGATCATCAAGAGGGTAACATCCTCTATCCTCCGCTTCAGAAGACAGCAGCAATCCGCAATCCTATAATAATGTTGGTATGGTAGCAAACTATTTTAATTAGCATTACCTCTTACCTCACACTTGTAGCACTCGAAATGGAAACTTCTGTCTAAGGCCACCACGCGGACTGTTTCTTCCTGTCCAGGCTCCGGCATAATTGGTAGTTTACATACACAACAGCGAGGTGCGAATTTTCTAAATGATAAGCAATTTGTGGAATTTTAATTTTATTTGTAATATTTCAGTTTTGTTACTTGTGGAAATCAGCGATACAGTAATTCTGGTTGGTAGCGTCTACAGTAAATGGAATTCCATCTAAACTGTTGCCACACACAACACATGTGAAGCACTGAGGATGGTATGGTTTGCCATTGGCACGTAGGATTCGTTCCAAAATAGGTTTCATGCAAACAGAGCACTTCTCCAGGGTGTTGAGATAGTCTACTTCACAATATGGCTTTCCATCCAATGCGTAAAATGGCTTACCCTGCAAATTTATTTGACATTGAGAGCATGTAAAGCATGTAATGTGATAAACTTGATCCATAGCAGTGCAGCCAGAGTTCTCGCCCACTACAGGTTCATTGCATGACACACAGGTTCCTAAAATAAATTGTACAGACAAAGGCATATGATATTAACACAATGAGTAAATTTATTACCAAAACGGTCGACATCATTCCCAGTATCCATTGAGTGCACTAGAAGATCTGTCAAAGCCTCTACCTCGGCTTCTTTTTGGCTTTGCAACTTCCCATTACCGCTGGTATTGCTCATAGGCATTCCAATATTTGTTACATTGCTTTCTCCAACCCCTCGTTGTCTCAGCAGTTTCACCCTCGGACAAATTTACGCTATTCACATAGGATGGGTATGGCAAGTAATTCGACCGCGATGATAACTGACTTGGTGGCCGCGGATTAATTGGCTCATAAATTGACTCGTAGGTTGAGGATCCCTTGATAATAGTTTTTTTTTTATTAATTACAATAAGACATTACAATTAGACATTAAATGACAAAAAATAAAATAGCTCTAGTCACCAGGAAAACTTGTAAAATGTCAAAAAGCTAGCGCGATGGGGTGATAATTCTAATTATATTTCGACCAAAGCAATGCCTCCAATTCCCAATTGATAAACTGTGTGCTTACCATTCATTATTATTGTGTGTATTCCTTGTGCAATGATTTTTTCTCCAATTAGATCAGTAAATAAATCAATAACAAGAGTTAAACGTTTAATTAAAAAATGGGTACGCAGCGCAAGTTTATTTGAGATTGAACTGAACTTGAAAAAAACATGAGAAGGCTGCTATCTACTATGCGAATCGCTGAACATCGTATTCGCCGAAAATAGGAATGCTAAGCTTTATTACCTTTTTAGAGTTGAAGATATAGTTTACATCACAATAGCTCCTACTGTCCGATAACAAATAAGTGATAGGGTTTATTGTTCGGCACATTTTTTTTAATTTTATTTATTCAATGAAGTTTGCGTTCAGTTCAATCATATAAAACTTCTCCACAATGGTGGAGTAAAACCAATCACTCTGCAATCGGCGAGCCAGCTCATCAAATCACCAGTGGACATCAACTAATCTGACTAAGCAATTTGAAAACCACCATCCGCCATCTTAAATGAGATTAGTATCATACTTGAGATTTCTAATCCTAAGCTTAGAAAATAATTTTAGAAGAACACTTTTTATAAGGAAAAAGCAGAAATGCAACGAACTACTTGGAGATATATTTCACCAATGTATACTATCTCCACCCATTTAGAGCAGAGATCGTGAATCATCTCTGGATATTTGTCTATCATAAAAGTTGTTATGGACTTTCCTGGCCGGTAAGATTTTTACTAAACTTCTTCAAATATTCTTTCATTTCGGCGAATTTTCGTAATGCGTTGAAGTGTGCTCTTTTTGAAGTTATCTATTAAACTTAAAGTTTAGATATTGCTACCCTTACTTTATTAAGGGCAGTTCAAGTCGTCGGCAATATTAAATAGTTCGTTCGGGCTGACAGAGAGAGATTGCTCGCCTCGGTAACCGGTCTGAAGAAGTGGTTTTCGACTGTGACTCAAATAAAATATGTCTTCTTCATATTGGCAGGATGGTCTATTCAAGCTTTCTATCCCTTGATAATACTTAAGAACACCTCCAATATTGCGACCTTTCTGTATTTTGATTGCTCATTTTGATGTAACATATATATTTTTACAGTTAAACAGCTTTTGTTGTTGCCTGGTCGATATGTGTACTCTTTACGTTTTCCGATCAGCTGTTGTGAAAATCATATAAACGAATTCCATGTCGCAAAGTCAATTAATTATATTTTCTGGTTATACCGCAAATGATATTTTCTTTTCTACTGTGACATTAAAATTATGCACAGGCGATTTACATATTAATTCTGCAGTCGGTCAATGAAACAGTCTTTAATGATAGTTGCTCGGCTGCACGTTTCCTGTTGAATATTCTAAAATTTTACCTCTAGACACGATGTCGATTACTATGGTCGCCAACAGTAAAACAGTCCTTTCCGAATCTATATAGATGGCGTATTTTGTTTTTTTCACATTAATAAAATCGGAATCAGTAGCAAATTCAGAATATGTACAAAATAGTATTAATGTTACTTTTTCAATGTATATCATGGACCACACCTGTCGCTGATAGCGAGATTTTGCATACATTTTTGTTCGCCGACATTATACAAATTATTTCCATTTATCACCAAATTATCATGGCTAAAGTTTTGTATTCCTGTGAGCTGCCTAATCATTGTTAGTATCAGCAAGGTTCATACAGTGGGTAATTACCGCTTCATTGTTATTGCAGTTAGGTTGCAGCCACGAATGGAACTAATTTCTTTTTAGTATTTTATACCAATCTTTGGATTGGATGTCAAAGCAGCCACGAACAAGCAATCGTTCAAGCAAAGGCAGAGCTAGTCTGCAATACAGAAGGAGTATATCTGAAAGTCGCTCAAACAAAATTATAATACTGGAATGCAGGCAAGCAACAATATAGGGGAGAGTAGTCGACGCAGATAGATAGAGAAATCACCAATGTTACCAAGCGTTACATTCATTCCATCAGACGAAGATGACATGAAAAATATAATTACCTCATACGAGTATGTTAAGGCCGAAGAAAAAAAAAACTCTCTGCATTGGATGACGAACCCAAATTGAGACAGCTGATCGAAAAGCTTCTCGCTAACAACAACAACATGGGCTAAGGGCACAACATCAGCAACACAACAAAAACAATATATTGCCCCAATTAATGTGAGTTATGTAAGTTCGTTGTTAAGAATGTTAATGGTAGGCATTTTTTGTGCCAACTGCATACATGTGATTTATCCACAAGGACTATAAAAAATTTCCACAGTGCTACAGCTTCAATCGATCGAAAATTATTACTTTTCAAAAAAAATCTTTCTTGGAGTAAGTGGTTATGAACGCCAGACTAGAATTAACGAACTGTAAGCACTCGAGCGTTCGTTTGATACCGTTGTTTTTTTTATCGAAACTAGCATATTTAGCTGGAGGTGCCCAAACAAGTCCGTTCTCTCAACTATCAGATAAAGGAAGCATTGCATAGAACGCCCGCGCTTCATCAGAGTTATTTAGAGAGAACTCCGTTTTAGCATAATAAATCGTTCGGCCCAACTTTTATATTTTATCACGGAACTCCAAACTTGGCGATCTGAGAATCACAGTGGTTCCATGATCAATGAGGAATAGCACTCACTTTTTCGTCCAAAACGATGAACTCCTGTACATTTCTGCCCTAGTGAAAAAAAATCAGCGGGAGGAGATGTTATCACAAACGTCAAATCAAGACGTCTGTCAATAAAAGCAGTAACCTTGACTCAGGGGGACTTAACAGTTATATCTAACATCAACTTTCATTCAATTTTTATTGGTGCTCCTGATCTGCAATTTGCCTTGGATATACTAATCGAGGTGGATCCCATAATCTCCGCAGATTTAATCTCCTTTATAGACTTAACCATACAAGTTACAGTTAAATTGCATGTAACTAAAATTAATCTTAAAATTACCTTGCAAGACTACATACATGTTAGAACCATAGTCACTCGAACCAATATTTCTATACCCTATCACATAGGGGTATATTAGTTTTGACATTAAGTTTGTAACATAGTGAAATAATTTCGCTAGAACGTCCATGGCAAATCTTAGGAACAGATTTATTTTCAATTGGTACTAATCATTTTTTACTTGTTGCAGATACGTATTCGACGTATCCAGAACTAGCACGCTTGGAAGATCAATCATCATGATGTGTCATCAACCATTTAAAATCAATCTTTGCAAGACACGGAATAAACGGAATACACGGAATTTTAAGAAGCGACAATGGACCACGATTCTCATCGGTCGAACTTCGCTATTTTAGCCGTGACTGGAATTTTAACCACGTAACTTCAAGCCCGCGATATCCACAGAGCAATGGGTTTATCGAAGCAATTTTCAAGACAATAAAGACGCAGTGGAAACATCAATCAGACCCATACTAAGCTCTCTCGGTTAACGCCAGCGCAGCTATTCATGCAACGACGTATTAAAACATTCTTACCGATAGCACAAACTCAACTTGTTCCGAGTGCACCAAATATCGAAAAACAACGAGAGTGGGACAATAGCCGAAAGGATAAGCAAGCTACTTACTTTAATATACAACGTGGTGTTTTATCGAAAGCAGACTCTAAAATGGTGACATTTTGTGGGTACGCGATATAAAAGTGTGGGGAAATTATTAGAGGCTGGCCCTACCCCAAGATCATACATCGTAGAGACATCAAACGGTATTCGGACGTGAAACCCTTTCCACTTGAATATCTCAAACGACACTGAGCTTCCGTATGAATCAGAAATAGATGTAAACTCATCAATACATACAGAAACAGAGGACGAATGCCAAACATCGAATCAAAAAGCTGAAGCAACGAATGACAGTGAAGTAGTCAGTGAAAACAATTCTCAAAACATCTATGATGATACACCGTACGTTACGAGAAGTGGTAGGGTTATTCGTAAGCAAAGTAGATACCAATAATAATAAAAACAATATTGTCATTCTGATATTATTAGTATTTGGAAGTATAAAATTATTTGAAAACCTTATTCCTTAAATTACTATTTACAATGTTCAATACATAGTTTTAATTGTGTTTATGTAAATTGTATAGTTTAATATATCTTTAAAAAGGGGATGTATTGTATTGTTACGCACTTACACACATACACACATACGATTAGTTATAATGTTATACATAATGTAAAGAATTAAAGTTAGTTCAATCTCAGTTGCCTTAAAGCTCGGACGTGTTTCTTCTTTGCGCTTACCTTATCTACAGCTAACAATACACTGCCAACGATCGATTGTTTCGATAAAACTCCGAACTTCAATTTAGTCGTTCGGATTTAAATAAAGCTGGAGGTACCACCATCGTTGATGAAGTAAACATGCACATTCTAATAGTTGTGGAAAATCAAAGGCGGTAGGTAACTGGGTACTAAGGAGTCTATTGCTCCAAAAAAGAGATTATCTTTTAAGTCCTCAAAACTGTATAAAATTTTAAGTCGCAAAAAACTTTGTACAGACCAAATTAGACATTAGGACTGTCTTGATATCTTGTTCAGACACTTTCTCAAAATATCTAACGGTTTGGCCTAAAACTAGGTTTTTCTAAAGAGGGGGCGGGGCAGTGGGCGGATTTCAAAAATTTGTACACTTGTTCTGCTGGGAGCAACAACAAACACGTGTTCCAAATTTCATCCTTCTAGATAAAAATTTAAGGCCCAGAAACTGGTGACGTACTGATGGACGGACAGGCAGACATGGCTTAATCGACTTGATTCTGAGTAGATCCATATAACGGGTGATCCAAATAGAGATACTTTTTTCAATAGCCTTTTTTGAAAGGTCACGTGTGAGTCGTGTCGTGCTGTCATGTTATTTTTGTTTAGTATTGTTTGGCATTTCATAATGGAAAGACTTACGCGTGAACAACGTTTACAAATTGTTCAACTTTATTATGAAAATTCACGTTCTGTGAGGAATGTGTTTCGTGCACTTCGCTCAACTTATGGTCAACATAATCAGCCTACTGAGCGTACTATTCGCAACACCATCACCGGCCGGTCGATTGGCCACCAAGATCGTGTGATATCACACCGTTAGACTTTTTCCTGTGGGGATATGTAAAGTCAGAAGCTTATTCCGACAAACCCGCTTCGATTCAGGCCTTGGAGGAAAACATCACGCGTGTCATTCGCTAGTTACCAGTCGAAATGCTCGAACGAGTGATCGAAAATTGGACTCAACGGATGGACCATCTGCGACGTAGCAACGGCCAATATTTGATAGACATAATCTTCAAAAAATAAATTGCAAAGAATGTTCTTTCAAATGATAATAAACATTCTTCATTAAATTTGAATTTTCTGTGTTTTTTTTTTAAAAAAGTAGGGAACCTCGAAATGGATCACCCTTTACTTTAAGCTATATCTATCTAAATTATTTCTCTATGAATCAAAACTAATATAACCCTATGCGATAGGGTATTAAAATATTTATCAATGGATCTAGCACTTCTGTACAAAAAAAATCGAAAAAAGCAGTGGCCTTATTTTGGTTTATAGGGCTTGCCAACGACAAATGTTACTTTAGGCTCTGGCTCGGTTGCCAAACGACTGAAAATGCACTGGAGGAGTTTTCTTGTGGTCATGAAATTTTTTAATAGGTAAATACACAATTGACTATTTTTGTATTTCTATGGAAAACATTTATTATTAAATCGGTAACTCAAAAAATTCCTACAATGAATAATAATTTGTATAAGAAATGCGAAACGATATTTAACAAGCAAAGAAAAAACAAAAACGATTCAAAAAGCTTTTGGAATCCAAATGATTTTTAAAAATAAAATTTAGCCTTATATAATAAAATCACAAAATAATGCTTATAATGAATATATATAAGTGTATAATATAAGTGTTTGTAAACGATACTACGATGAGTGAATAATAATACATTTTTATCGCTCAAATTTGTTGCGAGGGAGTTACATTTACAGTTCAGTGGTCATACGGTTGGTAAGCATTTGAACGCGTTTTGCGTTGCAGCTCTTACATAGAACGTGATCATCAAGAGGGTAACATCCTCTACCCTCCGCTTCAGAAGACAGCAGCAATCCGCAATCCTATAATAATGTTGGTATGGTAGTAAACTATTTTAATTAGCATTACCTCTTACCTCACACTTGTAGCACTCGAAATGGAAACTTCTGTCTAAGGCCACCACGCGGACTGTTTCTTCCTGTCCAGGCTCCGGCATAATTGGTAGTTTACATACACAACAGCGAGGTGCGAATTTTCTAAATGATACGCAATTTGTGGAATTTTAATTTAATTTGTAATATTTCAGTTTTGTTACTTGTGGAAATCAGCGATACAGTAATTCTGGTTGGTAGCGTCTACAGTAAATGGAATTCCATCTAAACTGTTGCCACACACAACACATGTGAAGCACTGAGGATGGTATGGTTTGCCAGTGGCACGTAGGATTCGTTCCAAAATAGGTTTCATGCAAACAGAGCACTTCTCCAGGGTGTTGAGATAGTCTACTTCACAATATGGCTTTCCATCCAATGCGTAAAATGGCTTACCCTGCAAATTTATTTGACATTGAGAGCATGTAAAGCATGTAATGTGATAAACTTGATCCATAGCAGTGCAGCCAGAGTTCTCGCCCACTACACGTTCATTGCATGACACACAGGTTCCTAAAATAAATTGTACAGATAAAGGCATATGATATTAACACAATGAGTAACATTTATTACCAAAACTGTCGACATCATTGCCAGCATCCATTGAGTGCACTAGAAGATCTGTCAAAGCCTCTACCTCAGCTTCTTTTTGGCTTTGCAACTTCCCATTACCGCTGGAATTGCTCATAGGCATTCCAATATTTGTTACATTGCTTTCTCCAACCCCTCTTGTCTCGGCAGTTTCACCCTCGGACAAATTTACGCTATTCACATAGGATGGGTATGGCAAGTAATTCGACCGCGATGATAACTGACTTTGTGGCCGCGGATTAATTGGCTCATAAATTGACTCGTAGGTTGAGGATCCCTTGATAATAGTTTTTTTTTTTATTAATTACAATAAGACATTACAATTAGACATTAAATGACAAAAAATAAAATAGCTCTAGTCACCAGGAAAACTTGTAAAATGTCAAAAAGCTAGCGCGATGGGGTGATAATTCTAATTATATTTCGACCAAAGCAATGCCTCCAATTCCCAATTGATAAACTGTGTGCTTACCATTCATTATTATTGTGTGTATTCCTTGTGCAATGGTTTTTTCTCCAATTAGATCAGTAAATAAATCAATAACAAGAGTTAAACGTTTAATTAAAAAATGGGTACGAAGCGCAAGTTTATTTGAGATTGAACTGAACTTGAAAAAACATGAAAAGGCTGCAACCTACTATGCGAATCGCTGAACATCTTATTCGCCGAAATTAGGAATGCTAAGCTTTATTACCTTTTTAGAGTTGAAGATATAGTTTACACCACAATAGCACCTACTGTCCGATAACAAATAAGTGATAGGGTTTATTGTTCGGCACATTTTTTTTAATTTTATTTATTTAATGAAGTTTGCGTTCAGTTCAATCATATAAAACTTCTCCACAATGGTGGAGTAAAACCAATCACTCTGCAATCGGCGAGCCAGCTCATCAAATCACCAGTGGACATCAACTAATCTGACTAAGCAATTTGAAAACCACCATCCGCCATCTTAAATGAGATTAGTATCATACTTGAGATTTCTAATCCTAAACTTAGAATATAATTTTAGAAGAACACTTTTTATAAGGAAAAAGCAGAAATGCAACGAACTACTTGGAGATATATTTCACCAATGTATACTATCTCCACCCATTTAGAGCAGAGATCGTGAATCATCTCTGGATATTTGTCTATCATAAAAGTTGTTATGGACTTTCCTGGCCGGTCAGATTTTTACTAAACTTCTTCAAATATTCTTTCATTTCGGCGAATTTTCGTAATGCGTTGGAGTGTGCTCTTTTTGAAGTTATCTATTAAACTTAAAGTTTAGATATTGCTACCCTTCCTTTATTAAGGGCAGTTCAAGTCGTCGGCAATATTAAATAGTTCGTTCGGGCTGACAGAGAGAGCTTGCTCGCCTCGGTAACCGGTCTGAAGAAGTGGTTTTCGACTGTGACTCAAATAAAATATGTCTTCTTCATATTGGCAGGATGGTCTATTCAAGCTTTCTATCTCTTGATAATACTTAAGAACAACCTCCAAGATTGCGACCTTTCTGTATTTTGATTGCTCATTTTGATGTAACATATAT
The DNA here is from genome assembly GCA_949824845.1 of Rhingia rostrata. Lineage (NCBI taxonomy): Eukaryota > Metazoa > Arthropoda > Insecta > Diptera > Syrphidae > Rhingia > Rhingia rostrata. The sequence continues at coordinate 30,109,042 of OX463759.1, forward strand.
ATTTTTACAGATAAACAGTTTTTGTTGTTGCCTGGTCGATATGTGTACTCTTTACGTTTTCCGATCAGCTGTTGTGAAAATCATATAAACGAATTCCATGTCGCAAAGTCAATTAAAAGACATTAAAATGTCACAGTAGAATATGTCATTGAATATTCTAAAATTTTACCTCTAGACACGATGTCGATTACTATGGTCGCCAACAGTAAAACAGTCCTTTCCGAATCTATATAGATGGTGTGTTTTGTTTTTTCACATTAATAAAACGGAATCAGTAGCAAATTCAGAATATGTACAAAATAGTATTTATGTTACTTTTTCAATGTATTTCATGGACCACACCTGTCGCGATAGCGAGATTTTGCATACTTTTTTGTTTGACGACATTATACAAATTATTTCCATTTATCAACAAATTATCATGGCTAAAGTTTTGTATTCCTGTGAGCTGCATAATCATTGTTAGTATCAGCAAGGTTCATACAGTGGGTAATTACCGCTTCATTGTTATTGCAGTTAGGTTGCAGCCACGAATGGAACTAATATCTTTTTAGTATTTTATACCAATCTTTGGATTGGATGTCAAAGCAGCCACGAACAAGCAATCGTTCAAGCAAAGGCAGAGCTAGTCTGCAATACAGAAGGAGTATATCTGAAAGTCGCTCAAACAAAATTATAATAATGGAATGCAGGCAAGCAACAATATAGGGGAGAGGAGTCGAAGCAGATAGATAGAGAAATCACTAATGTTACCAAGCGTTACATTCATTCCATCAGACGAAGATGACATGAAAAATATAAATACCTCATACGAGTATGTTAAGGCCGAAGAAAAAAAAGACTCCCTGCATTGGATGACGAACCCAAATTGAGCCAGCTGATCGAAAAGCTTCTCGCTAGCAACAACAACATGGGCTAAGGGCACAACATCAGCAACACAACAAAAACAATAAATTGCCCCAATTAATGTGGGTTATGTAAGTTCGTTGTTAAGAATGTTAATGGTAGGCATTTATTGTGCCAACTGCATACGTGTGATTTATCCACAAGGTGCCCAAACAAGTCCGTTCTCTCAACTATCAGATAAAGGAAGCATTGCATAGAATGGCCGCGCTTCATAAGAGTTATTTAGGGAGAACTCCGTTTTAGCAAAATAAATCGTTCGGCCCAACCTTTAAGTTTTATCACGGAACTCCAAACTTGGCGATCTGAGAATCACAGTTGTTCCGTGATCAATGAGGAAAATCACTCACTTTTTCGTCCAAAACGATGAACTCCTGTACATTTCTGCCCTAGTGAAAAAAAAATCAGCGGGAGGAGATGGTATCACAAACGTCAAATCAAGACGTCTGTCAATAGAAGCAGTAACCTTGACTCAGGGTAACCTTGTGGGTGGCCGCGGTGTAGTGGTAATGTGTTCGTCTGTTGAGTGGAAGGTTGCGCGTTCAATCCCAACCAAAATCCATTTCACTTTTATTTAAAAGAAATAAAAGGTCGGTGTAATACCTAACAGTATGCACACCATCTTGAATTTCTTCAAATTTAACGAACACGAGAAAAAGTGACTCCCCGAAGCTAGTTCGGACACCACCCATGGAGTTTAAGTCTCCACTACATCCAAAATCTTTCCTATCCTCTCTCTCTGTCTTCCCCTTCTCTAACGCTCGTACTATGGTAACATATAAAAGGATATTCATAACCCCTTTAGTACGTGTAAATTATAAAAAAAAAAAAAAAAAAAAAAAAAAAAAAAAAAAAAAAAAAAAAAAAAAAAAAACTTAACAGTTATATCTAACATCAACTTTCATTCAATTTTTCTTGGTGCTCCTGATCTGCAATTTGCTTTGGATATAATAATCGAGGGAGATCCCATAATCTCCGCAGATTTAATCTCCTTTATAGACATAACCATACAAGTTACTTGTATTATACAGTTAAATTGCATGTAACTAAAATTAATCTTAAAATTACCTTGCAAGACTACATGTTAGAACCATAGTCACCCGAACCAATATTTTTATACCCTATCACATAGTGGTATATTAGTTTTGACATTAAGTTTGTAATAGTATATGGATCTCAGAATCGCTAGCTGAATATATTTAGCCGAACTATTTAATATTGGCCCACTTTTTGGAGGCGTTTTCATACAAAAACCATTTCTATACACTACTTCATAGCACAACCAGGCGAAAATCATTGTTTTTTGTCGAACCATGAAAGATTTTGATAAACTATCTGAACAAAATGTTATGACAACGACAATTTCTAAATTTCATCGCCATAAAGCCGACATTTTGGAGATTTTTATTTTAAGGGTGTGATGGGATAGGGTACTAAATCATCCGCACAGCCGATTGTAGCCTTTTCATATGTTATATTTTATTGTTTCGGATTTTTGGTTAGGCTTAAGTTAGCATTATTAATATTTATAATGTAAATGATATTGTTAGTTATTGTTTTGTCCCACTAACTCTTGCACTATATGATGAGCCTGTGGATGCATTTCATAGCAATTTCAAATCTCTACGCATAGATGCTGTTTGCACTAAGCACGCTGCGACGCAGATCTGGTAGTGTTAAAGCTTTTTCAATGCTAGTTTCATGTAACTACATCTCGATAAGATGAGTGAAATAACAAGAGAGATAAATACTAAGAAAACGTATGGGATGGCTACAACCTGCTGCTCAAATCGTTAAATCTCATAACATAACCACTTCGGGTTAGGGTTCAGCATATACCCGATATAAGGCACGTCTGTCGTAGAAGGCGACTAAAATACACTCCCCGTATACGTATATAGCGGATACAAAAAAGAGTACAACAAAAAGATTCAACAACCTCCGTGGTAAGGAAATTATACACCTTAAGGATCGAAATATGGCGCTAAAGTGTTCACTAAGAATAATATTGAGCCAAAACTGAGTGCAAACTTCGAACTCCATTTTGATGAATGATAATTCGTCCTAAATACTGATAGAATATATTGGCATAAACTTAATAATATATCCGAAAGGCCTTTACGCTTTATGTCTAGATTGTAACACGCGTTGTGATTAATGGATGACATCATTAGCATTGTCAAGTGAGACAAACAGCAAAAAGAGGGTAAAGAAAATGTGATAAAACGCGGCCTCCCTCTATTTATACTCACTTTCGATAATACAGAAAGTTTAAAAATAATACTTACTTACTAACTTACTTAAGTGGCGCTACGGTACGGAATGAACCTGGGCTTCAACCAACATGCCTCTTAAAAATAATACGTGCAATAAAAACAATTCTTAATATTGTAGAAAAAATTAAGCTGAAGATAATAATAGTTCCTCAGTTGAAGCGATGCCAAGGATAAATCTAACGCAAATCTATTCTCAGAAAGAACAGTGATATGTAAAATGTACCGGAAATCATCTGACGGTAATTGTTGGTTAATTGTAGAAAATCCATTAATTGCAAAAGCAATCATCACGCAAATTATTACGACGAAATAAGAGAGCATTATTTCACAGAAATTAAATTTTTATAAGCAAGATACTAAATTTCTGCTTAAACAAATCTCAAGTTACAGTATCCGATAGCGCTCAAAAAATATCTCATCTTACTCCGCTTCTAACGTTTTTTCGATTATTTTTTTCAAACCATAAGGATAAAAGCGAAACGAATAATTTTATTTCCGACAGACTAGTTAATCTCAAATATAGTATAGTATAAAGCAATAGACGAACTCTACCTTTAACATTAATAGGTTGCTAAAAAATTCTAACGTTTAAAGCCAAAAGCCTTTGGCAGAAACATGGGAAAACATATCGACATTTGTTTTATATCCGAAAAGTGTAAGTGTGAAGCGTTGACATACCTGCACCATGCGTGTCCAGTGTCCACCCTAAAGCTGAACATTAAACTCTGAATTCGTTCATTTTATTTGTTTTGTTACATTTGTTAAAATGGTTTGTCCTTTGAAGGTCTTTGAAATACACTCCATCATATACGGAAGTGTTTGTTTGTAAACTTTTCCATTGCAATAGCTAGAATTGGTTATGTGTGTCCTGGGTCGAAGACAGAGGTGGTTGCGAAGGAGGGCATACCAAGTCTTAAACGATCGCACTCCGGGATTCCAGACAATCGCCTTCAACAATTCTACTCTTCCTCCACACAATTGGAAAGTGGTTAAGCCTGACCAAGTTCAGGGAATTTATAGGTATGACTCTGACTCATCACTACTTGAGACGACAATTGATAACAGGTTTCTATATCCGGAGGATGTATTAGTTTCACTACAACCGGAGAGCGAAACTCATAACAACACTCTGCCTTCCAGCAGCAAAATCATGGAGAAAGAACACATTCAGAGTGAATCTCTAATGGAGGATAACTTTTTGGCCTCGGATTCGGAGAACACCAATACCACCCTGGTGGAGCGATCTAATTGAAGTAAAAATGCTGCGATTAGTACATATTAACCTCCACCACTCAAAAAAGGCTTTGGCCTCCCATTTTCTGACTTATGATTAACGGAGAAGATATTGTCATCATCCAGGGACCTTGGGTCGTCAACGAGATAGTGTGTGGACTCAAGACTCAATACTATACTCTCTTGTATGCAAAAGACAAAGGTAGACCAAGATCCTGTATACTCACAAATATTACCCTAAATGTTTACTTACCCTTCAATTACAGCGATCGAGATATAACAACATCTCAACTGGAAGCCAAGACAAAGAATCACTGGTTAGTCCCGGCATATCTCGCCCACGACTTTACTAGGGAGGGCGATCGCATTACGAAGGGGAATGTGATGCTAACGCACACAACACTATCTGGGCAGTTCTGATATGAACGAACAGAACAAATCTCTTACTATGCTATAATGGAAATGAACTAATGTTCATCAACAGTAATAGGCAAGAAATCGTTGACATCACACATGTCTCAAATACATCCATCACATGACTGGAAGGTATCTAGTGAGCACTCATTTTCATACATTCAATTCGGTCTACATGAGCATATTCCGCGCAAAACGATTTTATGAAATCATCGAAAGACTGATTGGCTAAAATATAGGCGTATTACCGAGAAGTTGCTGTGCAGCAATGAGTATCCTTTGGTTGCATTCTTAGACATTGAAGGTGCCTTTAACAACGTTAATTCGGGAGCGATCATTAAGGCGCTAACTGCCTGATCTAGGGTTCACATACTTGCAATGTTGATTAATTTGCTACTAAATAGACGGATTATAAACACAAAACTGGGTGGTGCTTTGACTAGAAGCCATGTCAATAGAGGAACCCCGCAAGTTGGAATCTATTCCCCTCTTATCTAGAGCTTAGTGGTAAACGAGCTTTTATTCATCCTGGAAGAAGAGGAATGCCACGTGATTTCCTACGCGAATGACGTTGCTAACGCAGTCTCAGGATAAAATAAATAAAACTACAGAAACTTCCCAAATGGGCACTCAGTCGTGGTCTGGGTGTAAACCTCCATAAGATTGAATTCGTTCTGTTAACTAGCAAATATAAAATTCCTCACATTGACCACCCTGTCACTAAACGGAATCGGACTAGCCTTATTAGACAAAGCTAAATATTGAAAAATACAACGCGTTTCATTGTTATTAGAAGGAAATTCAAACTTTGAAAACAGTAATTCTAAATTAAAGAAAATTTACTATTTCGAACAAGCATCGAATAATGACGTTTTCCATTGGTATAAAAAAAGCAATCTTTTTGTTGATCTAGATCTGTAAAAAGACCGATTTTGACAGTTCCTGTGTTCCGTAGGCCAAAAATTGTTTTTATTATTCAATCGTTTTTTTTCATTGTACAAGCAAACTACACAACAGTTGCAACGTTTGCTGACGATATTGCTATATTAGCAGTTGGTACAACAATAGAAGAAACAACTATGAAATTACAAAATCCTGCGTTGCACTTAACGAGAGCAAATCGTTTTACGTAGATTTTTCATATAAACGAATAAACAACTTGCCTGTATTTATGAATTCAGTTCGAGCTCCATTTGCAAATGAAACGAAATGGAAGACATATATATAAAACAAATGCGAAAAACTTAAATAAGAATACAAAGAACTATACTGCTTGCTCGCAAAATATTGGAAGCTTAACCTTAATAACAAATTGGTGCTATACAACCCAGTGTTAATAGCGATGTGGATGATACACAGCTATGGGGTTCCACCAGTGTAACATACATTTCCCATACTATTGAAAACAAGCTATTAAGATCAGTCGTCAACACATCATGCTACATACGAAACGAAGATCTCCGCAAATATCTGGGTATTCTCGCGGTTGAATTTGAAAGGAAACATTTGGCAAAAAAATATAATACACGTTTATTATTATTGATGAAACAATTTTATTGCGGCGTCTTCATGGTTGGGTGTTGTAGAACGAGCGTAGACTCTGATTGGCTTTAACCTGGCAATGCGCAGTGGTTGTAACTCTGACTACACATCAAGTGCTTGTTATTCACCTCCAAGTGGTAACCAACGGGTACTGGTCTCATCCAACCGGATTTGACTTGCTAAACGATAAGCGCGAGTGTTGACAACACAACGAAAGACAGCAACACTATAAACAGCCAGGTCAGAATGGCACGGAATGAATACCCGGCCTGCTGTCTTAGGCGAACCCATGCTAGCTGCTTCGACATATTCGGAGAACCGGTTGTCTCAGAATTTCAGGGGTTAGTCAGACCCCTTGAACAGAGATGGTGGCGGATGAACCGAAAGGCCAACGGCAGAGCTCTAGCCCGTAGTGGATACTGATGGCACCGTGTACTATGGGTATCTAATAAATTGGAGGTGGGTTAACTACCCACCCATTTAAAAAAAACCATTGTTACGAAGCAACCAATAGCCTCGGAAAGGACTGATTTTATTGATGACGACCTGGGTAAACGAAAAAAGGACAACGACGTTCGTATCTGCACCTGGAATATGAGAACATTAAACAGGAAAGGTGCAAGCGAACAACTAGCAGAAGCCCTAAACTGCTACAAAGCAGGCATTACTGCGATCCAGGAAAACCGATGGGAGGGACCGGGCAAAAAGCCGATGAAAAACTGTGACATCTACTCCGGCCCGTGTTTTAGTGAGCAGAAACAGCGTCTATTCGGATGCGGATTTGTTTTGAGTGCCAGACTTAGGCAAGAAGTCTTATATGCGCTCACGTCCCAACGGAGGAAAAAGATGATATAGCTAAGGACTGCTTCTATGAGCTCCTTGACAAAACCTATGAGCGACTACCATAGTACGAAGTTAAAATCGTGCTGGGAGACTTTAATGCAAAGGTAGGAAGAGAAGACATCTTTAGCAGTATTGTCGGAAAACATAGCCTACACGACAACACGTTTGGTAACGGACTTAGGCTGGTTGATTTCGCTACGGAACGAGATGGCACTGTAGCCGGCACACGGCTTCCTCACCTCGATATCCATAGGGGGACATGGTTTCTCGGGCCCACCAGCATGAAACTACTGGTTTGATGAGGAATGCCGACAGATGCTTGCAGCCAAGAACGAGGCCTACAAGGCTAAGCTGCAGGTGAAGTTGACAGCTGCCGTTGAGCTCTATAGGCAGAGCAGAAGGGAAGAACACCGGCTTTTCAGAAAGAAGAAAAAAGAGCAAGAAAAGCGCACGATCGAGGATATAGATAGGTGCCACTCCACGAAAGATGTTCGCAAGTTTTACCAAAGTGTAAAACTTCAAAGCCAAGGATACAAAGCTCGAACAGAATCCTTTCGAGATGAACAAGGAAATATCGTAGTTGAGACACCGTCGATGCTGATTATATGGAAGAACCACTTCTGCAGACTATTAAACGTCGATGACGAACAACATTCCGCTGTCAGACAGAACGAACTATTCAATATTGTCATCGACAGCGAAAACTACCTACCACCCGACCTGAGTGAAGTGAGGCTAGCGATATCTAATCTGAAGCGTGGCCGCGGTGTAGTGGTAATGTGTTCGTCTGTTGAGTGGAAGGTTGTGCGTTCAATCCCAGCCAAAATCCATTTCACTTTTATTTAAAAGAAATAAAAAGATCGGTGTAATACCTAAAAGTATGCACACCATCTTGAATTTCTTCAAATTCAAGAAAAAGTGACTCCCCGAAGCTAGTTCGGACACCACCCATGGAGTTAAGTCTCCACTACATCCAAAATCTTTCCTAACGCTCTAACGCTCGTACTGTGGTAACATATAAAGGGTATTCATAACTCCTTGAGTACGTGTAAATTATAAAAAAAAAGCTTAATAAGGCTGCGGGAAATGACGGCCTTCCCGCCGAGCGTTATAAAGCTGGCGGACATGACTTGGTAAGTAACATCCACCAACTCATAAACCGAATCTGGTCGGAAGAAAGTATGCCTGAAGAATGGAACCTCAGCATCGTTTGCCCGATCCACAAAAAATGAGACCCTCTAAACTGCGCCAACTACAGAGGCATAAGTCTCCTTAACATCGCCTACAAAATATTATCTGCCGTAATATGTGAACGCCTGAAACCGTTTACCAACAACCTGATCGGCCCTTAGCACTGTAGTTTTAGGCCAGGAAAGTCCACAACCGATCAAATATTCACACTTCGGGAGATCCTGGGAAAAACCCAAGAAGTGCAAATCGATACCCACCACCTATTCATCGATTTCAAAGCCGCATACGACAGCATTTATAGAGACGAACTATACAGATCCATGTCTAGTGTTGGTATACCGCCCAAACTCGTCCGTTTGTGTAGGATGACGATGGAGAATTCTCGCTGCTCCATCAGGGTTGGAAACGACCACACCGACACATTCGATACTAAAAAAAGGATTTAGGCAAGGCGATGCGCTGTCATGTGACTACTTCAATGTGATTCTTGAGAGGATTTTGCAAAACTCACGATATTGACATCACTGGTAGCACCCGACGTGATGTCAGAGCCACGTTTGCTAGTATAGAGAAGGAAGCGGCAAAATGGGTTTAGCAGTAAATGAGGGCAAGACGAAACATATGCTGTCATATGTTGTACTTTAGGTTGATGGTACATTTGATGTGGGTGATACATTTGAGGATGGTAAACATTTGAGGTTGGTGACTCATTATTGGGTGGTGGGACATTTGAAGTGGGACAATGAAGGTACCACGTACATACTAAATTTTCACACTTCGGAGTAGAAGAATAGAATGGAAATCGACCTCAACCAACTTGAAGTTGGCATATTGGTTGAAATCCAGGTTCATTACGCACTGTAGCGCTGTAGTTAGAAGGGCTATCATTTTTGATAGCATTATATGTGTATGCATATACTGTAATTTGGAAACAATAGTTAAATGAAGTTTTTGAGGTGTCTGCTTTTTTTCACAGAACACTAAGCACATTAATATAATAGACACTATAATATGTTCAAGTGGAGCCTAGAATGGGACAAATTGATAGAATTTTATATTATATTATGCAATTTTTTTTTAAATTTTTCTATTATAGCTGGTTCAACTGCATTACCCGTCAATGTTATGTTTGTATTACAGTTTCCCAATGTACCAAAGTCTATCGGTTTTTCCTGTCAGTTAAGCCATGGAACCCCTTTGTTGTTGAAATTGTTATTTAAAACCAAAATAGAAAAAAAATAATTTTAGATCTGAAAATTCACCAACTGTGCGTAGCTTATAGGTGTCATTTTTTTTTTACTAATCTTACCACAATCACTAAGGTATAGCCCGTCCCAAAGTAAAAGAAACATCCCAACATGCGCAGTAGCGATTTATTTAAGGGATATTTTCACTTTGAAGGTACTTTTGATCGCAAGAAATTGTTAATGCTTTTCTCTACTTTATCTTTTTTGCAGCGATATTCGTGTGAAGACCTGCGTGTATAACGGAAATTCTATTTCAACCCTTTTAATAGTTACTCAAAACTCTGGCTTTCATTACTAAAGACATATTTGAGAAGTGCAACAAATGTGTATCTGTTGCATGCGCCAACAACGGTTCTGTGTGGACAGAATGTCTATTGCCTTGCCTCGATCGTCGATCGAGAGAGATGTTTTCGTATGTTTGTTGAAATGTGAACACATTTTTTAGCTGTAGTTCTGGTTGGAAAAGCAGTTTTGTTGTCGCTAAGAGAATAAAATCCCTGATTTGATGAGACCTGCGCAAGAAATTTTCACTTAAGTTGGGATGGGCTATACCTATGCTGTGATAAATACTAGTTAGCTATGATTTAAAAAACGATTATAGACTTTTTCTAACAGACTATTTTGTTAATAAAAGAAACGTTTATGTTTTATGTGTGTACCTGTGAAGAACTGCCATAACCGTAGTAATCCGAAGAGGATTGACTGAAGCTCTGCTGAAATTAGTTGTTAGTTTTTTAAGCAAGCAAAAACCATCAATATGTTAAATAAATGCGTTTTAACCCCAGACACAAAACACAGAAATAGAATCAAATAAACGAAAAAAGCGAACCTGTGAACTGGGACTGCCGAATGTGCTGTAATCGTTGTGATGATATGCCATGTTCATGTAGGTTTGCTGTTGTTCTGCAGATGTACAGCCAGTCTGCTGCATTGGAAGATTCTCGGAGGTGCTGATTACTGAGCCATTTACTGCATTCGCTGAAGCATTTGGTCCGTATTTTGACATTGGGTAAGATGGCAGCTTTGGGTAAATATCAGTTGCCCGGCGTAGTTCACTGTAAGAGGAACTAACGGGACTAGGTGGCGGTGGTACGTCATCATCTGTGGCAGTGCATTGTATTAAGAATTCAGATGGATTTGAGATGCTCAGCTTCGAAGACATTTCCAATGGTGGAGGAGGTGGCAGATCGTCAACTATAATAAAAAATAAATAACTTAACGGTTTGAGAAAAATGCAGCTTATTACCATTATTTTCATAATGCACGTTGCTGTAAACGAAATTGCCAGCTATCATATTGTTATCGCCGCTTAGGAATGGTTGTTGCTTAAGGTTAATGTTGCTATATACGTTCGCAGTTTCATTTGGCTTACGTATGTCATAAATTTGTGGCATTTCTGACTGCGAATTGTATGGGTTTCGCACATTTGAATAAGCATATGATTTTGGGGAGGATGATCCTCCCTGCATAGATCCCTCACAACTGACACTCGAAAACGAGGCAGATGACAATTTGGGTACAGCATTGTTCTGCAAAAGACCTTTTTTCTCTAACTGCTTCTTATGGTGTTCCAGCGCTTCCAACTGTTGGTCGAGTATAGCTGGGTTGTCCAGCGTCACCTTGTTGTTACTGTAGATGTGGTGCCCTGAGTAATTTGGTGGCTTACGATGTAAAATAGGAAGTGCTGGTGCTGCTGCATTCACTTTTTTCGCTGGCAGTTCCACCTTTGTATTATCCTTGACAATAGAGTCGCTCTGCAAACGTTTAGAATACAACGGTTCACAAGTTTGTTTCACGACCATACTCTGAGGTACCTTGAAACGAACAAATTATTAACCCAGAACAAACAAAAAACTACAACACAACAAAAAAATAAAGGACTTGAAAGACGATCGCTTTCAAAACCAAATAATAAAACAAAACAAAAAAAAAATAAAAACCTCTGGGAAGTTGGAGGAACTCTTTTTGTTCGGTTTTGGAGGTACAGCAGGTCCAACCTTTTTTGGGCTTACTTCTTTGGGGCTGATTTTTCCAGTTGTTGGCTTTTCTTCACTGAAAATATTCGGTGACCCAGAATACACCCTTGGTGACAGGGGGTAACTATTCATAAGTTTGAGCTTAGCAAGTTGTTCATCTAGGGGGTCCATTATTTTCTGAAGATTTCCGGAATAGTTCGTTTAATCAAATAAAAATGACTCATGAATTTTCGTAAAAAAATAATTTTTTTGTTGTATTACTTTTGCTTAAATAAGATTTTGTGTATTAAAAAACGTAATTGCAAAAATGTATACTACAATCAATCAGTTGGGTCGAATAGTTGTTGAGCTATCAAAAATGAAGAATCCACTGTCATCTCAGTTAAGTTGGAATTTGATTCAAATTCAGTGATGCCACTTTCTTTATTAATTTTGTGATTACGAACGTAATATGTACTATATATATACAGTGCGTTAACACAATGGAAGTATTCACACTACGATGGAGCTGGGCTTGTATCGTTGCTATGTGTAACAGCTTTTTATGCCGTGTGTCAATTGCGTTAAAATGGGGGTTAAACTTTATCCACTGGCTAATTTTTGACATTTCTGCATGTATATCAAATGTCAAAAATTAGCCACTGGATACATTTTAGCGAGCTGTTGAGCAGGTTAAAATTTCGAAGTCTTTAGTCACCATACTAATGTCAAAATTTATCCACTGGCTAAAATTTTAACGCAATTGACAAACGGCCAGTACCCTGTTAGGACCCAGTTTCATTTGGCTTACGTATGAAAACATTCATTGGACATTTTCTTTTACTTCTTGTGGGCCCTTATAACTAACATTGAACAACTTCATTTCAATTACATCACATGATGGAATTGAAATGTCACCCCCATAGCTTCTTATAGGAGTTATTGGAAAATTCTGTTTCAGTTCGGTGGAATGGCCATCATTACTTCATAGAAATATATGTTGATCAGTGAAAAATAAAAATTATTTTCTGCGAAAACTACAATTCAAAATTAAAATATTTTTTTATAATCAGTTTTAAAAATTCATAAGCTTTGTTTTGACACCAACTCGCAAATGATTGAATTTATAAAATAGCCGCAACAAGTAAAAAAAAATCCAATGAGGCTTTTCAATGATAGCTATAAAAGAAAATCACTTTTTATTTTTGACTGATCAGGATTTATTTTTGTGAAGTATTGATTGTCGTTCCACCGAACTGAAACTGTATTTTCCAATAATTCCTATTTTTCCCTTCATTTTACCCACTATACGATTTTTAATATTTTGAGCCGACGCCTACAATACCCGACACTTTCCTTTATATTTTAACTTGATATTAAGGACTCAGTTTTACCTCAGTATGATTAGATTGACGAGTATGAAAGTAATATTTTCTTGTTAGTGTATCTGTACACCAGAGCTCTTACTCGTGACATGAATTTTAGGAGATTTTTGGTCGACAACTGGCGATGAAAGTTTATTTGATTTCGAGTATGTATTCTCTTTTAAAGTAGTGCATTCTGCCATTTTCGTGTATCTATCGCTTTTAAGTGAATGAGCGCTCCGGGGTATGACGTTTGAATTGTTATGACAGGTCATTTCATGTCAGCATTTATAACCCATAACCATTTGAAGGCTGTATATAAGAGCTGTAGCGTACCGTATGTATTCTGACTGACTAACGGGTATTCGATTCGCCTCGAAGTGCCGAATTGTTACTGCAAACTAAGTTTCGTTACTTCCATATGTTTCGTTAAGGGCCGTCAGGAATGCATATCACTGGCTAGCACTTTTGGATGAGTCAGAAGTTATAAACAAGGCAAGCCGTAAGAGCTTACACAATGTATATCTTCTTGAATCTGTAGCGTGAAGTTGAATGGAGGGCAACTTCATGCAAGAAAATATATCTCTATTTTGACAGCGATACAAGATACCAACTACAGATGTGTATTCTGGGCATCCCTTTACTAGTATCAACACATTCGTACGTTTTGATTTCGATACTCGCACTATTTCAAAAGTTTGAGGTTCGGTTCAAAGTGTCTGTTCATATAACAGTAAAATCACTGATTTTCATCGATTAGTGATGGTGCGCAGGGAAATATGTGTTAGAGGATGGGAATGAATAAACACTCCACAATTTAGATTTATTCGGTGAGTATCTTTGACGTTCTCTTTTGTGGTCCTATTCCATCGAGTAACGAGGAAGATTTATTCTAATTCAACCCTTGTTGTATGTGTGTCAGTGTGTAGGTCAACCGATAGATTTTTTGAAGAGTGACTTAAACGTTGAGAACGTGGTGTGTTGACGTACGTTGGTCTCTTAGTTATGAGTACATTGATCGAACATACGAAAGTAACGAATAATTTGTAGCGGGTAGCAGAAATCAAGTAAGGAAGAGGTAGGAAACTTTCGTACGTCTTCCCCTTCATCATCCGATTTCTTACGTGTCGCTTTTACGTGGTTACGTACTTCAAATCCCTATCGGTGTATACATGTGAGCGGCCGTCTTGCAAAAACAATTTGATGATGGCCGCCCATGTAAACAAATACGCGAGGTGAATTTCTTTGGCAATTCAAATTGTGCAATTCGTGAATTTTATAATTGGCAAAATTTATATACAAATTTTTTTTGATTTTTAGAGAAGCAATTTAAAAGCATTTCGCAATTGAAAATTTAAATTACTCTCATAGTGCACTGTAAAAATGTCAATAAAATTTTCCTCTCAGTGACGCGGATTTTCATATCTTCACCGACGAATCGAATTGATTTTTGTGCGCTGCTTATACTTTGCAAATAGTTGTGTATTATAAATAAAATTGCTAAAATTAGTGACAAAACTGATCTTCATAATGGTTTCTACACATTACTGGAGCCCAGTGCAAGCAGTAAAACCTGACCACATTTGGTATATCTCGTCTGTGGATTTCCCAAGGACTTCTTCACATCGAAAAACAAGCGAAGTTATGTTATTGATCCTGATGAATTTCCATCATTCCTCATGAAGACCTGCGCGTACCTATTCGATTGTTTTAACTTTAATTCCTAGTAGTTAATATTTTAGCCTAATGTTATTCTGAATTTGTTGGTACGGAATCGTGGGAACCGCACCGCGTACAACGCAAATATAGGCGACAGTGGCTTCATAGTCGTACTAGATGGTGAGATTGTACATAAATTGGGTGCAACCACATTTCTTCAATACACCGTTTCAACTATCGCAGCTGCCTTAGCGATAGTCCCGAATCAGCCGATACCGTGAAGATAATAAAGTCATTTTGGTCGCAACCGATGGGCCGGAGAAACTCTACTTGATGTTCTCAAACATGGATCAACAAACAAGCAGAACTAAATTTAAAACAGCAAGTCAACAACAATAAAAATGATTTTCGATGGTCCCCAAAAACAGACAAACTATGATCACAATAGTGACATGAACGTCAGTTCCAAAATCAACACCAAGTTCACCTTAAACCCTTCCCTTACAATGCCTGCAAAGACTGTGCCACGAGACCATGTACTGATCAGTTAGACAACAACAAACCATTTTCAATAAAAATTCAGCATTTAAATTTTTGTTTGTATTTTCCAAACTAATTTTAAGTTATTATATTGTAAACACTACTATAAGTTATACTACTCGTGTCAATAACTTCTTACAACAAAAATGTACCATAATCAAATACCAAAAAGCTTTTAAAATTGAAATAAAGCAAAATATTTCCTTTCAATAGTAAGCTGTAGTGTATGTTTTTGTAGGTTGGTTCCTTACGTGGTTTTTGCTATCGGAAAGTTTGTTAACTTGAATTGTCACAAACTTAAATTCTAAACTACTGGTCTAATTGGTTCTTCTATCTTGTTAAGATGGAGTGTTGACAAAGGTTGGAAATTAGCAACACCATTAGCACGTATCAAGTACTTCAGATCATATAAGAATATTCCTTCCGCCAGAACAAATGTGATATTTGTGAAGAAAATTAATATCGAAAAAAATAATTGCAAGCGGCACAAGTCTCCTGAGCATAGCCTACAAGATGCAATAAGCCGTTGTATGTGAACACCTAAAACCGTTCCCCAACAACCTGATCGGCTTTCATCAGCGTGGCTTTAGGCCACGAACTGATCAAACCAAGAAGTCCAAATCAATACCCATTACTACAGGGTAGCTTTGTTATCTTTTCGATAAATAGCTTTCAAACCATTTACGCTCAACTTCACGAATCCGAAGCGTAAGCGCATATAAGGCTTATGTTGCCGAATTTACCCTCGATGCAGATTGCTACAATGCGTTTGTTGATGTCTTTGAAGCATGAGACTACTTTGCAAAGTCCCTCTCTTATGACAACCCGAACAAGCGCTGCTCCTGCTTATTTCAACCAATGCCATACTGTTACAGTTTTTTGTACTCCTTTTGCCAGACCATCCCCTTGTATTTCCTGGAGCTTAGAGCTTCCACTAGTTCAGTTGTTCGGCTTTTATGTTAAGAGCAACTTGCTACCTGGATTAAATAAAAACTCTTTGCACGATTGGCTTTTGATTTTTATTAAAATTTAGCATTTTGTCAAAACACTTCAAACTAAAAGAAAATCGCTACATTAAAAAAAATAAATTATAAACATCATTTTTTTTATTATGTATGTATAAAAGGTATTGTTTTGCAGCTGAATATGAAATGACTTTGTTTCGTTAACAGACTTTGGTCTCTTCGGAAGCTTCTGTGCTTTGATGCTCCTCATTGACACCTTCTGCTATTCCTCCTTCTCGCCCACTACTTCTTCTTTACTTCGAAAATTGCTTGCTGTCGTGCGCCGTTTACTTTTTGAGTAGTGTTATCATTTGTCACATCATCGTCTGGAGTCACCTCTTTGATCTTTTTGTTGTCGGACCTTTTCGCACACCGGCTTGTCCAACTAGTGGTACTTCCCAATCGCCATCGATGTCTGTATCCCAGTCCTCGTGCTTTTGTACAGTGGGATCTGCAATCATTTCTAATTATTCATCCAACAACCATGGGGTTTGGCAGCCGATGGGTCCGGGAATCATCCAAGTCATTTGGTTTCTCTGGCTCTGGATCTAGATTCTACATAAAACAAATGACAACCAGTTAATGACTAACGAAATTTCTCAAATTGCATTATTACCTTCTCACGGTCGTCCCATCCGTCTTGGCAAACTCCTTTATGGTCTACACGAATTCGGAATTTGCTGTCTTGTCCGGCTTCACAAGTTATTGATACAAATACGGGATTTTGTTTTTATTGCGTTATCTGTAAACAAAAGTTATGCGCGTCAATAAACAACTTTGACTTAAATCAAATCGTCGTACCTTGGTTTTCGACTGTGTTTTTCTTCAATAGAAGTCAATAATTGGATGACCATCAAGGAAAATGAAATGCAGCTTGATATAATTGCCGCACTTCTCAGGGCCGAACATGGTATAATGTTTTGTCATTGAGCTATAGAATTGGATGAAGAAATTTAATATAATATTATGCCGTTGTTTCTTATGTAGTTACTTTGACATACCTTTTTGGGATCCTCTGTTGGTTTGCCCGCAGACAGTAATTTTTCTTGTCCGTCCTACAAGAAAGAAATAGCGCTTATATAAAATATCTAGATGTAGTTGAAATAAGGTTGTGACTTCATATTACACCACAAATATATTGACGTTGCAGACGAATGGTTCTTTAAGAACGATTAGATTGCAGCGTGTTTGGCTTTCGACTTACGAACAAGTCCAATATCGTTTTTCCAAACAAATGTTAAAGAGTGATTCGAAACTCCATTGATCATCATATTGTTTTTTGTTTGCTTGAGATGGGATCTATTATTTCTCGGACAACTCAATATCATCGAAATGATTCAGAAAGTAGAACTTGCTATTGTGGATAGTTTTTCATAGGTGTCATCAGAAGCGACATCACCCTGTAACACACGAAATTAATTAAATAAATAACAAATAAACAAATCATTACAATGTTTTTCCCTCAAGTACTTACAAAAAATTAATGTAAACAATCCCCATTTGTTTTTGAGGTAAATAAAAACAGCTGATGTTGACAAATATTAAAAAATAAAATCCGAGGGTCGGGCTACATCAATTTTTGGTTGGATCACCTTCCAATGTGAGAGATGTATATTTAAAAAAATTCGTTATGAAATTCGTTAATTTGAAATACATCATTATTAATTTATAATGGGTGATCCATTTCGAGGTTCCCTACTTTTTTAAAGAAAAAAACACAGAAAATTCAAATTTAATGGAGAATGTTTATTATCATTTGAAAGAACATTCTTTGGCATTTATTTTTTGAAGATTATGTCTATCAAATGTTGGCCGTTGCTACGTCGCAGATGGTCCATCCGTTGAGTCCAATTTTCGATCACTCGTTCGAGCATTTCGACTGGTAACTGGCGAATGACACGCGTGATGTTTTCCTCCAAGGCCTGAATCGAAGCGGGTTTGTCGGCATAAGCTTTTGACTTTACATATCCCCACAGGAAAAAGTCTAACGGTGTGATATCACACGATCTTGGTGGCCAATCGACCGGCCCAAAACGTGAAATTATCAAGGGAATCATCCAAGTCATTTGGTTTCGCTGGCTCTGGATCTAGATTCTACATAAAACAAATGACAACCAGTTAATGACCAACGAAATTTCTCAAATTGCATTATTACCTTCTCACGGTCGTCCCATCCGTCTTGGCAAACTCCTTTATGGTCTACACGAATTCGGAATTTGCTGTCTTGTCCGGCTTCACAAGTTATTGATACAAATACGGGATTTTGTTTTTATTGCGTTATCTGTAAACAAAAGTTATGCGCGTCAATAAACAACTTTGACTTAAATCAAATCGTCGTACCTTGGTTTTCGACTGTGTTTTTCTTCAATAGAAGTCAATAATTGGATGACCATCAAGGAAAATGAAATGCAGCTTGATATAATTGCCGCACTTCTCAGCGCCGAACATGGTATAATGTTTTGTCATTGAGCTATAGAATTGGATGAAGAAATTTAATATAATATTATGCCGTTGTTTCTTATGTAGTTACTTTGACATACCTTTTTGGGATCCTCTGTTGGTTTGCCCGCAGACAGTAATTTTTCTTGTCCGTCCTACAAGAAAGAAATAGCGCTTATATAAAATATCTAGATGTAGTTGAAATAAGGTGGTGACTTCATATTACACCACAAATATATTGACGTTGCAGACGAATGGTTCTTTAATAACGATTAGATTGCAGCGTGTTTGGCTTTCGACTTACGAACAAGTCCAATATCGTTTTTCCAAACAAATGTTAAAGAGTGATTCGAAACTCCATTGATCATCATATTGTTTTTTGTTTGCTTGAGATCGGATCTATTATTTCTCGTACAACTCAATATCATCGAAATGATTCAGAAAGTAGAACTTGCTATTGTGGATAGTTTTTCATAGGTGTCATCAGAAGCGACATCACCCTGTAACACACGAAATTAATTAAATAAATAACAAATAAACTAATCATTACAATGTTTTTCCCTCAAGTACTAACAAAAAATTAATGTAAACAATCCCCATTTGTTTTTGAGGTAAATAAAAACAGCTGATGTTGACAAATATTAAAAAATAAAATCCGAGGGTCGGGCTACATCAATTTTTGGTGGGATCACCTTCCAATTTGAGAGATGTATATTTAAAAAAATTCGTTATGAAATTCGTTAATTTGAAATATATCATTATTAATTTATAATGGGTGATCCATTTCGAGGTTCCCTACTTTTTTAAAGAAAAAAACACAGAAAATTCAAATTTAATGGAGAATGTTTATTATCATTTGAAAGAACATTCTTTGGCATTTATTTTTTGAAGATTATGTCTATCAAATGTTGGCCGTTGCTACGTCGCAGATGGTCCATCCGTTGAGTCCAATTTTCGATCACTCGTTCGAGCATTTCGACTGGTAACTGGCGAATGACACGCGTGATGTTTTCCTCCAAGGCCTGAATCGAAGCGGGTTTGTCGGCATAAGCTTTTGACTTTACATATCCCCACAGGAAAAAGTCTAACGGTGTGATATCACACGATCTTGGTGGCCAATCGACCGGCCCAAAACGTGAAATTATGTGCTCACCAAAATGTTCTCTCAATAAGTCCATTGATTGATGCGATGTGTGGGAAGTTGCGCCGTCTTGCTGAATCCAAATGTCGCCGAGATCACGAGCTTCAATTTCGGGCATCAAATAGTCGGTTATCATGGCACGATAACGGTCGCCATTGACGGTTACGTTCGCACCGGCATAATTTTTAAAGAAATATGGACCGATGATTCCACCGGCCCACAAACCACACCGAACCGTTGTTTTTTGCTGGATTAAGTGGCAGTTCTTCAATCTCTTCAGGTTGCTCTTCGTCCCAAATGCGGCAATTTTGTTTGTTTACATACCCATTGAGCCAGAAATGGGCCTCATCGCTAAACAAAATTTGCTTCGAAAACGTCGGATCTGCTTGGAACTTTTCAAGAGCCCATAGAGCGAAGCGATGTCGCTTGGGAAGGTCGAGCGGCTTCAGTTGTTGTACAAGCTGTATTTTGTATGCTTTCAATTTAAGATCTTGACGTTAAATGCGCCAAGTCGTTTCATACGTCAGTCCGAGTTGCTGCGAACGGCGCCGAATCGACTCTCTACTGTCTTCGTGTACACTCTCTGCTACGGCCGCTATATTTTCTTCACAGCGTGCTGGCCGTAGTCTATTCGGTCGAATATTATCCAATAATGAATGCTGGGTCTCAAAATGGGTGATGGTGTTGCGAATAGTACGCTCAGTAGGCCGATTATGTTGACCATAAGTTGAGCGAAGTGCACGAAACGCATTCCTCACAGAACGTGAATTTTCATAATAAAGTTGAACAATTTGTAAACGTTGTTCACGCGTAAGTCTTTCCATTATGAAATGCCAAACAATACTAAACAAAAATAACATGACAGCATGACCACGACTCACACGTGATCTGTCAAAAAAGGCTATTGAAAAAAGTATCTCTACTTGGATCACCCGTTATTATGTATTCGATATTGAATTGGTTCAAAGCAATTTACATAGTTCGGGAATAAATCCTTGCATGTTTTTTAAATAATGGATTATATAGAAAGTATTTTTATAGTCGTTACAGTTGTTTATAGCCGTATTTATATAAACATTTTTATGATTGATTAATTTAAACAAAATGCTAAGTATATTTTAACTGTTATATCGATGTATATAATAGATTTTCACATTATTGCCTTCCATTGTAAAAAAAACATAGTAAAAACACAAAATATATTAAGAATGAATAACTTACTACTTATTGAAATGTCCCATACTTGAGAAATTGATTTATATGTATGTGTGTTTTTTATGAATTCTGAACGTCTAATTCATATAAATTGTGATTTTAATTTTCGTTAATAAGGAAACCTAATGTTAATAAGTGTAGAGATTAAAACGAAATAATTGACTATTCTTACCACTGAAGGAAGTTGTTTTTAGATATTAACCGAATCATACTGTGTACTCGTTTTTTTTCTCAGGTCTTGTATAAGTCATCTTCCTCTTTTAAAGTTATTTAAGTTAAGCGACCTCTAAGCAACGTTGCTTTTATGTAAAAAAATCTGTTATAGATTATGATTTTTAAAAATATACATATTATATATCAGAGATGATTATATATATTATATAATTCAATTTTATTATATAATGAATAAATTATTAAATTATTTTCAACCGTCCAGATTCAAATTTTGCCTCATGGGAAATGTTTACAAATGTAACATCCACTTAACTTGCATTCCAAGAGGTGTTGCCAAAAAGTGGGGAAAATTTGAATTTGACCGTTATTTTTCGTTTGAAAATTTTGAATTTGGCAGTTGCATACATTTTGACTTTTAAAAGACCAGGCGGCAGACAAGTGTGTGTGAATCAAATATGTGTGCACCTATTTGGGCTGTGGTGAGTAATTAATCTGTCAAAATCCTGAAAATCCCAGAATTAGCTTGTAGGCTCAATTTTCAATTGCAAAAGATTCCCATACATACGTTGCAGGCAGAGACCTGTTGAAATCGAATGTTATTTATAATTCAATTCGGTAGCACTGTTTTTTAACTTTCTACTGTTCTGAACGATGTCATTTACATCTTTTTATTAAATTCTTCTCTATTTTTATTCATCGAAAGAAGACGTGTTTTACTACTGCACAATTTAATTTCATAGCCAAATGAAAGCCCACAGATTTTCAAAGACATTATAATTGTTTTTAAGCTTTTTGGTTGCCAGATGTTTTAGATATTTGCGGATATCTATATGCCACAATCTGTTTTGCCCGCCATTGAAAAAGTTAAAGGACACGAAAACAATGCGCTAACAACTTAATTCTAATGCCTTTCGGCTTATTATCTAATAGGTAATTTAAAATAGTTCATTTTTTTATTTTATAACCAAGAAAAGTTGTTTTTCAAAAACTTGGTATCTTTTTTTTGTATTATATTCAAACGTACATCTTAAATAAAACTACATATAAACTTATTAAAACGACTTAAAAACTAATAACAACTACATACATAAATATAACTTAAAGAACTAGAACAGCCACAGCAAGCTTTTATTATTATTTTTTTTGTGCCACCCTGACTGTTTTACCTAACCTAACCAAGACCTTAAAGCCTTAAGCTATGTAAGTCGGCCGTACAATTTGGAAGTCTAACTTAGCCACCACAACAGGTTCTCCTGTTGCAACCTACTCCGACACTCCCAATCGGACCGTCGAAAGACGTGGTAGATTAGCGGATCCACCGATCTATCCGATCTATCCTAATTCATTTTTATTTTATTTTTCTTAAAACTAACTTACATGCTAGACAAAAATTCATGAAAAAAAACTAGCTTACTTATCAACTACTTAACTAACTTACTTGCCCTATGCGGGCGCCCTAAATAATACGATAACTTAATTCTAATGCCTTTCGGCCTATTATCTAATATATAAATATAAAAGTAACAACATTTTTACCAAGAAAACTTTGAAAAACTTGGTTCCTTGTTTTTTTTGTTTTTTTATTTAAACTTACATGCTAATTAAAACTACTTATCGACTAACTTAACTACTTATAATTAATTAAAACTACCTAAAAACAACTTAAAAACTAGAACAGCCACAGCAAGCGTTTTTTTTTTTGTGCCACCATGACTGCTTTACGCCTAAACCTAATACTAAAACTATGTAAGTCGGCCATAAAATAACAATTTTAAGACAACTATCTTTACCACTCATTCAACCACCACAACAGGTTCTCCTTTTGTGACCTACTCCGACGGTCCCAATCGGACACACTCCTGCTGAACCGCAGGCGCTCTCCTCTGCCCTGAGCGACGACGCCTCGGTCGTATAGGAGCCGCCTATCCACAGTTCGTCGGAAGACGTGGTAGATTAGCGGAACCGCCGATCTATCCTGTATCAGCCCTCGACTACCCAAATGTAGGAAATCTTCGGGCGGAATAAGGCCGCTTAAACGAGCACTCTCAAAATATTCATCATTGGGGTAGAAAGCCCCAAAGGTGTGACTATTGTTCGAAGCCATCGCTCTTGCAGCGCGAAACCGAATGAGTTGCAACAGAAAATTGTCTATTCTGTTTATGTTGGCCCCGTGGTATAGGACCTGGTTGAAATAATATTTTGAGGCCCTCTAACCATACGCTGTCAAAAGCCTTCTCTAAATCAACCAGACCAAACTGATTTTTGGCTTTGTTCCATTGTATATCAGAGACGAGTTTGGAGGCAGCATGAATGCAGTCATGTCCTGTCTTGAAACCAAACTAATTCTCTGGTATAACATTATTGTTGTCAAACCACTTGAACAGGGCTCGATTGACAATATTTTCAAAAACCTTGCTGATACTCGGTAGGAGTCTTATAGACCGGAATTTTGCCGGATGTGAATTGTCCTTTCCCTTTTTCGGGAGAGGATTAACCACCGCTGTCTTCCAACGCACTGGATAATATGCATTATTCAGCGCGTTGTTGAACAGCGTGACGTAAATGTACACAGCTTCAGGGGGTAAGTGTCGCAGTACAATGTTGGATATACCATGACTCACGCTGACTTCTTTTTCTTTATGGAATCGAAGGTGATCTGGAGTTCCATTTTCGAGATTAACAGTGGATTAGTCCCACTTCGCTCGGCAACTGTGGCGTACGCCAAGTTTTCTTCATCAAACCCGGTGAAACCACGGTTCTCAGACCGCCATTGCGTTAAGTCGTTTCGGAGATAGAAATGATGGAGCAGGGCATTGTTTTTCAGGACGCGGTTCGGGCGAATGCTATCATTCACCTCATACACTTCCCGAAAGACAGCCCCCACTGCCTCCACTTTCTCCTGAGGATCTTCAATAACATAGAAATCGTCATCGAAGACGGGTTCGCCCGGATCAATTCCTGCTATCAAAAGAATGTTTGTATTGTCAGTTGTTCTTTGGAGCTTAATACACAGAAGGTCGTTGTGACCTTTCCTCCTAAAGATGTTATTAATTTGTGGAAACATACTCGGGTCGCTGGAATTTACGTCCCGAATTCTATTATTCCAAAACAAATTAATGGACAACCGATAATTCGCCTTGATCAATTGGTTGATGTTTTTGATCTCCGGGTCGCGTGGGTTTATTAGTCGTCTGTACAAGAGTTTAAGTCTTGTCAGATGTCCGCATTTTTGTCTGTGTAGTGCTTCAATGGTCGCGTTACTGTACGTAAACGATATATCATCAGAGATAAAGGAAGTAAAGAGATACGAAACTTCTACCTCTCTCACCCTGAATTGTTTTTGTTGTAATCCACCACCAATGCACTCCTGTCTGTGAATACATGTATTTCCGAGTAAAAGAATTCAACAGACGAGAAATTTTGGGCTTGGACACTTTCATTAACAGCTGTTTAGCAATGTGGTAGATTTATTTTTTTATGACATTTCAGTCGACATTCATTTATTTTTTTGCGTGCGTGGAAATATATTCGCACTTTGTTCTGTCGCACTTCACAAATTAACTTTATGTAAACTTTTGGGCGCACTTTTTTGTTTTATTTTGCACTTCAATGTTACACAAACAAACTAAAATAGTAAAAAAAATGTAAACAAACCAAATAATTAAATGACAGCTCAAAATTGTATGTTTTGGTGAATACAAACATATGTTTTTGAATGTATTCAGTGAAGTAAATGTTTGTTTTTTAAATTATATATACAAACTATTTAAGTGTAACAATTCATGTTTAAACAAGATGATTTCCGAGAGGATGTATTAATTTAATAATTCTCTACGAGTTTTCGTAGTCGATTCCTACTTCGGAGTGATCTGGTGTTGCATTATTCGATAAGCAAGATTCTGAAGATAGTATATTTCCAACTCAGAGTTATTATAAGTAGGATAATTCCTTATTTTTATAAATGATATAAATGGTGTTTGAAGTACCGACTTTTATTGTGTCTCTGTTGATCAGAAAAAGTTGAGATTCATATTTAATGTTAACGAATTCGCCCATTTCATATTTTTGATGAACTGTTTTTTTGCTGATAAATTTATTTCTTTGCAAAAAATAAATATTCCACTTACCAACAGCCGTATTAATTAAAGCAAATTAAATGTGAATTATCTTTAATCAATGGATTCATTGAGGCAACTTCTAAGGCCGTATGTCAATTGCGTTAAAAAGAGGGTTACATTTTATCCTCTTTTTTTGTTTAATTTTTAACTTTTCTGCACCATACAAATGTCAAAAATTATTCACTGGCTAAAATTTAACGCAATTGATACACGTAATAAAGATTTCCGCCCTACTTTGTTCATGTTAAATATATTCAACATACAGCGAAACTGATATTATTCAGAGTTTAAACGCAATATTGAAAACCTAAAATAATTAAAACACGTGTTTTCTGGTTGGTAGGTACAAAACAAAGAACAATTTATTTCGATTATTAACCGTACATGCCATACTAAACAGTGATATGCTACTCTTCAATATAAATTACATTTTGATCTTATTTTCAACAGAAGCAAATGTAATCATAACATATTTGAACCCATTTTTTTTTAAATATCCAATGAGCCACTGGATACATTTTAGCGAGTTGTTGAGCAGGTTAAAATAAAATAAATATAAGTTTATTTACGTTGTTAACCATAAAATAAACTAAATTACCGAAGTAGGTGAATTGAATTGTGACTTCTTCTGCATATGAAATTACAAACTATATTGCACATACAGAATAAAAATAAACAACAACGGAATATCGAATATATGTACTTAGTAAGAGATTTGTCACTAAACGTCAATTAGCTATTAAAAAAATTCTTAATTCATAATTAGCTTTTAATCAAGAGATTAGATAATAATTGTTAATTTTTTTTATTAATACGGCTGCAACAGTTGTGTCACAGTCTGTATTCCTATTATTTTTTGGCATAACTAAGCAAAGTATGTATATTTTGTAAAATATCCTC
This sequence comes from Rhingia rostrata, assembly GCA_949824845.1. Classification (NCBI taxonomy): domain Eukaryota; kingdom Metazoa; phylum Arthropoda; class Insecta; order Diptera; family Syrphidae; genus Rhingia; species Rhingia rostrata. The sequence goes on from OX463759.1 coordinate 30,135,200, forward strand.
GTTTATGCTTGGATAGAAGTGAAAAATGTGTTTTAGTATGGCATAAACCCGCAATATACGCAATAATATACAACTTCAATATTTTTTCCTCCATTAACGATGTTCTCGATTCGAACTTATGTCAATATGTACTTTATAAAATGAAAAAAAAAAACAAAAAACAAAAATGTTTCCTCATTAAGAGCATCTTGCGTTTTTATGAAGGTCTGCTACAGCCGGATATACGTAATAAAACTTATATCCTTTTTCCACACATTTATTGTTCTCAGTAGGTTTTTTTTGTACTAATATTTTGTCAACCATAAAATAAATCTATCTATATATATAAAAATGAAACCCGTTGTCACGACATACCATGAAAACGGCTTGACCGATTTGGCTGATTTTTTTTTGTAGTTTGCTAATACGAAAGATTGAAAAATACACATTTAATTTTGCACATTTTAAAAAACCCGCGTAACGAATGTCAACGTCATTCAATTTAAAACAAAAAAATCTGTGGTAATCTGTGACAACACATCCGCGCTAACAATAATTTTATTATGTTTTTGATAAAGTTCGTTTTGTTTTAAAGACTAAGAAGTTTTTTGTTTGCTAATAAGTGTTTGTTAATCACGGTAAGTTCACTTCACTTCATATCGATTTAACATGGTTATACAGAAATTATATGAGATCTTTTTATTTTCAGTTGGATTTTCGTTTTTAATAATGCCACCAACCAGGCGTACAAACTTCGGCCGCAGAACTCGAAATACGGCAAGTCAAAGAAATATAAGAGCAAATCAAACTGATGAGCAACGCGAAGCGCGAAATGAACTTCAACGGAATCGAAATCAACATAGAAATGTTGTGTTTAATCCCCACAGAGTTGCATTCAGTTATAATGTGGCAATTGATTACAGTTCAGAGCAAATTGTTGCTATTGGACTAATGAATATTGTGTGTCCACATTGCAATGCATTGAAATTCAAAAAAGAAGCCCCTGGATTGTGTTGCGCCAGCGGCCAAGTCAAATTGACGCCATTTGTACCACCACCAGAGCCACTACATTCATTGGTTTCCGGAAATGGGCCAGATTCTAATCATTTTTTGACTCATATCCAGCAATACAATAATTGCTTTCAAATGACGTCATTTGGCGCAACAAAAGTTATTCGAGACAATTTTATACCTATTTTCAAGGTAAGTAAGTATAATGGCAAACAATTTTATTTAGTTTTACACCCATGTAGCTGGTGCAAAATATGTTGAGCCAGTGTTGTGGAGACGTGTTTATTTTGTAAACAATAAGTCAAATACATAAAAATAGTCTATAACCCAATGACTTAATCAGCAACATTTTATAACATGTTGTATTTCATAATGGCATGAGAAAGGTGTTCCAATACTTGGTAAAGCCTACTACCTAAAGCTGCCATGGAAAGCTGCTATTCAATGTCGAGGTTTAAAGTAGTTTTAATTTGAAATGATGTAAAGTATTGTGGCAGTATTTTGCGAGCCACATGGTGGTACAAACAATTTGCTATACAATTACCTAAATACATATTTATATTCTTGCAGATTCAGGGTCAAATATATCATAGAACAGGTTCCTTATTGCCAGTGCCTGATGAAGACTATAAATTTTTGCAAATATATTTTATGGGCAATTCAGCAAGAGAAGTCGATCAGCGTTGCGCACACAACAACTCAGTGAAAAGATCCATTGTGGAACAACTTCAAATATTTTTCCATCAACACAATTAATTAGTTGCATTATTCACAACTGCATTAGACCGCATGCCATCAGATAATCATAAAATTGTCATCAGAGCCGATAAGGCGCCTGCAGGACAACATGCTGGACGTTTTAATGCGCCAACAATTGATGAAGTGGCTATTGTCGTCGTAGGAGAAAGCTTAGAAAACCGAGACATTGTTTTACATCGGCGGAATGATCAACTTCAGCGTGTGTCTGAAACACATCGATCATATGATGCCTTACAATATCCTATCCTATTTTGGCAAGGTGAAGACGGCTATCATTTTTCAATTAAGATGATAAATCCAGTTACAGGTAAATAAACAATATATGTTTACTTCATTAAAATATATGTTTATTAAAATATATGTTTACTAACTTAAAATTTATATTATTAACACAAAAAATTGTTTACAGGTGCTGAAACGAACAAAAAAGTTAGTTCAATGAATTATTATTCATACAGACTGATGGTTCGGCAAAATGAGGACAATCACATCTTAAAGTGTCGGCGTCTATTTCACCAATATGCTGTGGATATGTATGTGAAAGTTGAAACTGAACGATTGACATTTATCATGTTGAACCAGGCAAAACTCCGTTCCGAGGAATACATTCATCTTCGGGATGCCATTAATGCTGATGGAAATGCACAGAATGTTGGCAGAACAACTATTCTCCCAGCAACATACGTCGGAAGTCCGCGACATATGCATGAATATGCGCAAGATGCGATGTCCTATGTACGACATTATGGCACACCAGATTTGTTTATCACGTTCACATGCAATCCAAAGTGGACAGAAATTCAACAAGAATTATTTACTAGACAATCACCTATTGATCGCCACGATATAACTGCAAGGGTGTTCAAAATGAAATTAAAATCACTCATGGATTTCATTGTTAAGCATTGCGTGTTCGGCGAGACGCGCTGTTGGATGTACTCAGTTGAGTGGCAAAAACGCGGATTGCCACATGCACATATCCTCATTTGGTTGGTTGAGAGGATAAGACCAAATGAAATTGATAATGTGATATCAGCAGAAATTCCCGATAATAATAAAGACCCACTGTTACATGAGGTTATTACAAAAAAATATAATACATGGTCCATGTGGAATATTAAATCCCATTTCTCCGTGTATGGTTGAAGGAAAATGTTCAAAACGCTACCCAAAACAATTAGTAGTAGAAACTATTACTATAAATGATGGATATCCACTTTATCGCCGCCGATGCATTGATGACAATGGAAAGTCAACAATAGTCAAAGTAAATCGACAGGACATTGAAGTTGATAATCGTTGGGTTGTTCCGTTTTCGCCATTACTCTGCAAGGGATATAAAGCACACATAAACGTCGAATATTGCCATTCCGTAAAATCTATTAAATACATTTGCAAGTATGTGAACAAAGGTAGTGACATGGTCTGTCTTCGGAGTTGCTGCCGAAAATTCAAATGATGAAGTCACTCAATATCAAATGGGCCGCTATGTTAGTAGTAACGAAGGCATGTGGCGTATATTTTCGTTTCCTATACATGAACGACACCCTACTGTTGTTCACTTGGCCGTACATTTGGAAAATGGTCAAAGGGTGTATTTTACAGATGCAAACGTATTACAACGAGTTGACAGGCCACCATCGACAACATTAACCAGCTTCTTTGAAATGTGCCAGAATGATGATTTTGCCAGAACGTTACTTTACTCCGAAATGCCAAGATATTATACCTGGAATCAATTATCAAAAAAATTTGAACGACGAAAACGAGGACAGCCAGTTCCAGGTTACTCACGAGTATTTTCCACCGATACACTAGGCCGTCTTTATGCAGTCCATCCCAGTCAAGACGAGTGTTTTTATTTGCGTTTACTGTTAGTCAATGTTCGTGGTCCAACATCATTCCAACATCTGCGAACTGTTAATGGTGTATTGTGTGGCACATACAGAGAAGTCTGTCAACATTTGGGATTGTAAGAGAATGACACTCATTGGGAACACACTCTCGAAGATGCTGTGATTTCGTCAAATGCTAAACAAATACGAACATTATTTTCTATAATTTTGTCTACATGATTCCCATCAATACCGACTGATTTATGGCATAAATACAAAGATCATATGGCGGAAGATATATTGCATCAGATGCGTCTTAGAACATCGAATGGAAATTTGCAAATGAACGAAGAAATTCACAATGAAGCATTAATTTTAATTGAGGACATGTGCTTGATGCTTACCAACAAAGTATTAACACAAATAGGAATGATAGCACCCAATCGCCCAATGCACGACTCATTTGATCAAGAATTGAGACGCGAAGCCCAATACGATTCCGAAACATTACGAGAAATGGTTGATGGAACAGTTCCCCTTTTAAATCAACAACAAAAAAATGCCTACGATACGCTCATGAAAGTAGTAAACGATAAATCTGGCGGATTTGTATTTTTTAGATGCTCCCGGTGGAACTGGGAAAACTCTTTTGTTATCATTGATTTTGGCAACGATTCGATCGCAAAATGGAATTGCACTAGCCCTAGCTTCATCAGGTATTGCAGCTACGTTGTTGGAACAACGACATCGAAGCCACAATTTTGAATGGGAAGTATAAAGGCGAAGATGTTTTAATCCCACGCATCCCTATGATACCGAACGATATGCCATTCAGCTTTAACCGTTTACAGTTTCCAGTGCGGCTTGCATTTGCAATGTCAATAAATAAATCACAAGGGCAGTCGCTAAGTGTATGTGGCATCAACCTAGAAAATCCATGTTTTTCACGTGGCCAATTATATGTCGCCTGTTCCCGTGTCGGAAAACCATCAACATTATTTATTTACGCGCCAGAACATAAAACTAAAAATATAGTTTATCAAAAAGCATTAGAATAGAGAGAAGCAGTGAAGGGTATAGAGGCTTTAGTTGCTTTCTAGAGCGCGCGTGGTGTTGAGCTCAGTGTTTCTTTCAAAATGCAAAGTTGTTCAATAGCGATTTGTAAAAATATGAGTAAAATTGAACCCTATGGAATAAACACTATTATGAAAATATATATGCTGTTTTTTATTTAATAAAAAATTAGTAAAGTCCTCAGGTATGGCGAGACCAGGGAAATAAGGATTCATTTTTATATGGAGGACATTATAGATTCCAGTTCAAATTGAATAGGTACTCATACATAAGATAGGTCAGCTATACAAAATAAAGTAGTGCATCAAAGCTACGCTAAGGCGGTACGAAGTTCGCCGGGTCAGCTTTGAGAAAATAAATACTACTAACACTAAAATACTATTACGGACCCTAAAACGAAACAGTACCCGGGCGAAGCCGGCCGGGCAGCTAGTAATAAATAAATATATTTTCAAGATTTGATTAAATTGATTATTCAAAACTGAACGCGATGCTTATTTTTTAAAATTTTTCTTGGATGCGCTCATTGGTGGTGGCAATGCTACAGCTGTTTTAACTCCGATGTAAATTTTCACCCCTTTTTGTGATGGTTCTTGGTGAGGTCGGCGAGGTAGCGGGGGAAAATCGAAAAATTTTGAGCACAAAATGTGGGGAATAACTTATCTCACGCATACTTGTTGAAAATTGTGATAGTATGTGTAAGATACGTAATTATGGGTGAATTTAGCTTGTAGGCAAACCGCGAAGATTGGTATCTCTTTACTTCCCTTATCTCTGTATATCATGTTCTTTGTATTTGGGTATAGTCCTGTTCATTGTTCGTTGAATCTTTTCGTACATTTGTTGTAAGTCGATTTCGTTGTTCGTTAGGTTTCTGTTGTTTGGTGGTGAAATGGCCCTCGAACGTAGTTCTTTTGATAAGGCGTTGGTGAAGCGAGGCCAGCGCATCTGACCGTAGTTGTATGAATGCACAGGCACATACTCCTCCAACGATCACTGTCATTTTCGACCGTCCGTAAACAGTTTCGCGGGTGTTGACCTACTCGGTTAGTAACTGTCAGTCTTGAGTCTCGAAGTAAAAGATCCAGGAAAGCACCGCTTCTCGGAATCGATGGCTTATCTGTGGCAAGAATGTCGATCTTATATCCAAAATTGTGTGGTGAACCATAATTGTAAAGTTGGTTACCCCGAGTATTTTGTAATTGATTTACCCAATCTCCGTGTTTGGCAGTTAAATCTCCGGCCAATAGGTAAAAATTCTCCACTGAGTTCAGTCTTAGAGTCTCGAAAAGTTGTCCGAGCTCTGTTCCAGCTTCCAATAGTCGCAACCGGTGCACTTCACCACTATATATAGCGATAGTGACCCCGCCTCCATGAGTGGAGTTGGGTCGGTCCCTTCTTACGATATTGAAATTACTATAAGCCAATTTATGCTTCTTACTTAAGCACTTCGGGACTTCGATCCTTATCAGTTAATTTACGCGCGCCCATAACGATCTTCGATGCGTTTACCTCGGCTGACCTTGAATGGCCCGCAACGCAGTCAACAAATCCACATCCACTGCTGGAGCCTGAGGCACGGAGGCCAGTATGGCTTCCTTTGGTGAATGCTGTACCGTTTTTCCCTTTCCTGACGCCATCTAAAGGTAAGAAATTTGGGGGTTAACGGACATTGAGGATGGGCGAACGACTGGCTGATTCGCCACTATTGAGTAAAATTTGCTGAAACTTTGAACGGCCCCGATAGTTTGTGGGATAACCGCCACTTCCGCATAGTGCACATTTAAGCAGGTCATATCATCGACCCGCTCCTTTCCTAACGTACATTCTCCTATGTTTTAGTTCTTTCCACACTTAACACAGCGTGGCTGCATTACGCAGTTGGCTGAGGCGGGGCGAACCTTTGGCAACGCATGCATTGAAGCATGCTTTCACCTCTTTTTAATTTTTCACATCGTAGAACCTGGAAGTTAAAGACTGAGATACTCCTCAACTTTTCCAGCTTGTTTTGGGGCGATAACTGACCTTCACTGTGGTGAATGGCTTTACACCTACGACTTCGAGCTCCCCGTCACTACTTGGCGGAGCCCACTTAATAGCGCCTACGGATCCGTTGAGGAATTTATGCCCTTTAAGACAACCGTCTGGCACTTTTCTACTTTCGGAATAAATGTGAACAAGCATTTGGCATACAATCTTATAGTGCTCCACTGTTAGACAGTGGATAGCATGACTATCTTGATTCAGTCGTTTAATTGTAAAATTGGAGCCTATTGCCGACTTACACATTTCAATAGTCTCCTTCAGGTCCATTTTGTAAGTATTTATAGGTAGCACTTTTTATTTTTTTTATTTTGAGGCGGCTGTGGCAGCTGTTGCTTCTTCTGCTGTTGTTGTTGTTGCTGCTGTTTAGCTTGCCGTTTTTGTGGCTGTTATGGCTGGGTTTGTGGTTTCTGTGGCTGTATTTTTATTTGTGTTGTTGCAAAGGAGGCATTTGCTCTGCTTGCTATTGTTGTTTTTTCGATGACATTGGCTATGATTGTTGGGATTTTGGTTTTTATGCAGTATTAGCACTGGTTTGTGCAGCAAACTATTTAAATCACGTTCAACAAAATGGATCTTTTCGATTTTCACACATCGGGGTATGTTCGTGAACTGCAAACTGAATTTATAACATTGCGCTACTGCTAAACTTGTTTGTCCCGAACAAGTGTATCCGCAGTTTCTCCTTCATAACGATGTAACCGATCCAGATGCACTTCCTTTAATTTTCCTCGAAGTCCTTTGTGTATTCGGTAAACGACGTCGCTTATACGCTTCACAATTTGGTAGGGTCCTTCCCATATTGGCAGTAGCTTCGGTGATATTCCTTGTTTACGTTGGGTATTATACAGACACACCATATCTACTTCCCGGAATACAGTTGCTGTTGCTCTGATTGTTATGTCCACATACTTAAGGGCGGTTATCTGATAATGAAAACATATCAGTAACAACATCAATATATTAAACCCACAGAAATAAACTTACTGTTGTGAAATTGTGGCCCGTTTGTTTTTGTCATCTGTGGAGTTTTGTTGTCAATCAGTTAGGTGGATATGGATGTATATTACTACTTACCTGACTGTACACCAACAATCCCTAACGACGAGGCACTGTCTCCCTCCAAATGTTGGACAAACAAACAGTCTAATGAAAATAAAAGAGACAAATTAAATTAACAACAAAATTCCCAAAAAAAAAAAAAATGAATTACCTACATCGGCCAGTTTCCTTTCGACAACTGTCACTGTCAACAACTGTCAAATGTCATGGGTATACAATTTGGACGAGCCCAGAATTAGGAAGTGTTTGTAAACTTCGTAAATAGGTTGCGAAAACGACTAAACGAAGAAGAAAATATTTCGAATATCCAAAGAGCAGGACGTTAGGAGAATCTGAGGAAGGTAGCACGATCTAGAAACGGATCATGGACTGGACAGAAGAGTTAGTGGTAATGCTGGGGGAGAAATAAGGGGCATTAAACATGAAGTGGGACAAAAGAAAGAATGATAGCTTCATTGTCTAGTGAGCAACGCTAAGTGAAGTGTCGTAATGGCCACAGTGCCAACATAAAAATTTAATTTAAGTCGTTAAAAGTCAAATAAGAAATAAATTTTGAGAGATCAGTCCCAGAACAAACAAAAGGAAAATAAAAAGGTTAATCCAGAAAAAGTGGTGAGTTCTTAGGATTAGGATAGAAACAAAAAATTGTTAGATTGTCTTTTTTCTTGTTTTGTAGTGCAAAGTGAAAACAATAAGGCGGTCAATGACAAATAGAAGTAAGAGTAAACTACAAGAACATAAAAGTCATGACCGCCAAAATTTTCTGTGTGAGACTACTGACTAATAGTGAGACCGAACGATTATATTGAGTACGGAATCGGAAACATAAAGGATAGGTAGAACTTTGTGAAAGTGAGTGCGGGGTCAAAGTCTATACGCGTCATAGTGAACAACGAGTGGGAAAAAATCACCCCTACAACGAATACCCCCTCACACACAATATAATTCAACTGTCCAGTTACCGTCGTACGCTACCGTGCTGTGTGAAACAGAACGAAAACGGTCCCCTGCACTCGTCAGCCGTTATTGTTTGCTGGATCATCAGATGTCTATTATTGTCTTAAGTGTTAATTTCTCTATTGTAAATATATATTTTTTTTGTCTTCCCAGCGTGATAAGATTAATTTAATTTCGTTCGTTGTAATTGTAATTCCCGGGCAGGAGAATTTCAAAAGTGAGAGTCCCCTATCGGGTAGTCATACGCGGAAAAGCCTGCTAGACAAATTTCTTATCTAAAGCGAGCTCGAGTTAGGTAGGAAATCGAATAGCGAGAGGTTAGGTCGTCTTTGAGTTAAAACCGTAGGTGAAAATCGCCAGCACAAATAAAGGACACACAGTTTATGTTATTCGAAACCGGGAAAATAGTATTTAATAGTAAAACCCTTTTTTTATTCTTTGTATTATGTTAGTTAAATTTATTTGTCATCTTTTTTGTAGTCTTAAGTTAAGTTATTACCAAAATAGTTTATGTTTAGTCTTGGAAAATTTTAATAAATGAAATGTTCATCACGCTTGGACCAATTAAGGAACAAACAATTCTTTTAATTAATATGGCGTGCTAATTTAAATTTTCAGGGGGTGTGGAGCGGTGATCTTTCGGCTGATGGACTGATCAGCTGAGGCATCAGCGTCGTTGGGGAGGTTCACCATGGCCGAAGAACCTCCAGGTTGGGAGGGAAAACTCCGATCCGCATCCATATCCAGATCCGGTTTCCTGACAATTTCACCTTCCAAACATCCGCTTATCCTTATACATGCCTATTACAAATGGCGCCCAACTTATTTGTTTGTCCTTGTTACATGTCCTTAGTGTTGTGAAGTCCTCAATTGTTTTTGTTCTTAACAACAAAAGCCCGTAAGTCTTCGACTGAATAATGGATGTAAGTCCGAATTGCGACGAGCGATTTTGTTGTTGAAAACAAAACAATTGAAATCTCTTGTGTGTCGTCCGTTTTATCTTTTACTATTATATGTGCATTTTACTTTTCTGTCCAATCTTTAATTTCTTTCCTCTTAATTTTGCCTTTTTTTTATGGATGTAATGGCCGTGTTTGATGTCGTACGTCATAACCCGTTGCGTTACTCCATCTTTAGCTTTCTTCTATTTGTTGATGAGTTTCTATTCATTTTATGACTTTCAGTAATGCTTCTGAAGTTTAAGCTGAAATTGCGGGAATGAAAAGAAACTCATTACTGTGTGTCCTTGTCCAATATAAATGTCAAAATATAAACCATATCGAGAGTTGTTTTCGTCCGTCTGCAGTCCTTTTTTTTGTGATGAAGCTTATCAGTCCATGGTAGGCAAAGAAGAGACCGCCGAAGATAGACACCCGAAGCACCCCCGTTCTGAAATGAAAAACACATATAAAATAACTATAAATATTCAAATTTGAAAATACCTTTACAATTTTTCTATTTTTTTTTTTGTTTGTTATCTATACATTGTGGTGTCCACAATTATAAGTTCAAAACATATTTTATCTGTAATTACGTTCATATTTTTCTTTTATTTATTTACGATTTTATTTTTTTTTATTTAATCACACATTAGTGTTAGTTTTTTTTATTCTATTTTTTTTCGTTTGTTTAGTAATTTCATTGATATGTTGATTCTTTTAGTATTTTTTGTTTACCTAATCAATTCATCTGATTTACCATTTCCGGATTAGTCTTTAGTTTTTTTTTAAATCAATTTTGTGCCCAAATCGAATTATGAATTCAGATGAAAACAAATCAAATAAGCAAAAATATAAACGACAATTCGATATTTCTCAAAATAAAATACTTACTCGTTCTCAAGCACTGTTTAATACAATCAAAATGTCACACCCTATACAGCATACTCCCCTACCTGGTAAACGTTTTGAGCAGCCAAAATTGTCCGTCGAGATACCATCTGATAGAGCTGGTGCAAAAGCGAATAGCCATAATACTACCTCCTTAGATTCTATCCCAGTTCCTAGATACAGTCCTCTTAACCAACTCGGGGCAACAAGTATTGAAACAGCCTTTGAAGTAAATAACCATGCCCATGACCAACGACAGAACAATGGTGGCGCTATAGGAAACTTATCTGATATAAGGGATCTGTTCAATCAGGTTTTAGATCAGCGTTTTTCTTCTCTTGAGATATCCATTAGGGAGAACATTTCTGAAAATTATCAAAGAGATATGAAGAAAAATATTCTTAAAGTTCTGCGAGAAGAAAATATAGTACCTGGTAGGCAAGAAGAGTCCGTTCTAAAGGATGTTAGGAACACAGGTGCCATACGAAAACAGCCCTCTAGTGTACACACCGTCCATAAAGCACATCGTCAAATGGATCCAGGGGCAAATGCATTTATTCCAATAAAGAATCAGAAATATGTTCACCAACCAACTAATAATAATTGGTGGGCAAATGTAAGACCCACTAGTTATACCAACGAGTATGGTCAAAATGCTTTTCAGCAAATTAAACAAACTCCTGCAAATGTCTCCAATACATCTCCCTCTGCGCATTTCGGCAACTCTGCAGGGCCTATAAAAATAGACAAATGGGGCATTAGTTTTGAAGGTAAGCCTGAAATATTAGACGTTGAAGATTTTATCTTTCGCATAGAAAGTCTCCAAGGCAATTACCAATGTCCATGGTCAGATATCCTAAGAGATTTTCACCTATTGCTCTCAGGTACAGCTTCTGAGTGGTACTGGCGAGAGTTTAAGAGATCAAATTATCTTCCTGAGTGGCCTGTGCTGCGTGACGCATTAATGCGTCAGTTCAGGAACTCGAAATCGCATTATGAGATCGTAAGGGAGATAATGGATCGAAAGCAAGGTCCCCGAGAGGGTAGTGATGAATTCTTTTCAGCGATATCCAAACTAAAATCGCAGCTCAGTGCACCGATTCCGGAAATGGAATTGGTTTCAATCCTGAAAAGAAATCTGAATGAAAAGTTGTGTATGTTAGTGTATCCGATGTCTATATTTACCTTAGAACAGTTGAAACATGTATGTAAGAAGGCAGAAAATGTTTTCCCAACTGCGGACATTCATAAACCATTCCGATAACATTCGAGACACACAGTGCATGAGCTCGGATTTCAAGAAGACAGTTTTCCTCGAAATTCTGGCATAGATGCTATGCAGTATGCAGGTGTGCGTCCACAACAAACGAATAAGCAGGCAGATCCAAGAAAATTGGTTTGTTGGAACTGTCAGGTCGAAGGACACTCATTTATGGATTGTCCATCTAAGCAGCGGAACTTGTTTTGTTATCGCTGCGGTTTAGCAGGGGTAATAACTCCAAGGTGTAACCGTTGTCATCCGGAAAACCGATCGTTGAACGCGATGGCAACTAAGGAGTCGCGTTCAACACAGACCTCCAATCAAAATTAATCAACGAACTTGAAAATAAGAATCAGAATCTGAAAGAAGATAAGATAACGATATTAAAAAGAGCAAAAGAAAACGATATAGATAGAACTAAGAAAAACATTATAATCAAGCCTTTACATATTAGAATTAAGGATTATTATATAGCTAGAAATAGAATATTCAAGAGTAATAACACTAATACATCGAAATCAATACTCAAAGCCAGAAACCGATATAAAATACGAAGGGAGATTAGAAAAAGCATTGCATCAACGATCATAGATACTTCCACTGATCCAAGGCCTTACGCTAAAGTTGATGTAGGTGGAGAAAGTATCTTTGGCCTATTAGATAGCGGAGCCAGTGTCAGTATCTTAGGAACAAACTGTGTTGAATTTGTCCAGTCTATAAACGTGTCCGTCTGTCCGTTTAAGTCTGATGTCAAAACAGCCGATGGTAAATGTCAGTCGATCGTTGGTAAAGTGCGCGTTCCAGTCATATACAAAAATTAGAAACAAAATTTAACATTATACATGGTACCGAGCTTAGACCATAATTTTAATTTGGGTATAGATTTTTGGAAAGCGTTCCACATAGCCCCAAATATAATCAGCTCGATTACGATAACCGAACCAACAGATATCGACGTTCATCAGCTTTCTCTCCGACAGCAGTCCGAATTGGAAGCACTTAAGCTGAAATTCTTATGTTTTACCAAACATGGGCTCGGAAGAACACAGCTAGATGCGGCCCCAGTAAAACAGCGTCACTACCCCGTATCGCCTGCGATACAAGACCTTTTGTATGAGGAAATAGATAGAATGATTAGCCTTGGCGTTATCGAGGAGAGTGAGAGTCCTTGGTGTTCACCGGTAGTCCTTATTCGGAAACCAGGCAAAAATCGACTTTGTTTGGATTCTCGAAAAGTGAACAATTTGACAAAAAAGGACGCTTATCCTCTCCCCCATATCGACGGGCTTCTCAGTCGTCTACAGGATACCTACTTTATAAGTAGTGTAGATCTGAAAGATGCATTCTGGCAAATACCGCTGGAGATACAGAGAAGGGAGAAGACTGCTTTCACAGTGCCTGGGAGACCCTTGTACCATTTTAAGGTCATGCCTTTTGGGCTGTGCAATGCAGCCCAAAGGATGTGCCGACTAATGGACAAGGTAATCCCTTCAAGGTTAAAGGATCGTGTCTTCGTGTATCTTGATGATCTGCTCATTATTGCTCCTGACTTCGAGACCCATTTAGCCTTACTAGATGAAGTTTCCCAGGGTCTTCGGAAAGCAAATCTTACCATCAACTTAAGCAAATCCAAATGTTGCTCTAAGGAATTGAAGTATTTGGGTTTCATAGTTGGTGGTGGGATGCTGAAAACCGACCCGTCAAAGATTGAGGCGATCGTGGATTATCCTGTTCCCAAAAATCAACGACAGGTACGCAGGCTTCTTGGTCTTGCGGGGTGGTACCGGCGATTCATAAAGGATTTTTCTAGCTTAACTGCTCCCATTACGGACACTTTAAAAAAGAGAAATGAAAAATTTGTGATGACGAATGAGGCTTTAGAATCATTTCAAAAATTAAAAAGTGCATTAACAACTGCACCAGTACTTACTCATCCAGATTTTTCGCGACGCTTTTTCATCCAATGTGATGCGTCGGAATCTGGAATAGGAGCAGTTTTGTTCCAACGAACTGACAATGACGAAGAGACACCGTTATCCTACTTTTCCCAAAAGATGAATGCGTGTTAAAAAAATTACAGCGTGACTGAAAAAGAATGCTTAGCAGCAGTTATGGCTGTACAAAAATTCAGGCCATATGTGGAAGGAATGGACTTCACCATCATAACGGACCACTCAAGTCTACGATGGCTCATGAGTCTAAAGGACTTGAGTGGAAGACTAGCGCGATGGAGCCTCAAACTACAAGCGTTCACATTTGAAGTTGAGCACAGAAAAGGCTCATTGAACGTGGTGCCTGATACACTATCTAGAGTGCATTTAGATAGTCTTGATATCCAAGACATCGCGCCGTGGGTGGATCTAGAGTCAGAAGGGTTTCTCTCCGAAGAATATCTAGACCTAATAGCCACAATCAAAGAACACCAACAAGAGCTGCCAGATTTAAAAGTAGAGGAAAATTCGTATACATGCGTTCACAGCTACCCACCGGAGAAGAAACTGCGGAACATACGTGGAGGTTGTGGATCCCATCCGCATTAACCGAGGATATTATTACTCGGGCTCACGATCCACCACAGGCTTCTCAAGGTGGTATTGCACGAACCTTGCATCGAGTTCGCCAATATTTTTACTGGCCAAATATGACGGTACAAATCCGAAGTTATGTGTCTAATTGTGATGTGTGCAAGCAATGCAAATCGTCCAATAAAGTGTTACGTCCTCCAATTTCAAATAGTTATTGTACTGACCGACCATTTCAAAAGCTTTATATTGACTTCCTAGGCCCATATCCTAGATCAAAATCTAATAATTGTTATATATTTGTTGTCCTTGACCATCTTTCAAAATTTGTATGGTTAAAAGCGTTAAAAAATGCTAATGCAATAAATGTCGTCAACTTCTTACGCGTTAACGTTTTTAATATGTTTGGTGTACCACAAGTAATCCACTCAGATAATGGAAAGCAGTTTGAAGCTAAACTATTTCAAGATATGTTAAAAACTTACGGAATAAAACATTTCAAAACCGCAAACTATGCGCCACAATCCAATGCGTCTGAAAGGGTTAATAGAATTCTTCTAGCTGCAATTCGTTCATATGTGAAAGACGATCAACGAGATTGGGAGTGCCACTTGAGTGATATTGCCTGTGCGCTAAGAAGCTCTGTCCATACATCAACTGCAGTATCGCCATATTTCGCTCTTTTTGGCATAAATATGATAACTCACGGGAGTTCATATGAACTGACGAAGAAATTAGATGCAGTTAATGACGGAGAACTTTTAACTATCTCACGACAGGAGCGATTACAGTGTCTTCGTGAGAAGATAAAACAAAATATAGTCAAGGCAAATGAAAAAAGCGCACGAACATATAATACTAGGACACGAAATGTTTCCTATCTACCATGACAAGAAGTATTTAGAAGAAATTTTATCTTAAGCGATTCTTCTAAATATTTGTCCGCAAAACTCTGTCCTAAATTTGTTAAATGTAGAGTAGTCAAGTCGGTCGGTAACAATATGTATGAATTGGAAAACTTGGGTGGTAAGAAGGTAGGAGTTTTTCATGCAAAGGATTTAAAACAATAACTAACAAGTATTTGTATAATTGATTAATAAAAATGATTCATCATGTCATTGTTCATATAGTTTATGTATATACCTGCAATATGAATGTTATTTATAAGTTATCTATCTGTATCTGATCGCAATATTAATGTTGTTTATTTTATCTTATTTGATTGTCATATAAATGTTAATCGCAATATCTATGTTATTTATCTTGTATTAATTGTTTTAAGTTAAAACTTTAATCGCAATATCTATGTTATTTATCTTATATTAATTGTTTTAAGTTAAAATTTTTATCGCAATATCAATGTTACTTATTTATTTTTTTTGTATATTTATTCCTAGTAAAACTAAATTTTTTTTTATTTTGTCTACATATATAGATAATAAGTTAGTTAGTAAGGCATATATACTTTTATTTATAAAAATAGATAAGATTATTAATTATGTATCCACTTGTATGTTATTTATCGTAGGTAGTACTATATTGTCTTTGGTTGTTACAAACACACATGTTCACACTGTGATATATATGTTATTTGTACAAACTATGCTACTTAATTTATTATTGTGTTATTTATGTTAACTTATTTTAGATTAAGGTTTATGTATATTATGTATTTGTTTTATATTGTTTTAAAATTGGCCGGCTAACAATAAGTGGGTTCTTCACCACGTTGGGACACACGCTTCTTTAACCCCTAGGCCCTAGTATGTAATCCACTGTCCTTGCTGTCGATGGCCCTCCACCATGTATAGTGTTTTGTTATGTCCACATACTTAAGGGCGGTTATCTGATAATGAAAACATATCAGCAACAACATCAATATATTTAAGCCACAGAAATAAACTTACTGTTGTGAAATTGTGGCCCGGTTGTTTTGTCATCTGTGGAGTTTTGTTGTCAATCAGTTAGGTGGATATGGATGTATATATCTACTTACCTGACTGTACACCAACAATCCCTAACGACGAGGCACTGTCTCCCTCCAAATGTTGGACAAACAAAAAGTCTAATGAAAATAAAAGAGACAAATTAAATTAACAACAAAATTCACAAAAAAAAAAAATGAATTACCTACATCGGCTAGTTTCCTTTCGACAACTGTCACTGTCAACAACTGTCAAATGTCATGGGTATACAATTTGGACGAGCCCAGAATTAGGAAGTGTTTGTAAACTTCGTGAATAGGTTGCGAAAACGACTAAACGAAGAAGAAAATATTTCGAATATCCAAAGAGCAGGATGTTAGGAGAATCTGAGGAAGGTAGCACGATCTAGAAACGGATCTTGGACTGGACAGAAGAGTTAGTGGTAATGCTGGTGGAGAAATAGGGGGCATTAAACATGAAGTGGGACAAAAGAAAGAATGATAGCTTCATTGTCTAGTGAGCAACGCTAAGTGAAGTGTCGTAATGGCCACAGTGCCAACATAAAAATTTAATTTAAGTCGTTAAAAGTCAAATAAGAAATAAATTTTGAGAGATCAGTCCCAGAACAAACAAAAGGAAAATAAAAAGGTTAATCCAGAAAAAGTGGTGAGTTCTTAGGATTAGGATAGAAACAAAAAATTGTTAGATTGTCTTTTTTCTTGTTTTGTAGTGCAAAGTGAAAACAATAAGGCGGTCAATGACAAATAGAAGTAAGAGTAAACTACAAGAACATACAAGTCATGACCGCCAAAATTTTCTGTGTGAGACTACTGACTAATAGTGAGACCGAACGATTATATTGAGTACGGAATCGGACACATAAAGGATAGGTAGAACTTTGTGAAAGTGAGTGCGGGGTCAAAGTCTATACCCGTCATAGTGAACAACGAGTGGGAAAAAATCACCCCTACAACGAATACCCCCTCACACACAATATAATTCAACTGTCCAGTTACCGTCGTACGCTACCGTGCTGTGTGAAACAGAACGAAAACGGTCCCCTGCACTCGTCAGCCGTTATTGTTTGCTGGATCATCAGTTGTCTATTATTGTCTTAAGTGTTAATTTCTCTATTGTAAATATATATTTTTTTGTCTTCCTAGCGTGATAAGATTAATTTAATTTCGTTCGTTGTAATTGTAATTCCCGGGCAGGAGAATTTCAAAAGTGAGAGTCCCCTATCGGGTAGTCATACGCGGAAAAGCCTGCTAGACAAATTTCTTATCTAAAGCGAGCTCGAGTTAGGTAGGAAATCGAATAGCGAGAGGTTAGATCGTCTTTGAGTTAAAACCGTAGGTGAAAATTGCCAGCACAAATAAAGGACACACAGTTTATGTTATTCGAAACCGGGAAAATAGTATTTAATAGTAAAACCTTTTTTTTATTCCTTGTATTATGTTAGTTAAATTTATTTGTCATCTTTTTTGTAGTCTTAAGTTAATTTATTACCAAAATAGTTTATGTTTAGTCTTGGAAAATTTTAATAAATGAAATGTTCATCACGCTTGGACCAATTAAGGAACAAACAATTCTTTTAATTAATATGGCGTGCTAATTTAAATTTTCAGGGGGTGTGGAGCGGTGATCTTTCGGCTGATGGACTGATCAGCTGAGGCATCAGCGTCGTTGGGGAGGTTCACCATGGCCGAAGAACCTCCAGGTTGGGAGGGAAATGTCCAGGCCGCGCTTACAACAGCTACAGCGCCCTCTCGATGTGGTAGTCCGTCCGAATCTAGAAAAAGAATAATTGTCAATTAGGCACGATTTATGTTTTGTGTAGGTATAGTTGTTGTGCGATGGCAAGAGCCTCACCCATCCGGCGAGTTAAGTCGAACGAAGCAAGCGTGCCGCCTTCGCACACAACATTCATCCCCTCCCTTGTCAACTCCGATCCGCATCCATATCCAGATCCGGTTTCCTGGCAATTTCACCTTCCAAACATCCGCTTATCCTTATACATGCCTATTACATGATATCGTACCTGGTTTTCATACGATCGCTTGCCACTCTTATTCTTGTATTGGTAATTTCATGGATATTTCGGAGTCTTTCGCGTAGATCATCAATATAGTCATCTTCAGTGGTCCGCTCTACCGTTGGGGATCCGAACGTACCTTCACTATGCAACCCTAATGCTCGGCCATATAAGACTTCACATGGGGAGTGCCCAGTCGTGCTATGGACCGCGCTTCGGTAAGCTATCAGGAACAAGGGAATGCAACGATCCTAGTTTCGTTGATTGTCGCCTACTACCTTGGAGAGGTGTTCTTTCAAGGTTCAGTTGAATCGCTCCACCATTCCGTCTAACTGCGGATGCAGCGGTGTCTTTGTGGTCTTCTAATTACGTAACCGCTGGCAAATATCCTGGAATACTCTGGACTCAAAGTTTCTACCTTGATCAGAGTGTGGTTCCAACGGTGCCCCGAATCTGCATATCCAGTTGTCCACGATCTGTTCCATTACGGCTTTCGCTTCCTGGTTAGGTATGGCGAATGCTTCTGGTCATTTGCTGAAGTAGTCCATAACAAATAATATGTAACGGTTTCCTCAGTTCATTTCTGGAAACGGGCCAGCAAGATCTGTTGCTTTTCTTTCGAACGGTGCCCCAACGTTGTACTGATTCATGGTTCCTTGTGTCTTTCGTTTTGGTCGCTTACAGGCGGCGCATTTAATGCATTATTGGCACCACTTGTCGATGTCTTCTCTAGCAGACAGCCAGTGGAATCGCTCCCTCACTTTGTAGAAAGTCTTATTGATTCCCAAATGTCCTCCCAATACTATACCATATAGCTCCAGTTGTACATCTTTAACCATGGACCGTGGAGCGACAAGCTGTGATACAAAGGACTTTCCGTCAGACGACTCTCATTTTCTTCTCAAGACACCATTCTGGACGTGAAGAGAATCTCATTATGTCCAATACGCCTTCAGACTTGGACTACGATCAGAAATTTCTTGCCAATCTAGTTTCTCCATGTGTTTCCTCCATGTAAGAATTGGTTAAATATCTGGGTCTTCCATCTGCGCTCCTCTGATCTTTTCGGTCGTCCAACTGGTGTTGGGCTCGGATTTTATTAGCAGAGTAGAGATTAGCTCCATCTCTTCTTGGCGGGTGCAGCGCTTGCAGTTCACTTCGGCACTTGTCATAACTGGTGTTTAAGTCTTTGCAAAGCAATATTACATTCACTTGACCATTTAAAGCTATAAGCTTTAGCTCTTATAGCTCTTAGCAATGCCAGCAAAGTCCCTTACAAACCTTCGTTAGTAACTCGCAAGTCCTAGGAAACTCCTTTATTGATGGTTGTCCTTGGGGACCGGCCAAATTTTCACAGCTTCAATCTTTTTGGAATCGGTCCTCACTCCACTAGTCGAGATGATGTGTCCCAGGAATCGAACTTCGGATCTGAAGTCTTAGGAATATCTCCCGCAAGTTCTTTTGGTGTTCTTCAAATGATTTTCCCACGACAATTACATTATCTAGATACACCAGACAGATCTTCCAAGTTAATCCTCGCAAAAAGCATTCCATCAGTCGCTCAAAAGTTGCAGGAGCGTTGCACAAACCAAATGGCATCAAGTTGAACAAGCCACAGCTTGGCTAATGGAAGCCGCCTTGTAGGCTGACGAATTGGTCTAGCATCTCCAGTGTCGGTTTGATGTTGCAACAAGTGTGTGCGGCCATATTTCCCATCCTCTGTAGCAAATAAATCAGCAAAGTCTTCAATCAGGTTTTCCGCACAAATTTCCAGGATACATTACAATCCGAAAATAAGTTCCTAGTTTGAATTCTTCGTACCTATATAGTGTAAACAATGTAAACAAAATTATTCTTCTTTAAAGATATTTAAAGTTTGATTGTTTTTAAATAAACAACAAAATGTCTCAAATGGAGAATTTTAAGCTTTGCGCCGATAACCTGGTCGAGAATTTCGCGGATATTAAATAAATTAATATAAACTACATCGCTTCATAGTTTAGAAGCAAGTAAAGTAGAGCGTTTGAGTTTGTGGTCAGAAGTTTTTTTTTTCGTGTGTGGTGGAAATCTCAAATGACACCACGGTAGTGTGGGACTTTAACTGCACTAAATCCACCACCCTTTTTGTATTTTTATTGCAACTATGCATGCGACTTACCTAGCAATTTTTTTATCACGAGTAATGAATGTTTGGCAATTTTCCTGTGAGCGTTCCTGCCTCCTCCTGTTCCTCCTGTTCCTCCTGTTCCTCCTGTTCCGGAAATTATCTTTCGTGGCCGCGTTTCGTGACATGTTCACTACGGTCTACATTAAGCATCCACGATTAAGTGCAGTTCAAAAGCTGTTCCATCAATTGGCTAAGACTCGCAATGTTGAATACGGCATTGTATCTAAGTTTGCCTTAACGAATGACAATTTTGAGCTTGCGTGGAATGCACTTAAAGAGCAATACGAAAATAAAAGAATGCTTGTTAACAAGCAGTTGGGTTAACACAGGAAATAGTTGGAACAAGGCTTAGAAAATCGAGCTGAGATACCAACATGGGAACATTTAAGTAAGTTCTTAGTATCGCGATATAAAGTTCTTGAAACTGTCAACGATTTGCGGCTTTCTTCAAAATCTAAACCAAGTGTTTTAATTCCACAGGTACAATCAACAAAGAAACTAAAAACGCATCATACAAAGGTTAATTAACCAACTTGCTTTTTATGACAAGTTAACAATTCCTTACGCGCCTGCTCTATATTTTTGCAGAATTCTATTCATAATAGAATTGAAATAGTTCGACCAAATAATTTTTGCTTAAATTATTTAGCTTCATTTCATACTATACAAACGTGTAAAAGTAATTTTAGTTACAACAATTGCAGGAAACGTCGCCATATACTTCTTCATTTGCAAGAAACATCTCCAAACCAATCAAAGCCTATTCCATCGACTTCTCTACCGAATCCTCAAACGAATTCACAATTACATAATATACGGTCCACTACTTTATCTAACCTTTCTAATGCAAACGCATACTTTTTGAAATCTTCGAAGCAAATTCTTTTGGCTACAGCTTTAGTTAATGTTTATTCTCAGGGTAATAAACACACTCTCCGAGCACTAATTGACCCTGGATCGGAAATAACCTTGATCTCTAAAGCTGCACAACTTCGTTTATCCCTTCCCTTTACTCCAATTAATGCAACTATTTCTGGTGTCAACGCAACTCTAGCTACAACATCCAGAGTGTTATGCCACTTTAAAATAGGAGCAAACTTAGATTCAAAAATTATTAATCTACAAGCTCTAGTTGTTGAGAATCCAACTGGAAAACATCCTTTTCAATCAGTTGATTCTAAAGACATTACAGAACTTTCTAAATTTAAGCTTGCAGGTCCCCAATTTTATAACTCCTTCCGAGTAGATTTACTCATTGGAGCTGATATCTATCCAAGTATCATCTTAGAAGGACTTCGTAGCAATCTTTTGGGAAATTTGGTTGCACAAAACAAAATTTTGGGCTGGATCGTTTCCGGTCCCCTTCAAAAACTGAACGAGTCAACGCTTTCAAAATATGTGTCCAATTTTAATCAAGATTTCCAAGATGAAGAAGTTAAGCGTTTAATTCGAAAAGTAAAGAAAAGTAGATACGTTATCAAATTGCCCTATAAAAAGGTATTTGGAGGCGATTTAAACCTAGAATTGTCGAGAAACTTTTGCGAAAAGCGATTTGTTTCGTCTGAGCGTCGTCTCACAAAAACTCCATTATTAGCAGCTGAATACAACAATGAGTTCATCCTTCGCAAACCTCTTTTCAAAGAATTCTATTTAGAAGATTTCCTGAAAATGAAATTGAAGATTACGAGCTACAAACAGTCACTTTCGGTGTCAACTGTGCACCTTATTTGGCAATACGTACTCTCTTGCAGCTTGCTAACACCGAAAAGTCAATTTATCCATTAGGAGCTCAAATGCTCCGAAATGACTTCTACGCCGATGATTACTTTCAGGTTGTGATTCGCTTGAACGATCTTTGAAATCACAACTTGAAATTATAGCGATCCTCTCTTCTGCTGGCTTTGTCCTGCGAAAATGGATTACTAATAATTTAACGTTGTTACAAAATATCGCTAAAGAGCACGTTATAAACGATCTTTTTTTAAATTTGACTGACCAAACTGGTTTTTGGAATGCTAAGTCTGATGCGTTTTACTTCAAAATAAAACCTATTCCATTTTCATCTGTCTGCACTAAGCGGGCCTCATTCTCTAGATACATGTAAAAAGTTTACTACATTATTTACTGATGTTTCAAAGTTAGGTGTACCCAGGTGGCTAGGAACACTTTCACACAGCAACATTGAAATCCCTTTATCGACGCTTCCGAGCAAGCTTATGCTGCAGCCATTTACGTCAGATGCAATCCTGTTACATCTTGTCACATTCTGTGTGCAAAAACCAAACCCGTGAACAAGATTTCCTTATCTAGATTAGAGCTTTGTAGCGCCGTTCTTCTCTCCAAGCTTATCAAAAAGTTATACCTGTGGACTGATTCGTCTATAGTACTATTTATCTAACCACGCAAGGACTATAGACAAATCAGTCCACAGGTACAACGATACGTTTTTAGATTTTTTCATTCAACGAACTCACGCTTCCAATCTAAATTTGAATACAAATCCTAAAAGATGAAATCGATTTCATTAAGGAAAGACATCACTGTGAATACTGACTACTTATGAGCAACCAATCATCAAGTCAAGTTCTGGCACTTAATAAAATTCTCGACGCTAAAGGTGTAATGCGAGTAAACGGTCGATTAACTCATTCAAATCCATCAATGGCCGAATGGTTTCCAATCATTTTGCAATATAAATAATTGTTTGCCAAACTTCTTTTGAAATTCATTCATAAGATTTCCCTTCACGGAGGAAATCAATTAATGTTTGTCATCATTAGGCAAGAATATTCGATCCACAAGCTCAAAAATTTATTAAAAGCATGTGTTAATAACTGCAATGTTTGTGTGATTCCCAAGAAACATCAACGTTCCCAACTTATGGCAGCTCTGCCTTGGGCAAGGTCAAACTTTTCTCCCCCGTTTTCAAAGGTTGGAGTAGACTTTGCCGGTCCCTTCGATATAAAGACATATTTTGGAAGAAGTTGCCAAATAACAAAAGGCTACGTGTGTAGCTCTGAGCTATCCACAGCTGCATTCTTGGCTGCATTTCATAAATTTGTACCCAGAAGGGGCCTTCCACAAGACGTTTATTCGGACAATGGAAACAAATTCGTTGTAGCAAATCGCATTATTCAAGAAAACTTCAAACGGTTTTTATACCCTATTCTATAGGAGTATATTAGTTTAGCTAGGTATACCTCAAAGTAAATGGATCGACTCAGAATCGATAGCTGAGTCAATTTTGCCATGTCTGTCCGTCCGTCCGTATTTCGCCGATACAAAGTTTTTCGCCACGCCCACTTTTTGGTGACGTTTTTCGTAAAAAAAATTTGCGGTAAAATTTTAAATATTTCGAAAAAAAATTTATGCGAAATAATTAATTTTGGTAATATGAACTTCTTTTCCAAATGTTATTTTTACCCACGCCCACTTTTTTGAGGCGTTTTCATACAAAAACCCATTGTATACTCTACGTCATACCATATGCAGGAGAAAGACGAAGTTTTTGGTCGAACCGTCATAGATTTTGAAAAAGTGTCTTTAGAACATATCTAGACAATTTTATTGAATATATTTTGTTTTTACAAAGTTTTTTTCCCCGCCCACTTTTTGGGGCGTTTTCAGTAAAAAACGTTTTTCGATAAAATTTTTAATATTTCGTAAAACCTTTTGATGCAAAATAATTGGTTTTTGTAATATAAACATTTCTTCCATATGGCATTTTAACCCATGCCTACTTTTTGGATGCGTTTACATACAAATACCATTTCTATACATTATGTTCATAGCATAGCCAGGCGAAAAACGATGTTTTTTGTCGAACCATAAATGATTTTGAAAAACTGTCTGAACAATATGTTCTTATTTTGAGGATATTTGTTATAAGGATGGGATGGGATAGGGTATAAAACGATCCATAAAGTGGATTGTAGCCTTCTCATATGTTTTTATTTTTCCCTTCATACAACCACCGGGGTTAATTCTGCATCCCAACAACAATTCTGCATCCCTTGACTCGAGGACATCCTCAAAATGTTTAAACTGTTCCTCGAATGAGAAACAAATTGGCGTTGTTGGCGTTGTCCCTCGCGTAGTTGTTCCAGAGAATTATTTTTTTCTCCTAACTTAGCCTCTAAAAACTTGTTGTTGCTCTTCCACATCAAAGGAATTTCAATTAGGATTTTTACCACTTTGCTTTATTGTGTCAGGAAGACGAATAAATTGAGCGCTCTTTCCTCCTAATGACTTGCGAACCATTATTGTTTAATCTCACTTTTTTCACAAATACGCACTTAAAAGTATACCAAATTACTGTTCACAATTTTCAAATCTTCAAATGTGAAAGTTCATTTTACTATGTTCTTTAGCCGTATCTTCACAGTTCACATTTTTCTAGAAACTTCTCGTTCAGAAAAGGTTTTATCACACTTCTGACACCAATATAGAATGAAGCCGGGCTTCGATTGATAAACCCGTTTTCTCTTTTATGTTTAACAATGATTTAGTTGAATACACTCTTATTTCTAGAATTATATTATTTACAAGGTGTTTATGAATTTATTATCTTTTAACAATTCAATTACATTTATTTGAAATCAAATACCAACGATTGATTTCGCGCACTATTATCACTATCCAAAATTCACTTAGGTAATTCACTGAGTCAACACTATTCAAATCATATTCAGGTCATAATTTAGACTAACTGGCTGGTTGTCACTTCACATCTATTTATACCACTCCACATACAGATCTAGAAAGAGATGGCATATTCTCGGTGGTTTCCGCAGTTTCTTGATTGTTCGATGAGTGGTTTTGACAAATACCACTATTCCAGTCATTCATTCCAGTGGGCGCATCCAATAATGGACACTAAATGGATCTGCTCGATTTTCACACATCAGGGACTGTTCGCACACTGCAATCTGAATTTATAACATCACAACGATGTAACGGATCCAGATGCACTACCATTAATTTTCCTCGAAGTCCTTTCTGTAATAGGTAGACAACTTCGTTTATCTGCTTCACAATTTTTTAGGGACCTTACCATTTCGGCATAAGCTTCGGCGATATTCCTTGTTTACGTTGTTGATTATATATTATTTCATACGATCGCTACCCAGTCTTATTCTTGTCCTGGTAATTTCGTAGATATCTCGGAGTCTTTCGCGAAGATCATCAATGTAGTCATCTTCAGTGGTCGGCTCTACCGTTGGGGATCCGAACATTACTTCACTAGGCAACGTTAATGCTCGGCCAAATAAGACTTCACATGGGGAGTGTCCAGTTTTGCTATGCACTGCGCTTCGGTAAGCCATCAGGAACAAGGGAATGTGCCGACCCCAGTTTCCTTGATTGTCGTCTACCACCTTGGAGAGGTGTTCTTTCAAGGTTCGATTGAATCGTTCTACCATTCCGTGTGACTGTGGATATAGCGATGTAGTTCTGGTCTTCTTAATACCATCAGCGTTGTACTGATGCATTGCTTCTCGCGTCTTTCGTTTTAGTCTTTACAGGCGGCGCATATAATGCATTTTCGGCACCACTGTCTTTTGCAGACAGCCAGTAGAATCGCTCCCTCACTTTGTCTAAAGCCTTATCGATTCCCCAGTGTCATCCCGATACTCCACCATGCAGGTCCCGCAGGATATCTTTGACCATGGATCATGGAACGGCAAGCTGTGATATAAAGGACTTCTTTCCGTCGGAGGACTGCCACTTTCTTCTCAACACACCATCCTGGATATGAAGAGAATGACATTGTGCCCAGTACGCCTGCAGAGTTGGACTATGATCCGAAATTTCTTGCCAATCTGGTTTCTCCACGTGTTCCCTCCTTACTTTCAAACTCATTTTTTATTTACTTAAAATATTAACTTACTACTAGACAAAAATCCTTAAATCTAACTTATCAATAACTGGTATACTTAATCTAACTTATCGGCCCTTAGTGGGCGCTGTAAGCTTATATTTAGCTGTTTTATTTTGCCTTTAGGCTTAGATTTGTCGGTTTTTTGGTTTTATATTTAATTTTAATTTACAAAAAAAAAATTTAAAACTTTGTTTAGTGACTTTTTTATAAAAGCTTATTCTAGATGATATATATCACTTAAGACTACTTAAACTGCTTAAGCCTAACTTAAGACTACTTAAACCTACCTTAAGACTACTTAACTACTTAAACCTAACTTAATTATAATCGGGGTGGCGAGCCCTCGTTGCGCATGCCCAGAGGGGTCGCCATCCTGATTGCGTCTTTCGGTCCCACGGCAGCCTGCGTTCAACCATATTGTACGCCAATATGGTGCACAAGCCCCGCCCCAGACCTTGTTCTTAATTTAAAATCTTACCTATGGAGTTGGACTAAAAGTCCGCAAAGTCCTGAGGAAGTGCAGAATCACCTTCCTCATATAGCCACCAGAATTCAGTGTGCTGTTTTGCAGCATCGATCCTATCGCGATCCGATACAGCCGTGCTAAAGCGGAGGAGCTCCGGAGCATTGTCGACGTACCCGTCGCGGATTAGCCGTTTGTCCCGCGCGTCACGATAGCGGTGGTATAAAACCGGGATACCGTTCCTGTCTTGTACTAACCCTAACGAATCGATGTAAATGAATGCCTCTGGTGGAATAAAGCCTGATATGAGCGTGCTCTCCATGTATAAATCATTGGGATAATAAGCCCCAAAGATCAGGCTGTTGTCGCTAGCCATCGCCCTTGAAGCGTGCCTTCGAGTCACCTTAATTAGGAAATTGTCAATTCTATTCAACTGAGCCCCATTGTAAAGAACCTCGTTGCGATAATATTTTATGTACTCGGAGTCCGGCGTTCGGTACAATCCTAAGCAGGATCGGAGACAACGTCTCTCAAACAGCCGTATCCTTTCCATGTAGGATGGTGATACATTGAACCACACGGGACAAACGTAAGCGATGATCGGCCTTATGAGGGCCATGTAGTAAATGAATTTCACCCTTGAATCGAGTTGACTGCTATGAAACAATCTTCTTATCAGAGCATAAGCCCCCCTAGCCCTGGCCAGACAAGCATCCACATTTTTATTAAAATATAGAAACTTGTCAAGCCAGATGCCAAGGTATTTAACTTCACTTCTCACCGCCAACGGCCGTCCATGCTGTCCCATGATACAAATTTCTTTCCAGTTTTTTTCTGGTATCGTAAGAAGCCCTCTGATCCTCAATTTCCAATCATCGCAATATCCTTTAATGTGATCGAAGTCACGTTGCAAAAGTGTGTTGATGACCTCGATTTTCGGACCTGATCTGTACGCCACTAGATCATCTGCGTATGCTATAGCGTGTCTGAGAGAACCTACAAGATCACTTGTATAAATGTTAAACAATATCGGGGAGTTCACCGCCCCCTGTTGTAAACCGTTTTTAATTTCAAAGACTTTACTCGAAGTTACGTTGCCATATTTGACAACGAACTTCTTTCCCATAAGCATTTCATAAATCATATATAGCATGGGTTTACGCATGCCAAGTCTGGTCAGCATGTAGAAAAGCCCCTCTAACCATACGGTGTCGAAGGCCTTCTCAAAGTCAACCAGACAGGCCCCTGTGCATTGTTTTTTTGACTTATTCCATTGGATGTCGGACACTAGTTTCGACGCGGCATGAATGGTATCATGCCTCGCTCGAAAACCAAACTGATTATCCGGAATAATTTTGTTTTCCTCAACCCACTTAAGCAGAGCTCTATTGACTTTCTTCTCGAATACCTTGCTTACATTCGGCAGAAGGCTTATTGACCGAAGATTTGCAGGGTTTGTTTTGTCCTTGTCCTTTTTGGGGATAGGATGTACCACCGCCGTTTTCCAGTGCACCGGATTATGAGCATTATTCAGTGCATTGTTAAACAGGGTGGTGAAGATATCGACTGCTTCTATTGGCAGGTGTCTCAATACGACGTTTGGGACACCGTCGTCTCCTGCCGACTTTTTATTTTTCAATGATACCAAGATGTCCAGGAGTTCATCTTTTTGCACGAACAGCATCAGGCTATTGGCGACTATGCCATTGGAAGGGTTTTCGTCATTGAATACGGAAAAACCGTGATTCTCAGATCGCCAAGCTTGAAGTTCAGTGCGCAGATGAAAGTGATTCAGAAAGGCTCTTTCCTCAATATCGCGATTTGGGCGAACAGGATTGTTCACCGTATACACGGTCTCGAAAATAGCGCCTATCGAATTCGCCTTCTCCTGAGGATCTTCGATCGTGAAAAAACCGTCGTTCGAGTCAACGTTTTCCGGACTTATACCAACAGCCGTGAGTGTCAGTCTGTTTTCTGTCGTTTTGGAAATTCGGACACATGGAATGTCGTTATGATCTTTTCGCCTGAATATTTTATTTATTTGGGGGAACATATTCGGGCTACTGGTTTTTATAGCCCGAATTTTGTTGCCCCAGTAAGAATTTATAGATTTTCTGTAATTCTCCGATATTAATTTTTTAAGATTTTTGATCAGTGACTTCAGTGTCCGAACCTCCGGGTCTTGTCTGCAAGTGAATTGTCTACGCAGCCGTTTAAGACTCGAGACCAGTCTGCTTTTGTGTCGGTGGAGTGCATCGATTGTTGGCGTTCGATATTTCTCCGTCTGGTCGTCAGAACTAGTTATCTTAGGGATAGCTAGATCCATTGGCCTTGTGAGGACCTCATTCATTTTTAGTAAATTTTGGTCAATTTCGTCGTTTGTAAGGTTTCTGTTTGTCGGTGGATCAATTTCGCTCAAACGTAATTCTCGCTTTACAATTCTGGTGAAACGCGGCCAGTTCGTCTTTCGGTAGTCGAAAGAACGCACTTGGTCGAACTCCTCCAGTTGAGTTTGCTCGTTTGGGATACTAAATACGGCATCAAGTCCGAGGTGGTCACTATCGTAATCGAATGCTCGCACACAGTTCCGCGCGTGTTCGTTATTTGTAAGTTCTAGTCTATTGTCCATAAGCGCTAAGTCCAGGAAAGAGTTTCCTCTTGGAAGGGACGGGATATCCGTCGCGTACAAACTAAGTTTGTACTCAATCATATTTTGTTCCCGCCAATTCTGAAGCAGTCGACCTCTAGTGTTCTCGATTGTATTTCCCCAAGCCGCATGCTTAGCGTTAAGATCGCCGGCCAAAAAGTAATAATTTTCAGCCGATTCAAGCTGTAGGCAACGAAAAAGTGTCTCGAGCTCTGCTATAAATTGAGTTTGTTGAGTTGCTTCAGGTGCATAAAGCGACACCACATACATTCTCCTCCGACTATGGAGAGGAATGCATACGATGCATGCTTCCAACACCTGGTACCTACGTACTTCCCCGCTATATATGATGCTATGGCGTAAGCCTTTGCGTAATAAGACAGCGACCCCACCCCCTTGGGAGGAGTGGGGTCGGTCTCTTCTTAATACATGGTAGTTGCTGTATCCCAATTTGTGTCTCTGGTTTAGCTTAGTTTCGCTGACCAAAAGTACATCCGGGAGTTGGTTTTTCAACAGATTTGAAAGGACGGTTCTTCTCTTGACCCTGACTAATGAATTAACATTCACAGCTAGGATCCTAAAGTTTACCTCATCCAACGTACTCATCATGTTCATGGCGCGCTAGACTGGGCAAACATCGAATAGATATAATCTATTCGTGCTGCTTGGTCGTTCAATTGTTTTTGGAACTGTTCGATCTTGCTATTCAACGACAGCAAGAACTTTTTCAGATCCAAATCTGCTTCAGGTGCTTTCTCAGTAACCGTAGGCATTTTTGATGTCTTTGGTTTACCCGGTCCAGCTGCCATTTGGGCAAAGGACACGTTGGGATCTACCCTATTTGTAAAAGAGCGACTTTTAGATCGCTTTTCTTTTTCGGCAGCCTGTTTGCGAGCTAGCATACTCTTTCTCTTCTGTTGGAATACAGGACATCCCTTATAATTAGCAGGGTGCCCCGCGTTTCCACAAAGAACACATGTGAGCTTGCTCATGTCTTCAACCCTTTCCCTACCTAGAGGACACTCATTTATAATGTGATTCTTGTCGCACTTAACGCATCTAATCCGCATGTTGCAGTTAGAAGCGGCGTGCCCGAACCTCTGGCAGCGCATACATTGCAGTATGCGATCTGTCCTTTTTAATTTTTCCCAATGGACAGCATGATAGTATACGCGATTAATTCTGCGTACACTATCGATTTTGCTATTGGGGGTTATTTGAACAAGGAGAAATGGTAACCTTCGGTTACCACCTCTACCATTGACCGCGGCAAACGGCTTTACGCCGACGAACTTTACATCGTCGCTCTCAAAATACTTGAGCTCGTTTAGGAGCTCCTCTGCATCAACCCTGGGATCGATTACTGCTGCTGAAGCATTTGCTGCGCTTTCAGCTCGTATCGCTGTTTCTGCTCTTGTCGCCTTCTTTTTTCTTCGAGGGCTTCTTGTTCCCTTGCCTCTCGAATCCTCTCCAGCTTAGCAGTTAATTCTGCGATGAGGAGCTTTAATTTGGTCTCGTCATCGTTTAAAGCCGGCTGAACATCCTCAACCTCCG
Organism: Rhingia rostrata; assembly: GCA_949824845.1. Taxonomy (NCBI): domain Eukaryota; kingdom Metazoa; phylum Arthropoda; class Insecta; order Diptera; family Syrphidae; genus Rhingia; species Rhingia rostrata. The sequence continues at coordinate 30,166,201 of OX463759.1, forward strand.
CTAGTTCTCTGAATGGGTTTCCCTCACCAACGTAGCGGGGTTCCCCATCATCATACTCGGATTCCTCGAGGTCTGAGTTGTACTCCTCCTCTTCTTCCATTGTTGTTGGCCGCGGTGTGTTTTCCGCTACCTGCATACATCTCCTTGCATTGAGATTTGGAGTTGGATTTAGCTTCCTCCGCCTCATCTCACCCTTTTGGGTTGTTGCCGTATTACTTGCTCCTGCTGTTGTTGTTGGTGTAGCCTGTTTCGTTGTCGCTGGTACCAGCTTTGTTGACATACCTGCCGTCGCAGATGCCGATGATGTTGTTGCTGTTGATGGCGATGCAGGCATCGCCAGCTTCTGCCGTTTGTTTGTCGGCGACCTATTTCCACCCTCTTGCGGGACTTCATTCTCCGCACCGATTTCCATAGCCGGTAATTCGGCCGATACACTCTTCTTTATGTCTTTTCTCAACCGTGTAAATTGAAAAAACAATTAAAAGTACTGGGGTCTGGTTGGACTCGAACCCACGACTCCCACTCCTGAGTCAGATGATAGCACCACTACTCCACGTGGACGTGGACTTATTCACTTTTTCACTTGGAAATATACTTCCGCACTTAAATAGCGGACTGACCACTACGAGAGTTGGAGAGCGACTGACGTGTCCTCCTGCACAGATAATAATACCCAGAAGAAGCAACTCATATAAAATTGTGTCGACAATTTTTCACTTCCGATCACAACGTTCGTATCACAAAAATAAGGGAGAAAAATCAGAAATCCACCTTCTCTCATATGTGTGGTGGATTTTCTCTCTCATGGCACAGGAAGGTAAAACAGAATATTTAAAATGTAAACAAGAGCAGCTGTTGATGTTGTTGGGTGCATGGGTTTAGCTGTTAGGTACTTTAATTATTTGTTTTGCAGCTCTTCGAATGCCGCTGTGTAACATCACATATAGATATAGGATCGACGTCGTGGTTTTTTTTTTTGTGTACATACGTATATTTTGAATATCTATGTAATATCAAAGAGTATCCGTTTCTGACGCGGGTGGTAAGTGCGAAGAGGAAATTTCGTAGATCGTTTGCATCGGCAAGGCTGTTGTTTGATACTGGGGTAGCAATGTGAATACTGGGGTATCAATATCAGTACCCCACATAGAAAATATTCGTTGTATGAGATGCGCACTCTATGTAGTTCTATACTCTTTACTTTCCTCTCAATGGCAAAAGGAGAATTATAAGTGTTATCTGCTCTGCTTTCAAGTTTGTTGGTATTAACATTAAGGAGAATGTTCGATGATGGGATTTTGGGTTCTGGGACCGGGGAGAGTTCCATATTCTTTTGTTTGTTTTGCCTTTTTGGCTACTGACTGACCTAGGCAATTGATGATAAATTATGTGGGAAAGATTTTTTCTTTTTAAATAGGTAAACGCTTTTAAAATATGAAAGAGTGAAAAGTCTAAGCCTTTGGTAAAATTAAGATACTTTTACTACATTGTATGTGGGGGTGTGTGTGTGCTTAAATCTAAATCGCACTTATCAATGTGCGAATACACGCATGACTTGCTAAATATGTAAAGTTCGAAGTATAAGGAAGTATGATCTGATCGTTATTTAAATTAGACACCCTATAAAAAAATAAAAAATTGATACGGGCCTAAAACCCAGCTCCTCCAGTCATTTTTGTGTGCGAAATCACATTTTTGGCACAAATGAAGAGACCTCCAGTTTAACGCCGATTCCGAACGGCATGTTTGAGAAGCACCTCATGAGACTTTCATTACAGGTTGAATATCAAAATCGTAGTTCTCCAGCCTCTCAATCCATCTAGCAACTTGACCCTCTGGATTTTTAAATTGAAGCAACCACTTTAGAGCAGCATGGTCTGTACGAAGAAAGAACTTCCTGCCATAGAGGTATTTATGAAAATGCTTCGTCGCCAGAATTGACGCTGAGACTTCCCTCCTAGTCGCACAAAAGTTTCTTTCAGTTCTGGAGGTATTTTCACCATCGGGATATGCTAGTATCGGCGCTTGTCATAACTGGTGTTTCAGTCTTTGAAAAGTATTATTACACTCACTTGGCCATTTAAATTGCTTTCCTTTCTCCGTGAGTTGATTTTAGCTCTAAGCAATGCCAACAAAATCACTTACAAACTGCCGGTAGTAACTCGCAAGCCCTAGGAAGCACTTTAGTTGATGTTTGTCCTTGCGGACCGGACAATTTTCCACAGCTTCTATCTTTTCGAGATCTGTTCTTACTTCACTGGTCGAGATTATGTGTCCCAGGAGTCGAACTTCGGATCTGAAGGGTGCACACTTATTGGGCTTAAGCCTCAAATGGGCACCCCGAAGTCTTAGGAATACCTGCCACAAGTTGTTTTGCTGTTCTTTAAATGATTTTCCCACGACAATTACATCATTTAGGTACACCATACAGATTTTCCATGTTAATCCTCGCAAAACGCTTTCCATCAGTCACTCAAAAGTTGCAGGAGCGTTGCACAAGCCAAATGGCATCACGTTGAACTGCCACAACTTTGTGAGGCCATATGTACCAACCTCTGCAGCAATTGCATCAGCAAATTCTTCAATAAGATTATCTGCATAAATTTCCTGCTCCTCATTCAGCTTGCATGAATTGAGAATCAATCTCGTTATGTCCGTCCATTTAGGTGGTAGCACTGGTCTAGCAGTCTCCACTTCGGTTATGCTAGATATAGTGTTACCCGGAACACATTTACTCAACACATTTACATTTACATTTACAATCTCTTTTCCTTTTAGGATTCGCACCTTTTGTGGTCTGGTTTTTAAGACTCTTATTGGAACCATGTTGTTCTTTGGTTCCAGCAACATTTTTCCACCGAGGTAGTTTTGGAAATTATCGTCTACATCTGGTTCAACAAATAGGAATCGGTGGCTCCCAGGATCACCCTCTAGCGTAACCCATATAACAGTTTCTGATGACGGTGGTAAACACTTGGGTTTTCCCGAACCATTTGAGCTCGGCAATTGTTTTTCGATGAAATCTCAATTGTTTCACAAGAGCATTCAATGGTGGCCAATTCTCTGACTCGATGAGCTTCTTGGGATGCTTAATCAGCTGCCTTTGCATTAGCTGTGGCTTCGGCAAGTGTGCGTTTTCCAGCCATTTGTATTGCTAGTTGAAGTTATGAGTCAGCTATAGCATGATCTCTTCGCCAGTGTTAGGATATGACAAATGTGCAAGGGGTTCAATATCTGCCTGCAGTTGTTGAAGAATTTCGCCTCTCATCTATACTCTGCTGCACAGCTGCACTCGATACACTTCTAACATGTGGTCATCACCAAACCGCATCTCGATTGCATTCATAATTCGTTGTAGTTGCGCTGATTGCAAAAGCTCCGTAGCTGTACCAAGCAAAGCCAGTGTAAGTGCGATGGCTTTTTCCTCGTCCTACCAGCAGTTGGTCATGGCATTCGTTGAAAATCTCCAGAAATTTCCCGAACTTTTGGTTCTTAACAATTGTAAGCGCTTTAGTTAGGTCTTCGACTTTCTTTTCGATAGTCTGGAAATTGTCCCCTACTTTTTCAACTTTCTGTTCGATTGTTGGTACATAATTCTCTACCTACCCAACTTTCCCTTTTACAGCGGTAAATGTAGTTTCTTGTTCAAATCGAGTATCAATCACCCAGAATTTTGACTCGCGGACATTCTCAAACTTCTTACCCTGTTTCTCGAGCTACTTGCTTTGACCTTCGGACTGTTGGCGGTGTTGCTCGCGTAGTTCCTCAATAACACTTGTTTGAAATCCAATACGCGCACTATTATCACTTTCCAAAATTCACTTAGATAATTCACTCAGTCAACTCAAATCACGTTCTTGATTGTTCGTGAAGTGGTTTCGACGGATTCGACTATTCGAGTCATTCATTCCATCCAGTGCCAAAAAGGGACACTAAAAGGATCGGTTCGATTTTACACATCACGGTATGTTCGCACACTGTAATCTCAATTTATAACAATATGTTACATCCAGAGGGTTTCACATATAATTTTGGCAGGGTATGTCACCTCAAAAAATCATTGTATGGGTTGAATGAAGCAAGCTTGTAAGATATGGAATCAAAAGCTCGATATCGCTTTAAAGAATTTCGGTCTGAAGAGATCCAATATAGATCCTTTATTACTCAGGAAGTGACGCTAACTTAACCATGGTTGCTATCTATGTCGATGACCTATTAATCTTCACAATAGAAAATAACATTACAAGAAAAATTAAATCATATCTTCAATGTAGTTTTAAAATGAAAGAAGAGGACCGATTAATTTTGGAATGCAAGTAAATCTTGATAAGAACAATAAGCATTGATCAGAAACGTTATATTGACGAGATATTATCGCGTTTCAATATGGTAGACTGCCTCCAATGGATGTCAACCAGAAACTGTCAAAACTAATGTATCCTAAGACGGAGTGTGAGAAAAACGAAATGGAGAGAGATCATATCAGGAAGCTGTTGGGAGCATTATGTGTGCGGCCCACGTGACACGACCTGATGTAAGTTTTGCTGTTGGTGCCGTATCATGCTATAATAACAACTTCGGTAAAGCTCACTTGACAGCACTCAAGTGAATCCTTCGTTATTTAAAAGGAACAGTAGATGCTAAATTGGAGCTCAGCAAGTCTCATAATAAATCGATTAAAAGGTTCTGCGATGCAGATTAGGCAAATGACAACGAAGATAGGAGATCATTTACTGGCTATGTTTTCATATCACGAGGAGGAGTAGTATCTTGGAACACCAAGAAGCAGGCCACTGTTGCCCTCTCATCTAATAAAGCAGAATATATTGGTGTTTCTTGGGTGATAAAAGAAGCGATTTGGCTCAAAAATCTGGAAGCTGAACTCATTAATGGCTCACAGGTGGTACAACAATTTGCTGCGACAATAAAGGGGCGATCAGTCTACCTATGATAAACACCTATCACCCTCGAACGAAGCAAATGGATGTCAGGCATCATTTTATTCGATCAAAATAGAAGAAGGCAAGATCAGTACATCAGTACATCAGTACAGATGAAATGATTGCAGACTTTCTCACAAAGGATCTTGATAGTAAAAAAAACTAAACTTTTCTAAGGCTGTAGGGTTAATGTTGAATTAAATATTCATTCAGTGGGGATGTTGAAATAGAATATTATACATAATTCCTTTCGGTAGCACTGTGGTTAAGTTATTTCATAAGATTTGTTTTCACACCAACACGCTGACGATTTATAAAAAAAAAGCCGCACGGATTAAAAAAACATTTTCTAATGACGTTTTTCAATGAAAGCTATAACATGGACCATATGTCGTGACAATTACGTTAAAATGAAAGTTAAATTTTATCCACTGGCTAATTTCTTACATGTCTGCCTTTATTTAAATACCATTTTCAATAATTAAGTTTCCCAAAAGAATTAAAACGAAATTCCTTTATATATATTATTTTAATTTAAAATAATACCGAATTAATTTCAAAGAGATCATCAAAAAACCCCTAATTATTTATTATTTTCAGTAACAGATATATTGTTGTATGATTTGTGATCATTATTAAGGCTATCTTATTCTACTTTGTTCAAATTTCAAATATTTCGCATATAAAATATAGCTTACTTACTTACTTACTTAAGTGGCGCTACAATCCGGAATGAACCTGGGCCTCAACCAACATGCCTCTCCAATTAGCCCGGTCCTTAGCTAACTGCCTCCATTTTCCTCTCAAATCGCCTAAGGATTTCTTCATCCGCTTTTGAGAAGGTTCATGCTTCAGCGCCGTAAAGCTGGACTGGGATGATCTGGGTCTTATATAAGATCTCCTTAGTAGTTCGAGTGAGGGCTTTACTACTGAAATGCCTTCTAAGCCCGAAGAAACAGCGGTTGGCAAGAGTGATTCTTCGTTTAATTTCTGAAAATTGTGCCTCTAGTGTTGGCTCGTGAGTTTTGCACAATCCTCTCAAGAATCAGATTGAAGAAGTCACATGACAGCGCATCGCCTTGCCTAAGTCCTTTTTAGGTATCGAATGTGTCAGTGAGGTCGTTTCCGACCCTGATGGAGCAGCGAGAATTCTCCATCGTCATCCTACACAAACGGACGAGTTTGGGCGGTATACCAAATCTAGACATGGCTCTGTATAGTTCGTCTCTATAAATGCTGTCGTATACGGCTTTGAAATCGATGCCGAAGTGTGAAGATTTGATCGGTTGTGGACTTTCCTGGCCTAAAACCACAGTGATAAGGGCCGATCAGGTTGTTGGTAAACGGTTTCAGGCGTTCACATATTACGGCAGATAGAATTTTGTATGCGATCTTGAGGAGACTTATGCCTTTGTAGCTGGCGCAGGTTAGATGGTCTCCCTTTTTGTGGATCGGGCAAACGATGCTGAGGTTCCATTCTTCAGGCACACTTTCTTCCATATCCTCAGCATAGACTGTGTCTCAACTACGATATTTCCTTGTTCATCTCGACAGGATGCTGTTAGAGCCTTGTATCCTTGGCTTTGACGTTTTACACTTTGGTAAAACTTTCGAACATCTTTCCTGGAGTGGCACCTCTCTATATCCTCGATCGCGCGCTTTTCTTCCTCTTTTTTTTCTTTCTAAAAAGCCGGTGTTCTTCCCTTCTTCTCTACCTATAGAGCTCAAGGGCAGCGCTCGTCTTCACCTGCAGCTTAGTCTTGTAGGCCTCGTTCTTGGCTGCGAGCATCTGTCGGCATTCCTCATCAAACCAGGGGTTTCTTGCTGGTGGGCGCGATAAACCTAGCACATCAGTTGAGGCTGATCTAATGGCTTGTTGGCATCGTTGCCATAGTTCTTCGATGTTCGATGTTGGTGGTATGGTGTTAATCGAGAGGTTTAGGGATACGCGTTGCGCGAAGGTCTTGGCGGTCTCTTGCGATTGCAGTCTTTCGACATTAAATTTTTTTACAGTATTTATGGATTGTTGTAGCGTAGTGGATATCCGCATTCTAACCTTGGCTGCAACAAGGTAGTGGTCCGAGTCGATGTTAGCTCCTCGGAATGTTCGGACATCCAAAATACTGGATGCGTGGCGCTTGTCTATCGCTATGTGATCAATTTCATTGACCTTTCGTTGATCTGGAGACCGCCATGTCCCCTTATGAACATCGAGGTGAGGAAACCGTGTGCTGGCTATAGTGGCATTTCGTTCCGTAGCGAAGTCAATTAGCCTAAGTCCGTAACAAGACGTGTTGTCGTGTAGGCTATGGTTTCCGACAATTTTGCGTTAAAAATCTCCCAGCACGATTTTAACATCGTTCTTCGGCAGTCGCTCACAGTTTTTGTCAAGGAGCTCATAGAAGCAGTCCTTAGCTATATCATCCTTTTCATCCGTTGGGGCGTGAGCGCATATAAGGCTAATGTTGGCGAATTTGGCCTTGATGCGGATCGTTACAATGCGTTCGCTAATGTCATGGAAACATAAGACTTCTTGCCTAAGTCTGGCACTTATAACAAATCCGCATCCGAATAGTCGCTGTTTCTGCTAACTATAACACGGTCTGTAGTAGATGTCACAGTTTTTCATCCTCTTTTTCCCGGCCCATCCCATCGTATTTCCTGGATGGCAGTAAGGTCTGCTTTGTAGCAGTTTAGGGCTTCCGCTAGTTGTTCGCTTGCACCTCTCCTGTTTAATGTTCTCACATTCCAGGTGCAGATACGAACGTCGTTGTCCTTTTTTCGTTTAGCCGTGTCGTCAATAATAAAATCAGTCCTTTCCGAGGCTTTTGGTTGCTTCGTAACCGTTAGATTTTGCCATGATTGGGTAGTTAACCCAAAGTAAAACCCCCAACCTGGAGGGCCAGATCCAATTTATTAGATACCCCTAGGACACGGGGCCATCAGTATCCACTAAGGGATTGAGCGCTGCCGTTGGCCTTTCGGTTCATCCGCCACCAGCTCTGTTCAAGGGGCCTGACTAACCCTTGAAATTCCTAGACAACCTGTTGTCCGAATATGTTGTCTAGGTTTGCCTTGGACACCAGGCCGGGTATTCATTCCGTGCCATTCTGACCTGGCTGTTTATAGTTTTGCCGTTTTTCGTCGTGTTATCAACACTCGCGCTTATCGTTTAGCAAGTCAAATCTGGTGGGATGAGACCAGTACCCGATGGTAACTAGTTGGAGGTAAAAATAAGCACTTGATGTTTAGTCAGAGTTACAACACTGGGCATTGCTTAGTTAAAGCCAATCAGAGTCTACCCTCGTTCTACAACACCCAACCATATAAAATATAGCGAAACGAATAAAATCATAAAATCATTTTTGTAGCCATCCATTCTTCAAAACGCATTTATAGATTATAATAAAACATAATTTACATTTTCTCGTACAAAAAGAAATGTTCTTTGCATATTATTTTATACTCTGAATGATGTGCTGCTTTCCCGCCTCATGTGAACACTAGCAATGACGGTCAAGTGTGCTTTCCGTCTCTCTCACTCCTCAGTAGGTATATCGAATGTCAAAAATTAGCCACTGGACAAATTTTAGTGCATTGGCTAAAATTTTAACGCAATTAATACACGGCCTTAGAGGCTTTTTAAAGTTTAACAGCCTCTAAAATTTCTTTACAAATATGGCTGTTTATGGGCTCAGTTATTGATATCATTGACAACCTTCATTTGAAATTTTCTTTTACTCATTGCGCCTTTTTAATAATTTTTAAAGAAATATATTGTAGTGAGATAGTAGATTTTATACCATACTTTATTTCGACCCTAATATCTTATCAGTGCGAGATTTTTTGTTATCCTTCAAAATCGGATCACATAAGGTATATCGATCGTTATGGCGAAAATATTTTTGGTCTCGTAGGTGGTTGGTCTGTTTATATATATCACATTCACTACATTCAAATGATTTACAATAGAAATGTAGCTTGAGTCATTTCATTTTTTTCATTTTTCAACACAGAAACTCAAAATAAATAAAAAAAAAATATTTAAGTGGAAATGCTCTGATCTGTTAAAATTAATTTTAAAATGGCTCTAAACAACTTAAAAACGCGGTCGATCGGGTTTAAATTAAGCGACCTCTACCAATTTTGCATTTAATGATACTTAGGGCCAAGTTATAGCTATCGTTGAACAACTTCATTGGAACACAACAAATGATGGAATTGAAATGTCACTTCCATAGCCTCTTGTAACGGGTGATCCAAGTAGAGATACTTTTTTCAATAGCCTTTTTTGACAGATCACGTGTGAGCCGTGTCATGCTGTCTTGTTATTTTTGTTTAGTATTATTTGGCATTTCATAATGGAAAGACTTACGCGTGAACAGCGTTTACAAATTGTTCAACTTTATTATGAAAATTCACGTTCTGTGAGGAATGTGTTTCGTGCACTTCGCTCAACTTATGGTCAACATAATCGGCCTACTGAGCGTACTATTCGCATTTAGAGAGCCAGCATTCATTATTGGATAATATTCGACCGAATAGACCACATCCAGCACGCTGTAAAGAAAATATAGCGGCCGTAGCTGAGAGTCGAGAGCCGTAGAAGACCATAGAGAGTCGATTCGGCGCCGTTCGCAGCAACTCGGACTGACGTATGGAACGACTTGGCGCATTTAACGTCAAGATCTTAAATTGAAAGCATACAAAATACAGCTTGTACAACAACTGAAGCCGCTCGACCTTCCCAAGCGACATCGCTTCGCTCTATGGGCTCTTGAAAAGTTCCAAGCAGATCCGACGTTTTCGAGGCAAATTTTGTTTAGCGATGCGGCCCATTTCTGGCTCAATGGGTATGTAAACAAACAAAATTGCCGCATTTGGGACGAAGAGCAACCTGAAGAGATTGAAGAACTGCCATTTCATCCAGAAAAAACAACGGTTTGGTGTGGTTTGTGGGCCGGTGGAATCATCGGTCCATATTCCTTTAAAAATTATGCCGGTGCGAAAGTAACCGTCAATGGCGACCGTTTTCGTGCCATGATAACCGACTATTTGATGCCTGAAATTGAAGCTCGTGATCTCGGCGACATTTCGATTCAGCAAGACGGCGCAACTTCCCACACATCGCATCAATCAATGGACTTATTGAGAGAACATTTTGGTGAGCACATAATTTCACGTTTTGGGCCGGTCGATTGGCCACCAAGATCGTGTGATATCCTCCGTTAGACTTTTTCCTGTGGGGATATGTAAAGTCAAAAGCTTATGCCGACAAACCCGCTTCGATTCAGGCCTTGGAGGAAAACATCACGCGTGTCATTCGCCAGTTACCAGTCGAAATGCTCGAACGAGTGATCGTAAATTGGACTCAATGGATTGACCATCTGCGACGTAGCAACGGGCAACATTTGATAGACATAATCTTCAAAAAATAAATGCCAAAGAATGTTATTTCAAATGATAGTAAACATTCTCCAGGCAACAAACAAATGTTGAACAGTGAAAAATATAAAGTTATTTTCTGCCAAAACTATAAGAAGTAATTTAAATATTTTTTGATTATCATGTTTCAAAATTCTTAAGCTTTGTTTTGACATCAACTCGCTAATGACAGAATTTATAAACAAGCCGCAAGAAGTAAAAGAACATTTTTTAATGACGGTTTTAAATTAAAGCTCTAAGTGGGCCCACAGGCCGTATGTCAATTTAGTTTAAATGCTAATAAATTGTATCCACTGGCAATTTGTTTTTATATTTGTGCTCTTATTTTAATACTATTTTCAATAAAATAGCTCCATAAAAGAATTAAAACCAAATGAAATTCTTTATATTATCTTGGTTTAAAATAATACGGAATGAATTTCAAAGAGATCATCAAAAAACCCTTAATTTTTTATTATCAGTAACAAATATATTGTTGTGTGATAAGTGTTCATTATTAAGGTTATCCTATTCTACTTGTTTCAAATATTTCGAATATAAAATATAGCGAAACAAATGAAATCATAACATTTTTGTAACAATCCATTCTTCAAAACCCATTTATAGTTTATTACAATACTTTAGTTACATTTTCTTTCAAAAATGTTGTCGTTCAATGTTGTTGTTCAATGGTAACTATAAAGATCCAGTTATATCATTCATTAACCAAATTCATTGGAACACAACACATGATGGAATTGAAATGTCAACCCCATAGCTTCTTATAGAAATAATTGGAAAATTCCGTTTCAGTTCGTTGGAATGAAAAATATGAAGTGATTTTCTACGAAAACCATAATCCAAAATTTAAATATTTTTGGACAATCAGCTTCTAAAATTTATAAGCTTTTTTTTCACCAATTTGCCAACCAAAAAGCCACAAAAGTAAAAAAAATATTTTTATTGTGGCTTTTCAATGATATCTACAACTGGGCTCTAACTGGCCCTATGTCTGAAAAATAACTTCGATTAGTGTTTTTATATCTGGCAGTGCCCCAAGTAATCTTCTATTACAAATTAATATTTGAACATGGAACGCGCACAATTCTCAACATTTTGTACTGTTGATATATCCCTCCTTTTCCTACACTAGTTAATATAAAGGCATGTGTCAGCGTAGCAAATAATTTAGAAAATTTATTTGTGTCATCCTACTATTCGTATCATTCTATTGAAATTATTTTTTTATTTTGTTTGTACTCAAAAAATAATCCGATATCTAACATTCCGAAAAGTATCACAGCAGTGACTATTCTTAAAGGTAAAAAAACTGAATTTGAAATATTTTTGGTTTTTCGTGTAATCCTCTAATGTTCTAATTTAGCGATTGATTGCTGTCAGCAATAAAAACTTGGATTTATTTTTGTTCCGATTGAATTTTTTTTGAAAATTGCTGAACATATAATTAAACATATCTAAGATAGTGTATAAAAGTGCAGATTAATAATGTCATCGTCCGCTATTTATGTTCTCGATGTAAAGGGGAAAGTATGAATCAAAAAAAAAAAAAGACAAGGCTAACATAATTAATGTGAACAATGCCGATTATATTTCTAGGTGCTTATTTCCCGGAATTATCGCGGAGATATTGATATGACAGTCATTGATAAGTTTATGCCGTTGCTGATGGAACGGGAAGAAGAGGGTCTTATTACCCCAATTCTGCAGATGGCAGAGTGCACATTTGCCTACATAAAAACAAACAACTTGTACATTGTGTCGACGACTAGGAAAAATGCTAATATAGCGCTGATATTTGTATTCTTGCATAAAATTGCGCATGTATTTGTCGAATATTTCAAGGAGTTGGAGGAGGAGAGTATTCGAGATAATTTTGTTGTTATCTACGAGCTGTTGGACGAACTAATAGATTTCGGATACCCTCAGACTACGGACAGTAAAATTCTGCAGGAATACATCACACAAGAGGGCCACAAGCTGGAAATCCAACCAAGAATACCTATGGCTGTGACAAACGCTGTATCTTGGCGTTCGGAAGGCATCAAATACCGCAAAAATGAAGTCTTCTTGGACGTTATAGAGTCAGTGAATCTTTTGGCTAATGCAAATGGCAACGTATTACGGAGCGAGATTGTTGGCGCAATCAAAATGAGAGTTTATCTATCCGGAATGCCAGAACTTCGTCTTGGATTGAATGACAAAGTTCTATTTGAAAGCACTGGACGTGGCAAATCAAAGTCTGTTGAACTGGAGGATGTCAAATTTCATCAATGCGTGAGGCTATCGCGTTTTGAAAATGATCGTACCATCTCATTCATTCCTCCGGATGGTGAATTCGAGTTAATGTCTTATCGCTTAAACACACATGTAAGTTGTTCCAATTTAAATGCAGTTGTGCGTTTTTATTGATATTTTGTATTTTGCAGGTTAAACCATTGATATGGATCGAATCCGTGATTGAACGGCACGCTCATAGCCGTGTCGAGTACATGATTAAAGCTAAATCGCAATTTAAGCGGCGATCTACTGCAAACAATGTGGAGATTGTAATTCCAGTTCCGGGTGATGCAGATTCACCGAAATTCAAGACATCAATTGGCAGCGTAAAGTATGCTCCTGAGCAGAATGCTATCACATGGACAATTAAATCATTTCCGGTAAGTTACCTAAAAAAAAAAATTAATTAAAATTTTGATTTATTCGCTTCATATTTAGGGAGGCAAGGAGTATTTGATGCGAGCTCACTTTGGACTACCAAGTGTTGAATGCGAAGATTCTGAAGGAAAACCACCAATTCAAGTGAAGTTTGAAATACCATACTTTACCACATCTGGTATTCAGGTATGTGTAATAAACATTGCGCTAGAAAATGAGAGATGTATTCTCTGAGCCTTTATTTTGTTCGTTCTTATTTCAATATTTCATACAAACTGCCGTTATATGTCCGCATAAGATTCTCCCTTCTTTGATTCAATGGTAAAGCTTCGGAGAAATTATTTTGTTAATATATGCGATATAAAAATAGTCAGGAAAACTATTTGTCTAAATTTTATATGTCAACTAAAAAAATATTTCTGTTACAAAATATTTTCCACTTGTTTTAAAATATTTTTAAATGAAACCCCCTCAAGTTGAAAAATGTCTACTCAACTCAAATCAAATAAATATCTACTTATCTATTTGTCCGGACTCTGTTAAATTATTTAAAATTTGTTTGACTGGCGTGGAAATGAAATCGGCGGCCAAGCCCTTCACCAATTTAGATTACACCATAAATTACAACATTTTTATATGTAGAGACCCCATAGCAGTATACAAGTTTTGATACATGAGAAATTATTTAGGTGGATAAACCTTAAAGTATGTAGATAGACTCTAGACTCGCTAGCGGTGTCGATTATATCATGTCTATCCGTCCGTCCGCCCGTTTGCTGGTTTTTAGTTTAGTGTTGTCTAGATTTCAATTGTCATGAAAAGCATATCTCAAATTAGCCGTTCGGAGCCGGCATAAAACAGAAGGTCCCGCCATCGTGCAAATAACGAGCCTGTTGCACCATAAATTTATTATTTTTTTGTCTAGATTTATTTAGCTTCTCGCTATTTTAGTTACAAATTCTTTAATTGCACAAAAGTTGATTATTTTCACGAGTAGGCATCGTAATTATAAATTTGTTCGGCGTTCGCATTTTACAGCAAATGGCATATTGTAGTCGCTGTTGAAGAGAATTGCTCTTTAGTTGGTGCAGTTCAGTGTTGGTATACGTTAATAAATCATCTCCACCGGCTTTATATAGCTTACCTGGAAGGCCGTCATTTCTCGCAGCCTTCTTACGCTTACGTTTAGATATTCTGCCCTAGCGAGGTATCCGTGGGGGCGGACAATTTTCCGCAACGCATTCGAGATATGTGTCATCGGAGAAAAATCACTTCACTACAATTCATAAATAAATTCCGCGAAGAATTTGTGTCAGAGGAAATCGGAAAAAGGATTGCACTTAGCTGTCCAAATTGCACGAAAAATGTATCTGAACGCCCTTTAACGCAATTCGCCGGGATGCGTTAAAAAATGCTAAAATCCTCCAAATCGTAGAAAATCGGAGGCTTCGCTTGGGCCGATTAGTATCCTCGCTCCAATGAGATCGGGTGGGTAGTAGTTTTGTCTGTTGCGTCAATATTGAATGGACCATTCTGCCTGGCAGAGGAAGATTGTTCCAGTTCGTCAAAGTCTGCAGATGTGGTTCTTGCATATTCTCAGCATAGAGTGACTGAACTACGATCTTTGTATATTTATCTTGACATGTTACTTTTCCGCACTTTGTATTAGTTTGGCATAACTTACGAACATCATTACTGGAGTGGCATTTTCCGCTTTTATTTTTCTGCTTCTTGTGGAGCTCAATTGCGGCTTTCGTCTTCTCCTGCACCTTTGCCTTATTCATCTGTTCGCATTATTCGTGTAGGTACGATGTTAAAATTGATCGCATATGAGGCTTATGTTGGCTTTGTGTTTGATGTGAATTTTAACAATGCGATTGCTATTTTCCTAAAACAAAAAGCCTTCTTGTATATTGTGCACATCACAAATCCACATGCGATTAGATACTGTTTCTGCTCACTATAATATGGGCTATAAAAGATGTCACAGTTTTTCATCATCTTTTTGCCCAGCCTATTCTGCTTTTATAATGCTTAGACCTTCCACTAATTGCACGGCAGTACCTCTGCTGTTGCAGATTCGTTTTTCGCTTAGTATGGTCGTCAATAACATAAGTCCACTCCGAGACTCTTGTTGCTTCGTTACAATATTTTTTTTGAATGGTTAGTTAACTCAAAGCATTGCCGCCAAACTGCATGACCAGAACCAATTTATTAGGTAACCCTAATGATCCGGTTATAGCAATCATTGAAAAACTTCATTGAACTACCACACATGATGGAATTGAAATTGTACCTATATTGCTGACTATAGGAATTTTTGAAAAATCCCTTTTCATTTCGGGTTATTATTATTTTTTTAATTCATTTTTATTTTTATTTTGAAGCGATGGTCAAAATACCTTGGGACCTTGTCGTCGTTTTATAAAAAAAAAAGGTTGGAAAATATTCAAATTGATATGAAAAACTTTATTGAAATCTCATATGCAGGAAATACTTTATATATTCAGTTCAGAGCCAAGCGACCAATTTCTTGTTCTACTTGTCTTCTGAGCGAATGCTAACTGACTGCACATAAATTGAATTCTTGCTTCCCTTTTATATCCAGAATTGCTACGGTACATTCATTTTTATTTGTTGAATTCTGTGTATGCATGAGCTTACATCTATGTGTGTGCGTAGCACTTTTTAATTTACAAAAATATGTGCTTTCTTTAATTTCAAATGTGATACAGATCAAATATGTGCTTTCTTCATGAATGAATGATAATATAAGGTACATTATGTTATTTTATAATAATAATGATGGTTATAATAATGATAGTAATAATTAATAATAATAATGATGGTTATAATAATGATAGTAATAATTAATAATAAAAATGATAATAAGGATGGCCGTTACAGTCTCCCCCTCTGCCTCAGATATCGTCCCGATGATGTGGCAGGAACAGATGACGTCATCCTTTTTGTTGTCTTCTTGGTAACACTGGGCTGTGAGGTTTCAATGGCTACCATCACTGGTCTTCCCCTCTTCTTGATGGCAATAACTGGTGTAGGTAGTTCCTGAGAACCACCATTATATGGTATTAGCAAGGATGCATGATATGTTCCTAGTGGAACTGTTGGATCGCCCTCACTGGCAATCGTGAAACTTGTCGAGCCCTTCTTTGCAAGGATTACATAGGGACCATCCCTCTTCGGAGCGAATTTAGATGTGAAACCTTTAGCTGTTCGACTAATGGGTTGTGTTTGAACAAGGAATTTATCGCCAACTTCAAGTTTACCGTGAGGCCTTCTTCTCTTGTAAGCGTACGATTTATTCTTGTCTTGTTGTTTCTCGGATGCTTGTTGAGCTTCTTTAAGAGTATCTGCCAGTCTTAGCAGATGTGTAGTTATTTGTGGAACGAAGTTTTCGGATTGAATTATGGATTTCAGATCGTTGTTAACTTCAGTTGGAGTTCTGAGTTCTCGCCCAAAAGTCAAATAAGCGGCTGAAAACCCAGTACTTTCGCATTTGGCTGTATTTATGGCAAAACGTATGGCTGGAAGTTTGAGATTCCATGACGGGTGGTCGTTTCCTACCAAAATGGATAACTGCGTCTTTGAGTCTCGGTTCTTCCTTTCTACAGGATTTGCTTCTGGATGGTATACGGGAGTAAAAGATTGTTTGATTTGTAAACAGAAAGTGAGTTTTTGCATTAGTGTTGATATGAATTGCGTCCCGTTATCACTGTGAAGTTTCCTTGGAACTCCGTATCGCAGGAATACTTCGTTCAAAAGTGTAAGGGCACAGTTTTCAGCGGTGCCTTCCTTCAACGGAAAAAATTCGACCCATCGACTACACAGGTCTTCAATGATTAAAATCCACTGATGTCCCTCCGTGGTTATTGGTTGTGGTCCAAACAGGTCTACTGCGATTACTTCAAATCGCTGGTTGCTCCATCAGACCCGCTGGTTTGAGATTCGAAGCCTTATAGCGTTGACATTCAATACATTTTTTTACATGTTTTGCTATATGTGATTTCATCTCTGACCAAAAATAGCGGCTGGAGATACGCGCTAATGTTCTGTCCAGTCCATAATGACCGGCTGTGGGATCATCGTGGTATTTTTGCAATACTGAGATTCGAAGCCTTATAGCGTTGACATTCAATACATTTTTTTACATGTTCTGCTATATCTGATTTCATCTCTGACCAAAAATAGCGGCTGGAGATACGCGCTAATGTTCTGTCCAGTCCATAATGACCAGCTGTGGGATCATCGTGGTATTTTTGAAATACTAGGGACTTCATGGTTTTTGGGATAACTAATTGCCCCTCTTCAGAGTCTTCTTCCGAAGAGTAACGATATAAGACGCCATCGTTCAAAACGTAACCACGATTGGTCCATCGAAGTAGGCTGTCGTCATTTTGTTCGAATGAGTCAATAATGATTTTTAAGTCGGGATCCGCCAATTGTTCCTCTCTTATTTCTTTGGAACCTCGTCTTGGGATATCGATGTCTATAGAACAAATCTCACATTTGTCCTCTTCATGCCCCTCGTCAGGACAAGGTGGTCTTGAAAGTGTATCTGCCACGGCATTCTTTTTCCCCGGATTGTATCCAATTTCAAGGTTGTATGGTTGTAACTGGAGTGCCCACCTGGCAAGTCTTCCAGTTGCTGATTTTAATGACATCAACCATTTTAACGGTTGATGGTCCGTTAATATCTTGACTTGTGATCCTTCTATATAAGCTCGAAATTTCTGTACAGCCCAAACTACCGCGAGTGCTTCTCTTTCTGTCGTAGAGTAGTTGCGTTCTGCTGGTAATAATAATCGGCTGACGTACTCGACTGGATGTTCGTCTTCTCCCTCCCCCTGGAGTAATACCACACCGAGTGCATAATTGCTGGCGTTAGTTTTTAAAATAAACGGAGTATCTTCTTTGACTTGTTGCAAAACTGGTGCACTGGGAAGGAGTTCTTTAAGCTTATCAAATGACTTTTCTTCTCTGTCTCCCCATGTCCAAGCGAAATTCTTCTTTGTGAGATCTGAGAGTGGCTATGAAATCTTGGCAAAGTTTGGTATGAACCTCCTGTACCATGAACAAGTTTGAAGAAATGATAATACTTGTTTTGGATTTTTTGGTCTGGCTCCCTTGAGGATTGCCTCCGTTTTCTCTGGATTTACTTTGATTCCACTAGTTGTCAGAATGTGACCCAGGCATGAAACTTCGGAACAGCAAAATCTACACTTATCTCTGTTGAGCCGGAATCCAAATTCCTTCAAGCGATTAAAAATTTGTTTTAGATCTTCTAGATGTTTTTCGAAGCTTTCAGAGCAGACGATTAGATCATCTATAAATGCTAGTAACAAAATGTCTGTTATACTTCTTCGAAATTTATCAATTATGCGCTGAAAGGTTGCAGGCGAATTTCTTAATCCAAACGGCATACGTTTAAATACATAAGTGCCGAATGTTGTAATAAAAGCAGTCTTTAACTGGTCTTCTTCTGCTACCATAATTTGCCAGTATCCGGAGCGTAAGTCGAATGTTGACATATACAGAGTACTCTTAGCTTCGTGAAGTAGGTCGTCAATGCGTGGTAAGGGATAGCGGTCTGGAAGTGTTACGGCGTTTAGTGCTCTGTAATCGACGCAAATCGTATACCACCATCACTCTTGGGAACTAAGACAACAGGAAATGCCCATGGAGATGCCTTTTCTTCAATTATGCCGTTCTGCAACATTCTGTCAAATTCTTCCTTCAACTGTATTTTCCTGGCCGGTGAGATCCTATATGGAGCGAAAGCAATAGGAGCTGCTTCTCCAGTTTTAATCTGATGTTCTATCAATGGAATAGGAGTGTCTATTTCTCCAAATATTTCACAGTGTGCTACCAGTAGTTCTTCCAAATTTGTTTTTTCCATGGAATCCAAGTGTTTAGCTTCTTCAGGACGTAGCTTAATGTCAAGGCTATTCAGCTCAAACCATACATCAGCGTTTGAAGAGTCAACTCTCTGCGGTTCGCTAAATAAATCACTGGATCTATCTGGAGTTTTCATATCTTTTGGCACAGCGTCGGAGAAAATAGATTGCACACCGTGTGGTGAATAATCATTTGGTTTCTTGCGTTTCGGTGTCATACCAATAGGACTTATTACTTTTCGACTTTCTACCCAAGCGAGATATGCAGACACTTCATCCATACCCTCTTTTCTAGGTGTATTAGTCACTTTTCTTACATCTGGTGGTTGGTAATAATGTTGGTCCTCATTGTCAATTGGTTTCAAAACGCTACTATTAACCAGTTTGAAATCAAATATTTTCGTGGGGTCATCTATGAAATGGAATGATCTTTGTGCGATATTTAACACAATCCCACATTGTTCTAAGAAATCTATTCCCAACAATGTTCGATTTCCTTTAGCTTTGGGTAAAGCAATAAAGCGAATTTTTCGGAATCTTTTTCCGATACAAATGTCGACTACAGTAGCATAGACAACGTCTTTTCGTGGAATACCATCAGTAAATGTTAACTCAGCATTTACCGGCTTGATTCGCATCCTTTCTTTAGAAGCAGTTGATAAAGACGAGCTCCTGCTACGCTGGTTCTAGCTGCTGTGTCTATATATGCTTCTCCGCGAAGGCCATTAATGTTGACATCAACGGTAGGAACATTTCTTCCAATTACTTTGGAATCTATAAGATTAAATTCAATTGCGTTTGGACTATTTGCACTTTTATTGCTGCAAGTGGGACAATTTGTTCGGTAATAGCCAGCGGCTCCGCAACCATAGCAATTTAAAGTAGGCTTTGTGGTCTTTGTTTCAAGTACCGACTTGCCTTGCTCACTGTCTTTAATTCTTGTAAAGCATGCGTCAGCTATGTGTCCTCTTTTCCTACAGTAAGTGCAATGCTTCTTTTCCTTACTCTCTGCAGGATGTAAAGAAGGTTTATTTTCATTATTAAACATTTCCACTTCTCTGGCTTGTTCCAGGAGTTCTTGAAAATTGTTAATTAAGTTTCTGGGGACTTTTTCTCTAATATTAGGGAGAACTTGACCATATACCATATTAAGCCTCACACTTTCAGATATCTCGTCGGATAATTGTGAAAGCAATGACCGTTTTCTGCAAATGAATCGGTCGATTCTTTCATTTACTCCCTGTTTCTCCTCAAAGAGTTCTGCATAAACTCGCCAAGAGGGTTTGGCTGGTGCGAATGCTGCTTTGAGTAGTTTTATTGCATCGTTAAAACTCTTTGCTTTTTCCCAATGTTTTGGGCTCTACTGTATGTTCCGACTCGTATGTCCAGCCGTGATTCCAGTAGCCACAATGTTGGGCACCAATGAAGCGATGGTCAAAATCCCTTGGGACCTTGTCGTCGTTATTAAAAAAAAAAGGTTGGAAAACATTCAAATTGATATGGAAAACTTTATTGAAATCTCAAATGCAGGAAATACTTTATATATTCAGTTCAGAGCCAAGCGACCAAATTCTTGTTCTACTTGTCTTCTGAGCGAATGCTAACTGACTGCACATAAATTGAATTCTTGCTTCCCTTTTATATCCAGAATTGCTACGGTACATTCATTTTTATTTGTTGAATTCTGTGTATGCATGAGCTTACATCTATGTGTGTGCGTAGCACTTTTTAATTTACAAAAATATGTGCTTTCTTTAATTTCAAATGTGATACAGATCAAATATGTGCTTTCTTCATGAATGAATGATAATATAAGGTACATTATGTTATTTTATAATAATAATGATGGTTATAATAATGATAGTAATAATTAATAATAATAATGATGGTTATAATAATGATAGTAATAATTAATAATAAAAATGATAATAAGGATGGCCGTTACAGTCTCCCCCTCTGCCTCAGATATCGTCCCGATGATGTGGCAGGAACAGATGACGTCATCCTTTTTGTTGTCTTTTTGGTAACACTGGGCTGTGAGGTTTCAATGGCTACCATCACTGGTCTTCCCCTCTTCTTGATGGCAATAACTGGTGTAGGTAGTTCCTGAGAACCACCATTATATGGTGTTAGCAAGGATGCATGATATGTTCCTAGTGGAACTGTTGGATCGCCCTCACTGGCAATCGTGAAACTTGTCGAGCCCTTCTTTGCAAGTATTACATAGGGACCATCCCTCTTCGGAGCGAATTTAGATGTGAAACCTTTAGCTGTTCGACTAATGGGATGTGTTTGAACAAGGAATTTATCGCCAACTTCAAGTTTACCGTGAGGCCTTCTTCTCTTGTAAGCGTACGATTTATTCTTGTCTTGTTGTTTCTCGGATGCTTGTTGAGCTTCTTTAAGAGTATCTGCCAGTCTTAGCAGATGTGTAGTTATTTGTGGAACGAAGTTTTCGGATTGAATTATGGATTTCAGATCGTTGTTAACTTCAGTTGGAGTTCTGAGTTCTCGCCCAAAAGTCAAATAAGCGGCTGAAAACCCAGTACTTTCGCATTTGGCTGTATTTATGGCAAAACGTATGGCTGGAAGTTTGAGATTCCATGACGGGTGGTCGTTTCCTACCAAAATGGATAACTGCGTCTTTGAGTCTCGGTTCTTCCTTTCTACAGGATTTGCTTCTGGATGGTATACGGGAGTAAAAGATTGTTTGATTTGTAAACAGAAAGTGAGTTTTTGCATTAGTGTTGATATGAATTGCGTCCCGTTATCACTGTGAAGTTTCCTTGGAACTCCGTATCGCAGGAATACTTCGTTCAAAAGTGTAAGGGCACAGTTTTCAGCGGTGCCTTCCTTCAACGGAAAAAATTCGACCCATCGACTACACAGGTCTTCAATGATTAAAATCCACTGATGTCCCTCCGTGGTTATTGGTTGTGGTCCAAACAGGTCTACTGCGATTACTTCAAATCGCTGGTTGCTCCATCAGACCCGCTGGTTTGAGATTCGAAGCCTTATAGCGTTGACATTCAATACATTTTTTTACATGTTTTGCTATATGTGATTTCATCTCTGACCAAAAATAGCGGCTGGAGATACGCGCTAATGTTCTGTCCAGTCCATAATGACCGGCTGTGGGATCATCGTGGTATTTTTGAAATACTAGGGACTTCATGGTTTTTGGGATAACTAATTGCCCCTCTTCAGAGTCTTCTTCCGAAGAGTAACGATATAAGACGCCATCGTTCAAAACGTAACCACGATTGGTCCATCGAAGTAGGCTGTCGTCATTTTGTTCGAACGAGTCAATAATGATTTTTAAGTCGGGATCCGCCAATTGTTCCTCTCTTATTTCTTTGGAACCTCGTCTTGGGATATCGATGTCTATAGAACAAATCTCACATTTGTCCTCTTCATGCCCCTCGTCAGGACAAGGTGGTCTTGAAAGTGTATCTGCCACGGCATTCTTTTTCCCCGGATTGTATCCAATTTCAAGGTTGTATGGTTGTAACTGGAGTGCCCACCTGGCAAGTCTTCCAGTTGCTGATTTTAATGACATCAACCATTTTAACGGTTGATGGTCCGTTAATATCTTGACTTGTGATCCTTCTATATAAGCTCGAAATTTCTGTACAGCCCAAACTACCGCGAGTGCTTCTCTTTCTGTCGTAGAGTAGTTGCGTTCTGCTGGTAATAATAATCGGTTGACGTACTCGACTGGATGTTCGTCTTCTCCCTCCCCCTGGAGTAATACCACACCGAGTGCATAATTGCTGGCGTTAGTTTTTAAAATAAACGGAGTATCTTCTTTGACTTGTTGCAAAACTGGTGCACTGGGAAGGAGTTCTTTAAGCTTATCAAAGGACTTTTCTTCTCTGTCTCCCCATGTCCAAGCGAAATTCTTCTTTGTGAGATCTGAGAGTGGCTATGAAATCTTGGCAAAGTTTGGTATGAACCTCCTGTACCATGAACAAGTTTGAAGAAATGATAATACTTGTTTTGGATTTTTTGGTCTGGCTCCCTTGAGGATTGCCTCCGTTTTCTCTGGATTTACTTTGATTCCACTAGTTGTCAGAATGTGACCCAGGTATGAAACTTCGGAACAGCAAAATCTACACTTATCTCTGTTGAGCCGGAATCCAAATTCCTTCAAGCGATTAAAAATTTGTTTTAGATCTTCTAGATGTTTTTCGAAGCTTTTAGAGCAGACGATTAGATCATCTATAAATGCTAGTAACAAAATGTCTGTTATACTTCTTCGAAATTTATCAATTATGCGCTGAAAGGTTGCAGGAGCATTTCTTAATCCAAACGGCATACGTTTAAATACATAAGTGCCGAATGTTGTAATAAAAGCAGTCTTTAACTGGTCTTCTTCTGCTACCATAATTTGCCAGTATCCGGAGCGTAAGTCGAATGTTGACATATACAGAGTACTCTTAGCTTCGTGAAGTAGGTCGTCAATGCGTGGTAAGGGATATCGGTCTGGAAGTGTTACGGCGTTTAGTGCTCTGTAATCGACGCAAATCGTATACCACCATCACTCTTGGGAACTAAGACAACAGGAAATGCCCATGGAGATGCCTTTTCTTCAATTATGCCGTTCTGCAACATTCTGTCAAATTCTTCCTTCAACTGTATTTTCCTGGCCGGTGAGATCCTATATGGAGCGAAAGCAATAGGAGCTGCTTCTCCAGTTTTAATCTGATGTTCTATCAATGGAATAGGAGTGTCTATTTCTCCAAATATTTCACAGTGTGCTACCAGTAGTTCTTCCAAATTTGTTTTTTCCATGGAATCCAAGTGTTTAGCTTCTTCAGGACGTAGCTTAATGTCAAGGCTATTCAGCTCAAACCATACATCAGCGTTTGAAGAGTCAACTCTCTGCGGTTCGCTAAATAAATCACTGGATCTATCTGGAGTTTTCATATCTTTTGGCACAGCGTCGGAGAAAATAGATTGCACACCGTGTGGTGAATAATCATTTGGTTTCTTGCGTTTCGGTGTCATACCAATAGGACTTATTACTTTTCGACTTTCTACCCAAGCGAGATATGCAGACACTTCATCCATAACCTCTTTTCTAGGTGTATTAGTCACTTTTCTTACATCTGGTGGTTGGTAATAATGTTGGTCCTCATTGTCAATTGGTTTCAAAACGCTACTATTAACCAGTTTGAAATCAAATATTTTCGTGGGGTCATCTATGAAATGGAATGATCTTTGTGCGATATTTAACACAATCCCACATTGTTCTAAGAAATCTATTCCCAACAATGTTCGATTTCCTTTAGCTTTGGGTAAAGCAATAAAGCGAATTTTTCGGAATCTTTTTCCGATACAAATGTCGACTACAGTAGCATAGACAACGTCTTTTCGTGGAATACCATCAGTAAATGTTAACTCAGCATTTACCGGCTTGAATTCGCATCCTTTCTTTAGAAGCAGTTGATAAAGACGAGCTCCTGCTACGCTGGTTCTAGCTGCTGTGTCTATATATGCTTCTCCGCGAAGGCCATTAATGTTGACATCAACGGTAGGAACATTTCTTCCAATTACTTTGGAATCTATAAGATTAAATTCAATTGCGTTTGGACTATTTGCATTTTTATTGCTGCAAGTGGGACAATTTGTTCGGTAATAGCCAGCGGCTCCGCAACCATAGCAATTTAAAGTAGGCTTTGTGGTCTTTGTTTCAAGTACCGACTTGCCTTGCTCACTGTCTTTAATTCTTGTAAAGCATGCGTCAGCTATGTGTCCTCTTTTCCTACAGTAAGTGCAATGCTTCTTTTCCTTACTCTCTGCAGGATGTAAAGAAGGTTTATTTTCATTATTAAACATTTCCACTTCTCTGGCTTGTTCCAGGAGTTCTTGAAAATTGTTAATTAAGTTTCTGGGGACTTTTTCTCTAATATTAGGGAGAACTTGACCATATACCATATTAAGCCTCACACTTTCAGATATCTCGTCGGATAATTGTGAAAGCAATGACCGTTTTCTGCAAATGAATCGGTCGATTCTTTCATTTACTCCCTGTTTCTCCTCAAAGAGTTCTGCATAAACTCGCCAAGAGGGTTTGGCTGGTGCGAATGCTGCTTTGAGTAGTTTTATTGCATCGTTAAAACTCTTTGCTTTTTCCCAATGTTTTGGGCTCTACTGTATGTTCCGACTCGTATGTCCAGCCGTGATTCCAGTAGCCACAATGTTGGGCACCAATGAAGCGATGGTCAAAATCCCTTGGGACCTTGTCGTCGTTATTAAAAAAAAAAGGTTGGAAAACATTCAAATTGATATGGAAAACTTTATTGAAATCTCAAATGCAGGAAATACTTTATATATTCAGTTCAGAGCCAAGCGACCAATTTCTTGTTCTACTTGTCTTCTGAGCGAATGCTAACTGACTGCACATAAATTGAATTCTTGCTTCCCTTTTATATCCAGAATTGCTACGGTACATTCATTTTTATTTGTTGAATTCTGTGTATGCATGAGCTTACAGCTATGTGTGTGCGTAGCACTTTTTAATTTACAAAAATATGTGCTTTCTTTAATTTCAAATGTGATACAGATCAAATATGTGCTTTCTTCATGAATGAATGATAATATAAGGTACATTATGTTATTTTATAATAATAATGATGGTTATAATAATGATAGTAATAATTAATAATAATAATGATAATAAGGATGGCCGTTACAATTTTTTTTTTTTTTTCATTTTAAAATTAACTTTCATGCTAGACCAAAATTCATGAAAAACTAGCCTGCTTTTCAACTACTTAACTAACTTACTGGCCCTATGCGGGTACACTAAGCAAATCTAACGCGGTTACAAAATTGACTCAAACGGAACAATAACAGAAAACGAAAAGAGAGAATTACAGTAAATATGTAATAGAACAATTGGTTAATTGAGTGACAATAAATAGGGTAAATTACTTATGTTTAACAATGGAAACTAATAATAAACTTTAACAGACAAGCTTAACAATAGGTAAGAAAACAAAAATAAATGCGTTGAATCCTTAACATACAGCCCCCCTGGAAGACTAGGGCTTAAGATGTAGGTGGGGCCAGTTTTACGATTGGTTGTATTGGGTTGTTATGGTGGCGACTCTAACACGATTATCTGCGCCTGGATGGATGATATTAATGCGTCCAAGTACCCATTTAGCTGGTAGTAGATTTGAATTATTTAGCATAAATACGTCACCAGCTACCAGATCCTGCTTTGGATTTTGCCATTTTGGCCGCTGCTGGAGTGATGTTAAATACTCAACATACCACCGCTTCCAGAACCCTTGTTTAAGTTTCTGTAAAAGACACCAATTAATAAATGGACAAACTCAATCGACATAAATATCCGGACGAGGAACAGATATATATCGTTCACCTATCAAAAAGTGAGCTGGTGTTAAGGCAATAGGGTCCATGTCGGAGGTTGGCCACATAGGCGGAGAGTTAAATAACGCCTCAATCTGAGTCAGCAGATGTCAATCTGCCATGTTCGTTGATAACTCGTTTTAGGTGAAATTTAATGGATGACAGACCTCCGAAATGAGGGGCAGAAAGCGGAATAAATTTCCAACAAATGCTATCATTTGAGAGATGGTCAGCTACAATATCATTGTACTGTTGGCTCAGCAGAAGCTGGAACATGTCGTCGAGATTTCGCTTGGCACCATTGAAATTCGTTCCATTGTCACTCCATATCTCTGAGCGACAGCGCGATATTTGCTTACACAATCTTTGGGTTCCGTCCCCTGACCAATCTCAGAGTTATAGGACCGGCGTAGTCCAGTCCAACCTTGAGGAATGGAAGCGAAAATTGTACATGTTCCGCAGGTAAAATACCCAAGAGTCGTTCCGAGTTTGTTTTTTGATACCGAAAGAAGGATACGCATTCCTGTGCGACCTTACGAAGGAGATTGCGGCTATCGATTATAAAGTACTCTTGTAGTAGGAGAACAAACATCTGGGATGCACCCGCTTGTAAATGGCGATAATTAATATATTTGACCTAGTTCATGCTTTAGCCAAGATGTTCCGGACCACCATAGTTCATTTTGAATTAAATGAGTAGGTAGAAAGCCACTGGAGGTGCAGTCAGCAGGGTTTTGTTGCGACCTTACATGATTCCAGGAATTCCTTGGTAGAACCGACAAGATCTCAGATATTCTGTTTGCAACAAATACTGACCACCTCTTTGGCAATGACGAAAGCCAATGAAGCACGATTTTCAAGTCTGTCCATGCGAATAGTTTATTTCTTTGTCCTGCAAAGACATTTTAAGTGTTTTCATCAAGCGCGATAATAGGACTGCTCCACAAAGAGCGATACGAACCGTGAACCCGTGAGATTCAAAATGTTGGGTTGATATCCACATGTTCCATGGTAAGCTAAGGGATTCTAATGTAGGAAGCTTTTAACGAAAAGATCGGAAGAGATTCGAGTGTTGTAGGGAGATTTCATCGTCCCATTTATATTTACTGCACCAAAGTTCCCTAAAGATAATTTTGACACCTATCGTCACTGGACTAAGAAATCCAAGGGGATCGAATACTCTGGAAGACTCCTATAATATCATACGCTTTGTCAGTGGTATATTTGGGCTTAAGGTCCAAACAACACGAACCGTTGAGTATGTGAATATGTCCTGGTATATTGAATTTGGGATCTGCTAACGTAAACGAGGAGAAATTGGTATTGGTAGAAATGGTAGCTTCTGAAGCAGGTACAGAGGAAGTGAGTTTGGAGACTATGTAGCAGTCAACTTCAATATAATCAGGTACAAAACGAGAAGAAAGTTTAATTGTTACGATTCCATTAGTAATACCTGCAGCCGTAGAACCAACTCCCATGATAGGAATGCGAGCGGTTTTGCGATTTAGAGCCAACCGTTGAACTGTCTGTTCGGTTATAAACGAAACCTGGAATCCTGAGTCTAGCAACAACCGAATGTTTTGAGTATTTCCTTGCTTATTAGAAGTCAATACGACAACAGTAGGCAAACGAGTTTGAATTAATCGATTGGGATAATCCTGTTGACACTGTTGAGCTGATTCTACGAAATGGCTGTGTATCAGTTTTGGAGGTTTAGTACGAGACTGATTGGAATGAGAAAGAGAATGGCAAGATTCTAATGCTTCGCAACGACTATTTAAGTATGTCAATAATTCTTCAATGGTACAATCGACCCTGGATCCAATTTCTTCGGCCCAAGCTTGGCGGGTGTCACTGTCTAAATTCTGGAGCAAATGATAAACTACCCAAGGATCGTGACCTTTGGCTCCCAAATCCTTCAAACTACGAATTATTTCATCGACATGTCTGGCTGGAAATCGAAGACTCTGTGAGCCGTATGGTGTCCATTCGTTCTAAATGTCCTAGTAAATGTGAAATTTTTTGACCAGTGGCATGTCGCTGTACAGCTTGTACAGTCATAGAGCAGGACTGGGATGATCAGGGTCTTATATAGGATCTGCTTAGTAGTTCGAGTGAGGGCTTTACTACTGAATTGCATTCTTAGCCCAAAAAAACAGCGGTTGGCAATAGTAATTCTTCGTTTAATTTATGATGAGATCTTGTTGTTAGAGTTAATCGCGTAGCCGAGATAGACAAAGTCCTGTACTACCTCAAAACTTAATCTGTAAATGGTGACGTTCTGTTCAATTCTTCGATCTTGTGCGTCCTTTCACGTTGGCAACATATACTTTATCTTGCCCTCATTTACTGCTATCACATCACGTTGAGTCCTACCAATGATGTCAATATCGTCGTCGTATGCTAGTAGTTACACCGATTTTCGGAATACTAAGCATCTGGTGTTTGCTCGGGAGTTTTTCAAAATCTTCTCGAGAATCAAATTGAAAAATCCTTTTTTTGGTATCGAATGTGTCAGTGAGGTCGTTTTAGATACTGATGAAGCAGCGAGAATTCTCCATCGTCATCCTACACGGACGGTATACAAAAACTTGAGATGGCTCTGTATAGTTCTTGCTGTCATATGCGGCTTTGAAATCGATGAAGGAGGTGGGTATCGACTTGGACTTCTTGGGTTTTTTCCATCTGCCGAAGTGTGAAAATTTGATTGGTTGTGGACTTTCCTGGCCTAAAACCACACGGATATGGCCCGATAGGATCTTGTAGGCGATGTTGAGGAGACCTATGCCTATGTAGTTGGCGCAGTATAGAGGGTCTCCTTTTCGGTGGATCGGGCAAACGATGCTGAGGTTCCATTCTTCAGGCATACTTTCTACCGACCAGATTTGACTTATGCATTGGTGGATGTTATTTTCCAATTCATATCCGTCGGCTTTATAAAGTTCAGCGGGAAGGCAGTCATTTCCTGCAGCCTTATTGGGCTTTAGTTTAGATATTGCTATTTCCACTTCACTCAGATCGGGTGGTTGGCAGTTTTCGCTGTCGTTGCCAATATTGAATGGTTCGTTCTACCTGACAGAGGAATGTTATTCACCATCGCCGTTAAAAGTCTGCAAAAGTGGTTCTCCATGTCGTCAGCATCGACTGTGTCTCAACTGCGATATTTCCTTGTTCATCTCGACAGGATTGTCGAAACCTCCTTTTTAATGCCGACTCCGAACGGCGAATTTGGGATAAGCTTTTCTTGGCAATTGATACTACTCGGATGATTTGTCAGATTACCACGAGAGGAGGGCCAGTGAAAAATCATTTAGGTGTTGCTACGGGAATCGACCCAGACTTTCTGCGCGGCAATTCATCTCACCAACCATCGCGCCACTGAACGCCGATGCACATTGGTTTTAAGTCCCTGTCAGTTATAATCGAAAGGAAAAACAGAGTTTGGTAGATCATTCCACATTCGTGTTATTCGGTTTATGTGCGAATATCTATATCTCAGCGTTCGTCCGAAGATAGGCTTGAGGGTAAACTGATTTGCATTCATAGCGTAACGAGTATTGCGGCTGAATTGTTGAATGGGATTATTGCATCTGGCTATTTCATATGAGCATTGGTTGTTAAAATAGCGATAAAACAATGTAAGGCAGGAGATATTTCGACGGTGTTCACGCGAAACTAAAGAGTTCGATATTCCAATGTCTCTCATAAGTTTTTTTGTACGCGTTTGAATCCTATCTAGGAGGTGCAATGTTTTTATTGGTGCACCCGACCAGATGTGGGCGTTAAACTCACGTTTTGGGCGTATAAACGCTTTATGTATTATGTGCCCCGTTCAGAAGGTCTGAAGTATTTTTTTTATCGATTTAGGAAACCTAGACATTTCGCTGCAATTTTAGCGACTTGGAATATGTGGTCGTTCCAACGTTAATCGTTACTAAAACTTATACATAGCATGGAAAGTTTTTCGGTTTCTTCGACGTAAGTCCCATTCATGGATAATGCCTCTAGAATTTGGTTTCGCTTTAACGACAGAAGACAGCATTGTGTTTCGGAAACATTGAATTCTACTCTGTTAAGATTTACCACATTTGAAGATGCTGTCAAGTTCGGAATTCAATGAGCTTAACATATGTCGTCATTTAGATTCCACGTTCGAAAATGAGGGACGTGGACCTGAAAACGAATATGAGAAGCTGAGAGTACTGTCATCAGCGAAGGAATGAATTGGATTAGAAGTTGCAGACAGGACATCATTGATGAAAATGAGAAAGAGAGTCATTTATTTGGTGAGTTGCAGACTTGAATCCGTCCAAGACAACTTGAATTGAACGTTTCGAAAGATAATTTCTAATCCATAAAAGAGGTTTTTCATCGATTGGAAATGCACGCATTTTCGACAAAAAGGCTTGATGCGAATCCCTGTCAAATGTCTTTGAAATATCATGCGCAACAATCTTTCGGCGAGATATGTCACCAAATCACCAGTGGACCTGTTGCTACGAAAACAATACTGCCGGTCATTAATAAGTTTTCGTGTTTCCAGATATTTCATAAGCTGACGATTTATCAGCAATTTCATGACTTTAGTTTTCTTGGCTTTGACGTTTTACACTTTGGTAAAACTTGTGAACATCTTTCCTGGAGTGGCACCTTTCTATATCCTCGATCGCGCGCTTTTCTCGCTCTTTTTTCTTCTTTCTGAAAAGCCAGTTTTCTTTCCTTTTTCTCTACCTATAGAGCTCAAGGGCAGCTCTCGTCTTCACCTGAAGATTAGCCTTGTAGACTTCGTTCCTGGCTGCGACTATATGTCGGCACTGCTCATTAAACCAGGCTTTCTCGCTGGTAGGCCCGAGAAACCTAGCATAACATCGTTACCATTGTTTTTCGACATTCGATGCTGGTGGTATGGTGTTAATCGAGATGTTAAGGGAGAAGGTCTTGTCTGTCTCTTGCGGTTGCAGTTGTTTGACATTAAATTTTTTACAGTATTTCTGGATTGTTGTAGTTCTAGATGACCACAAGGTAGTGGTCCGAGTCGATGTTATCTCCTCGGAATATTCGGACCTCTTGTTTATTGCAATGTGAACAATTTGGTTGAACGTTTGTTAATCTGTAGACCGCCATGTACCCTTATGGATATCGAGGCGAGGAAACCGTGTGATGGCTATAGTGGCATTTCGTTCCATAGCGAAGTCAATTAGCCTAAGTCCGTTACCAGACGTGTTGTCCTGTAGGCTATGTTTTCCGACAAAACTGCTAAATATGTCTTTTCTTCTTTGCGTTAAAATCTTCCAGAATGATTTTAACATCGTACTTTGGCAATCGCTAATAGGTGTTGTCCAGGAGCTCGTAGAGGCAATCATTACCTATATCATTTTTTTCCGCGGTTGGGGCGTGTGCGCATATAAGGCTTATGTTGGCGAATTCGACCTTGATGCGGAATGTTACAATGCGTTCGCTAATGTTTTGGAAACTTATGACTTCTTGTCTTTGTCTGGCACTTATAACAAATCCGCTTCCGAATAGTCGCTGTTTCTCCTCACTGTAGCACGGTCCTAGTAAATGTCACAGTTTTTCATCATCTTTTTGCTCTGCCCATCCCATCGTATTTCAAGAACGGCAGTAATGTCTACTTTGTAGCAGCTTATGGCTTCCGCTAGTTGTTCGCTAGCACCTCTCCTATTAAATGTTCTCTCATTCCAGGTGCAGATACGAACGTCGTTTTACTTTTTTCGTTTAGCAGGTTCGTCAAAAACAAAATCAGTCCTTTCCGAGGCTAGTGGTTGCTTCGTAACATAAATTTTTTTCCATGGTTGGGTAGTTAACCCAAAGCGCAACCCCCAACCTGGAGGGCCAGTTCCAATTTATTAGATACCCCTAGAACATAGGGCCATCAGTATCCACTACAGGATTGAGCGCTGCCGTTGGCCTTTCGGTTCATCCGCCACCATCTCTGCTCAAGGGGCCTGACTAACCCTTGAAATTCCTAGACAACTTCTTAAATGCTATAATCATATTAGTTTCAACAAAACTGCATACCCAGTTTTTTTGATAAAATCCATTTAAAGGATTTTCGCATTTAGGCCATATAAAGAAAATTATCTATTTCTGGCAAACTATTTTGCCAAATTGAATGAAATTTAATTTGTATACTACAATTACTGTTTTTATGAGTTACGCGTAATTGGTTTTGACGCATTTGTCACTTAACGGAATTTTCAGTTTTGGCCAATAACGGATTACTTTCAACTACGGATTAAACGTTCGAATAATATCATTTCGACATCATTCTAGCATCGTCAAATTACTCGCTGTGAAAGAGAAAGTTGCGTACGACCCAGTCGTGCACCCACCACTCGTTTGGTCTTAATTCTAGGCCATTTTTTTTTGCTTTTAGTTATGTTATTACCGGTACCTGGCATAAAAAAATCATACAGGACTTCAATTAGCTTGAAAAAGGCTCTAAATAAAAAAATATCATGCTACTTTTCGGGTTCGTATTACGAAAATTGTTTTTTAATGACGTTTGTCAATTTGATTGTTTACAATTTGTTTTGAGTGGTCTTGTAGAAGACTTTTGTCAACATGTAACATTGAGATCTTTTCTTAAGATTTTAAATTATTATTTTTATTGAATACTCACCACCTATTGAAACTTTTACTTGTTAGCCAAGGAGTTGACAATTTAGACAGCGGATAGGATTTGGTTTGTATTCTTTAATGTTGGTTCCATAAAAAACAAAATCCACTGATTTAATAGTTTGTAGTAGTGGCATAATTCCTGTTGCGATGTATCCAAGCGAAAAATACAAGAATCGTAATGCTCCCTAACATCAGTATTATTTGACAAATTTAAAAATCATAACTTATACTAAAATAAGTTATAAGTTGGCTGTTTGTCGTTCTAAAATAGTATTTTAGTTATTAAAACTTCCTTTCTTTTGCACAGGTTGTATCAATTGATTTGACAATCTATAGATTACTTTTATTCTTAATGCTATTCTTTTTATTTTGACATTTTCAGGTTCGTTATTTGAAAATTATAGAGAAGAGCGGCTATCAGGCTTTACCATGGGTGCGTTACATCACTCAAAACGGTGACTATCAACTGCGAACAAACTAAGGCATGGAAGCGCATGGATTCCCTTATTTTGGCGTATATATATACATATATATTTTATTTCTTACCCATAATTTAAAACTAATCAAAAAGTATTTAAAAATAAAATGAGTTATTAAGGCGGTTTTTGTCGATTACCATTAAATAGACTCGTCAAAATGTTTCATTATGGAGTCAGAATTGAATCATTTGTACAACTACGAACAGCGGTATTGTCAGCAATTTAGAGTGATAATGGAATTTAGGTATATTTCATTAGTTTCAATTTGTATTTTGTGTTTAATTTGTAGGAGTCTTATGAGTTGCATATGGATTAGCAAAAAAATGTAGCAAAGCTACCATATTTACTTCCCTAATATATCAAAATTGGAACAATGGCTATTCCTAATATATTTGGATTGCGATTTCAGCTTGAAATATCACAAATTATTTTAAAAGTCGCAGGTTGTTTCAATTCAACATTTTTTAGAAATGGACCTCCATTGTACGTACGTAGAGAAATTGTTTGAATTTCCTCAACCGAGTTATTGCGGTATAACAGGGTTAAAAACTAATACAAACATATATTGCACCATTTTAAACCTGAAAAACTGTTACGCCATTCGGTTCTCATGCGTTTTGAGAGCCAAGCAGTCAACATCGATGTAGTTGCTTATAATTTCACATAATCCTAAAGGCTTGCGAACTGTCAAAAGCAAATGTCAATTTGGATAGAAATGAAATGTGTCTTATGTATACATTTTGATCAGCAGGCATATTCATCTTGTGTACGCTTGGAGTATGGTATGCAACCGCTCTTATGCCAGAGTTAAACTCAACTCGTTTGCGGAGGCCCAATCTCAACTTTTTCTTAGTGAACGCGATGGTTAACTTTCCCGATAAATGAGCTGCTGCAATTTAGTGATACAATTAATTTTTGAACTCTTTGGGAAACCTTTTTCTTTTGCCATATTTATGACAACTATTATCTTGTCAGTTAATTCGTTTTTAAAAACGAATGTTTGAAATCATAAAAACAAATAAATGAATCAAATTATTAATGTAAATTTTGACTTCATACATCGACTAACACTGAAAAGAGTGAAGATTTCACTAGGTACAATATAAGGGTCCACAAAACGTGCTCAACTAATTTGAAGAGCAGAACTGTAGCCATATAGCGCTACACAGATAGGTAAGTAACATCAGAAAACCTAGTCCAAATCAACTTTAAGATCACGTTAATTATTACTTATTATTCCTTTTTTATAATTCCTTTATATGCTATAAACAATAATTAAAGAAATATCTAACAAAATTCAGAAGTAAGATGGCAATCTTGCCAAAAAGAAATTATAATTGACCAAATCGTGCTGCAAAAAGAACAAACAAAAATTGTAATTGCCTACCCTTGTGAGAAGTGCGCAAAATTAATTAAATTTAAACTAACATATTTTAAATAAACAAAATATTTTTTTATTTCCTGAGGTGTCGCCTCTTTCTTTATTTAGATCAAGAATACAACTGACGTGACACAAACTTAGGGATAAAAATGTAACCTACGATCATCTTATTCTATTGCGACAATGTGTGCATCGACATGTTTCGTTGATGGATCGTGACGGGCATGATTATTGATTATCCATTCTGTTGTTGCGACCGCTGGTCAATCTGCGTCGGCGTTGCTTTCGTTGAAGTATTGCTCTTTTTATATGATGACTCGCACGATGGTCCGTTGTTTCGATCGCTTGATTGTGACACTGTATTGTAATGTCTCCTTGTCATTAGGTTCATCACATTGGTAGTAGATTGTTGTTCAATGTGCTGTTCGTTTTTCTGTGGCATTGAATTTTTATGAGTTTTGTCATTATAACTGTTTTGTCATTAACTTACACAATGCGCTTTTCTTTAAGACAAGCAGTGGTTCACGTGAGTACATCGTGAACAAAATAATAAAGTTTTCAGGCTGGAACGAGTTGGAACTGTACAGTGCAAGTTTATGCATGAACATTTGAAAGAATTCTCAGATTACGAGCTGCAGCAAATAGGAAAACTATTCCAAATAAATGACAGTGACAACGAGTAGATAACAACTAAGTTGGTAACAATAAAAATCACCATTTCGAAGCCAGACAAATGCAAGTCAGCTGTATCGCATAAGAAAAATGAATCTGTTAGTTCTAAGCATTCTGTTCGCAAGGAAATGTTGAAGCTGGAACTGAAGGAGAAACTTCTGGAGCTTGAGTTGAGCGATGGTGATTCGGATGAGAATGTTAGTGAGGTTGCAGATGTCTTAAGACAAAAACAAGAAACAACATCTGAATGGGTTGCACGTAGTTCATCAAAGTGACCAGCTATTCGTGATATACAAACAACGATGTCACATCTACTCGCCCTACAATCAGTGAGCACGGAGTTAACACGAATTGGTGGCAACACGATCTAGTGGCTGACGTTCACAAGTCTTCTTTTACACGTTGTTAATTTTCTTTCGTGAGTCTCGCGCTTTTACTTTGCGACTTTTTTTCTTGACTCAAATTTGACATTCCTCTTTTATTCTGCTTGACAAACTGAAACTTTTTTCTCAAGAGTCATTACGCAAAATACAGACGTAGCGAAACCGACTCCCCAAGCAACGAAACGATAAAAAGGAGGAAGAGAAAAGAAAACGACAAAAAGAGTCACTGACAAATTTACCCACTACTCACAGGGCAAACTATTTTCCCTCTTAGCTTTTCGAACATTCTTTCTCTTTTGCACTCATGTGATTCGTGACTCAAGAGTCAACGTGTAAAAGCAGACTAAGGGATTTTAGGCAATCTGCTGCGTTGTGCGGATTCTCACCTCAAGAATACATTGGTAAAAAAAATAAAGATACGAACTTATTTTAAATTATCTATTAGATAATTGGCCGAAAGGTAGTAAAATTAAGTTGTTAGTGTTTAAATTAGGGCGCCCGCATAAGGCAAGTAAGTTAATTAAGTAGTTAATAAGTAGGCTAGTTTTTCATGAACTTGTGTCTAGCATGTAAGTTAGTTTTATGATAAAATACATTGGAAGAATACGAAAAGCACTCATCGGCCCAGCTTTTGAATCAGTACGTATAATGTTGGGGTGAAGACCCCAAGGATATTCTTGAGTTGTTGGAAGATATTTTAAATAGATAGATTCTTTATTTAGCATTATGCTACTTAAAACTATATTAACAAAAGTACTGTGTAACCAGTATAAAATAAATTTAAACTAAATGTTCTGTATAAATAAATTTAAATTAAATGTTCTGTATAACTTAATTTTATATATGAAATAAACATAGTTTTGAACGTTCTATAATTTTGTTCATTTTTTAAAGTCATTAGTAGACTATTGAATAATTTAAGACCATAATAATCAACACATTTTAAGATCTATTTGTTGAGAAGTATCAAAGTCGAAAGTCGTTTCCATTTCTTAAGCTGTATAGTTGAACATCTGATATATATACAATATGACCACTTAAGTAATTTGGAATTAAGCTGTGTTTCATTTTGAAAATAAATAATATTACATTCAATCGTGTTCTCTGATAAACAGTTAACCGTTTTAAAATATTTAATGTTGACTGATAAATTTGGTCGACCTGAGATGTTAGGTAAGTGTTTCCGGGATGAGACTTTGAAATTGCCAATAGTCGACGACTGGTCAGATTTTATATGTATGTAAATGCTGTTCGAGGTATATATTCAAGTTTTTTGTGCAAAACTCGACGTTGACAATTTTTCGGATTATTGCCCATTTTTGTACCCTATCCTTACATACTTAAGTGGCGCTACAGTCCGGAATGGACCTGGGCCTCAACCAGCATATCTCTCCAATTAGCCCGATCCTTAGCTAACTGCTTCCAGGTGCGCACTCCGAGTTCGTTGAGGTCGGTTTCTACTTGTGCGCGCCACTTAAGGCGAGGACTTCTTCTACTGCGTCCTACGTCTGGCTGGGAATCCAAGACTCTGCGAGCCGGAATATTGGTGCCCATTCGTTCTACATGTCCCAGCCATCTTAAACGTCCCATGCGGAGTTTTTTGTCCAGCGGCATGTCGCTGTACAGCCCGTATAATTCTTGGTTGAATCTTCGTCTTCTTATCTCGTCAACGCAAACGGGACCGTTTAGTAGTTCGAGTGAGGGCTTTAATACTGAATCGCTGGGTGTTGTAGAACGAGGGTAGACTCTGATTGGCCTTAACTTGGCAATGCCCAGTGTTGTAACTCTGACTACACATCAAGTGCTTATTTTTTACCTCCAAGTGGTAACCATCGGATAGTGGTCTCATCCAACCTGATTTGACTTGCTAAACAATAAGCGCGAGTGTTGATAACACGACGAAAAACAGCAACACTATAAACAGCTAGGTCAGAATGGCACGGAATGAATACCCGGCCTGCTGTCCCAGGCGAACCTAGGAGGGCTGCTTCTACATATTCGGACAACAGGTTGTCTAGGAATTTCAAGGATTAGTCAGGCCCCTTGAACAGAGCTGGTGGCGGATGAACCGAAAGGCTAACGGCAGCACACAATCCCGTAGTGGATACTGATGGCTCCGTATCCTAGGGGTGTCTAATAAACTGGAACTGGCCCTCCAGGTTGGGGGTTGTGCTTTGGGTTAACTACCCAACCATGGAAAAATCTAACGGTTACGAAGCAACCAATGCCTCGGAAAGGACTGATTTTATTGTTGACGACACGGCTAAACGAAAAAAGGACAACGACGTTCGTATCTGCACCTGGAATGTGAGAACATTAGCAGGAGAGGTGCTAGTGAACAACTAGCGGAAGCCCTAAACTGCTACAAAGCAGACATTACTGCGAACCAGGAAATACGATGGGATGGGCCGGGCAAAAAGAGGATGAAAAACTGTGACATCTACTACGGACCGTGTTATAGTGAGCAGAAACAGCGACTGTTCGGATGCGGATTTGTTATAAGTGCCAGACTTAGTCAAGTCGTATGTTTCCAGGACATAAGCGCACGCATTGTAACGATACGCATCAAGGCCGAATTCGCCAACATAAGCCTTATATGCTCTCATGCCCAAACGGAGGATAAAGTTGATATAGCTAAGGACTGCTTCTATGAGCTCCTTCACAAAACCTATGAGCGACTACCGAAGTACGATGTAGAAATCGTGCTGGGAGACTTTAACGCAAAGGTAGGAAGAGAAGACATCTCTAGTAATATTGCCGGAAAACATAGCCTACACGACAACACGTCTGGTAACGGACTTAGGCTAATTGATTTCGCTACGGAACGAAATGTCACTATAGCCAGCACACGGTTTCCTCTCCTCGATATCCATTCCCGCAGAAATTTATAAAGCCGGCGGAGATGAGTCGGTAATTAACATCCACCAACTTATAAGAAGAATGAAACCTCAGCATCGTTTGCCCGATCCACAAAAAAGGAGACCCTCTAAACTGCGCCAACTACAGTGGCATAAGTCGCCTCAACATCGCCTACAAAATTCTATCTGCCGTAATATGTGAACGCCTGAAGCCGTTTACCAACAACCTAATCGTCCCTTATCAGTGTGGATTTAGGCCAGGAAAGTCCACAACCGATCAAATCTTTACACTTCGGCAGATCCTGGAAAAAACCCAAAAAGTCCAAATCGATACCCACCACCTATTCATCGATTTCAAAGCAGCATACGACAGCATTTATAGAGACGAACTATACAAACTCACGAGCCAACACCAGAGGCAAAATTTTCCAAAAATCTGTACAACTACTAGCATACGCCGACGATATTGACATCATTGGTAGGACCCAACGTGATGTCATAGCCACGTTTGCTATTATAGAGAAGGAAGCGGCAAAAATGGGTTTAGCAGTAAATGAGGGCAAGACGGAGTATATGCTGTCAACACGAAAGGACACACAACATCGACGAATTGGACAGAACGTCACCATTGACAGATATAACTTTGATAGTACGGGACTTTATCTATCTCGGCTCCGCTATTTACTCTGACAACAACATCTCGTCAGAAATTAAACGAAGAATTACTCTTGCCAACCGCTGTTTCTTCGGGCCAAGAAGGCAATTCAGTAGTAAAGCTCTCACTCGAACTACTAAGGAGCTCTTATATAAGACCCTGATCATCCCAGTCCTGCTCTACGGCGCTTAAGCAAGGACCGTCTCAAAAGCGGATGAAGAAATCCTTGGTCGATTTGAGAGGAAAATTCTTCGGAAAATCTTCGGTCTCGTTTGCGTTGACGGGCTATGGAGACGAAGATTTAACCAAAAACTATACGAGCTAGACAGCGACATGCCCCTGGTCAAAAAACTCCGCATTGGACGTTTAATATGGCTACGACATGTAGAACGAATGGACACCAATACTCTGGCTCGCAGAGTCTTCGATTCCCAGCCAGACGTCGACGCAGTAGAGGAAGACCTCGCCTTAAGTGGCGCGCACAAGTAGAAACCGACCTCAACCAACTTGGAGTGCGCAACTGGAGGCAGTTAGCTAAGGACCGTGCTAATTGGAGAGGCACGTTGGTTGAGGCCCAGGTTCATTCCGGACTGTAGCGCCACTTAAGTAAGTAAGTAAGTAAGCATCTCTTGCCCGAAGAGTAATGCTTCATTTAATTTCTGACGAGATTGACGAGTTGTTCTCAGAGTTAATAGCGGAGCCGAGATAGACAAAGTCCCGTACTACCTCAAAGTTGTATCTGTCAATGGTGACGTTCTGTTCAATTCGTCGATATTGTGTGTACTTTCATGTTGACAGCAAAAGACTAAATTAATGGAAATAAATCTACAAAGTGAAACAAACATCGAAATAAACGGAAAACAAATTGAAAGTGTCAGCTGCATTAAATACTTTGGAATGATTATTGACAAGAAATTATATGCATGAGCATGTCGACTATATATGCAAGAAAATAGGCTAAAAAATCAGAATCAGATGACATGACAGCTATAATCGTCTATAACACCATCGTAAATCCACATTTTGAGTTTTGTGCGACAATACTTTTTTCATGCTGCAACCAAGAGCAAATACAAAGGATCCGAAGGCTACGAAACAAAGGAATGAGGTGTATCCTGAGATGTTACCGCTATACACCTACAAATACAATGCTGAACGCCCTTAAGTGGATGATCGTTAGGGAAAGGCTGGCAAACAACACACACATTTATGGCT
This sequence comes from Rhingia rostrata, assembly GCA_949824845.1. Taxonomy (NCBI): domain Eukaryota; kingdom Metazoa; phylum Arthropoda; class Insecta; order Diptera; family Syrphidae; genus Rhingia; species Rhingia rostrata. Next base: position 30,206,824 of record OX463759.1, read on the forward strand.
GTTTTTAAAATCAAACACGGTGCTGCACCGATATATTTGACAAATGAAGTAAGAAGTGTTGGAGATGAGCAGCCGTACAACATACAAAATGTGACCGACTTCAGATTACGAAATCAATTGTCATCATCAGCACGAAACACAATTATATATAAAGGTTTTAGTTTATTTATGCGCTACCAAATGATACCAAATATGAAGAGAAATTAAAATTGTTTAAAAGAGTATGCATAGATTTTGTAAAAAGAAGTAGATAAGACTGAATTAAATAAATTTGTAAATTGTAAATTAAATGTATTTTAATGTATTTTTTTGTAAAGAATTGAATTAATACGAATAAATCAAAACTAAACTAAACTAAACTTCCTCTTGCCCTCATTTATTGCTTAACACATTTTTGCCGCTTCCTCCTCGGATGAGGAGGTTTATATTTTAAAGTCTCTATTCACCATACTAATGTCAAAAATTATCCACTGGCTAGAATATTGGGTCCTACATGCAAATCTAAGCCCCGGATGAGGAGGTTTATATTTTAAAGTCTCTATTCACCATACTAATGTCAAAAATTATCCACTGGCTAGAACTTAAACGCAATTAACACACGGCCTTAATATAAATTTGATCACCTAATCAATATAAATCAAATCATGCTGCGTATCTGTAGCTGAACGTTGAATCTGAGTCAGAAGTTTAAAACAAGGCAACCCGTCAGCGCTTACACAATGTATTCGATTAACCGTACCGACTTTCAAACAAAGGCAGAGCTTACAGCTAACAACAAGCAAATTACAAATCCATATCAAGCCACATTCCGAATCGTAAATCATATCAAAATTTACTAATTTTAATTCCGAAACTAAATTTTTCTTCACAATAAAAACATTTTTTATGATATTATTATATACACATACACGTTTTTTGGTGGCTGATAATTAAGCCTTTAAATTTTTTTGACATTAGTCAAATTGCTTGCTAAAATTTACCCAGTGACTAATTTTTGGCATTTGGTATAACTACTGGGGAATGAAATAGATGGAAAGCACAGTAATGGATTCATCGTCATTAGCTGTGTTCACTTCTTGCGGGAAAATAGCACATCATTCAGATTATAAGGCCGTGTGTCGATTGCGTTAAAATAGGGGTTTAACTTTATCCGCTGGCTAATTTTTGACATTTCTGCAGGGGTAAAAAAAAAATACCTCTTTGCTGTGTCAATTGGATTAAATGGGACATTATTTTAATACTATTTTCATTAATTTCCCAACAGAATTAGAATAAAATTCCTTTCTTTATAATTTCTTGTAATAAAAAATTCCGATAGATTTCCAGAAAGATCATCAAAAATCCCTTAATTATTAATTATTGTCAATAATAGAAATATTGTTGTACAATTTGTGCTCATGATTAAAGATATCCGCCCTACTTTGTTCAAGCTAATCATATTTCGATACAAATGTAATCATAACATTTTTGAAACCATCTCTTTTAAAATTCAATTTTGGTTTATTTTACAATTTGCATTACATTTTCTGATATTGTAATCAGTTCTTTATTTCTTATTTAATAATCTGAACATTGTACTATTTCCCCGCCACATATGAACACTGATAACGAGGAATAATCCATGAGCGTGCTTTCCATCTCTGTCGCCACTCAGAAGGTATACCAAATATCAAAAATTAGCCATTGGATACAGTTTAGCGTGCTGTTGAGCAGTTTCAAAATTTTCAGTCTCTATTCTCCATACCAATGTCGAAATGTATCCACTGGCTAAAATTTTAACGCAATTGACACACGGCCAAAATTAAATGCATTTTTTCACAATCCAATTGACAAAAAAAAATTTTTTTTTACCCCTGCAGAAATTATCCAGTGAATAAAATTCAACCCGCATTATAACGCAATTGACAAACGGCCTTAGTTAAATTGTAAATGTAATATTCCTCCTTATGATAATGAAAAGCTGGCGTAGCTGCTGCATTTATAATAAAATTCTCATCTTCATCTACTATTGAGGTCTAGTAAAAGAATCTGAAGCAAAAAAATGTAATCCATATAAGTATACAACTTATTTATATGGATAACATGCATTTCATGGTATTTTTATGTGTTAGTGGATCTGTAAAACATGATCTCTGCTCTGCTCTAGTGCGCAGATACACTTACACAATTAAATACCTTGAAAGTTAAATTTAATACTTGTAAATATAAACCCCGGGTGAGAAATGAATTGCCTACATGTTTGATATTATAATTCATCTATTTATAAAACTGTGAAATAATTTTATCCATGTCGCATTTGTCTTAGGCCGTGTGACAGTGGATACTTTTTTGACATTAATATAGTGCACAGAGACTTCAAAATTTTAACCTGCTCAACATCTCTCTAAAATTTATCCAATGGCTAATTTTTGACATTTAATATACCTACTGAGGAGTGGCAGATATGGAAATCACGCGAATGGATTATTCCACGTTACAAGTGTTCAAATGTGAGGGAAAATAGTGTATCATTTATATTAATAAATAAAAAGCTAAGAACATGTGTTTTATATCAGAAAATGTAATGAAAGTTGTAAACTAAACTAAGATTGGATTTTTAAAATAGATGGTTTCAAAATTGTTATGATTACATTTGTTTCGATGTAAATGAAATATTTATAACATACAAACTAGGGCGGATATCTTTATTCTTGAGCACAATAACTGTACAACAATATTTCTTTTACTGACAATAATTAATAATTAAGGGATTTTTTATGATCTTTCTGATATTTATCTGGTATTTTTTGTACTATAGTATGATTTGTTAAACTTTATCCACTGGCTAATTTTCGACATTTCTTCAGGCCCTCAGTAGGTATATCAAATGTCAAAAATTAGCCACTGGATACATTTTAGCGAGCTGTTGAGTAGGTTACAATTTTGAAGTCTCTAGTTACCGTACTAATGTCGACATTTATACACTGGCTAAAATTTTAACGCAATTGACACACAGGCTTTAAAGAAAACATAATTGCATGAATGTCAATGGATTACAGTGAGCTGGCAACGCTGGCGACATTTATCTGTCCTGCTTCACCCCTTGCAATGGAATACGTAAATAGCTTGGTTGTGTATCCACTCATCACGAGTACAAAATAAATTCATTAGATGGTTTCACCACATTTTCCTGAACGGCCATTTTGAGTCGACCATTTTTGGTTTCAGAATTAAATAAATTTACAAAGACGCCATTTTTGTCTGACATCTTTAAATTTTTAATAAACAATAATAAAGAAGTTTTTTTTTTCCTTTTTGGAATTTACATCTATATTCGCATAGTTAATCTAAAAAATACATAACTATGCATCAATAGTGTGTGAAAAAATATACGCGAGTGTCACTGCTTGGAAAAAGTGAAAAATACATTCAATAACATTGTTAATGTGAATTGAATGGTCTTGATTTGAAGTGACGAAACTTATAAATTGTTTTAATGTAAAAAATTAATTTAATGCTTAGATCGGTTATCATTGGAATGGTGTTTTAATTTTTTTTTTAATTTTGTGAAGGTGCGTATTTATATTATAAAACGCCAGGAACTCCCTGGGAAATCAAACATGAAAAATATATCGTCTCGAAAAAAAATTGTGTCCGACTGTTTGTTCGAACTTCAGAAGTCAGTATTGATATCTATCTTCTATTTATTACATTTTATTTGCATTTTGCTGATATTGTTCTGTTTTCTTAACACATTTTCCTCAGAAATTGTACAATGCAGGTGATTGTTGGTGAACAATGGTCGCGTTATGCAGTTGAAAGTGTTATATGTTTCTTTATTACTGGATAGATGTATATACACATATATATATCAACAATTTTGTAGTGCATGCTATTAATTATTATATGGATGTTCATATGCGAGTATTTGCATTTGCAATTTGGTTCTTACAAAGCTACGTAGTAATGCCGGCTATAACAAACAGCAATATATACAATATATAATGAATGGCAACCAAAGAAGCAAACATAATGGTTGTGATATTAGTTAAAGTTTGTTAGTAGAAGTATCATTTTGCGTAAAATCGCATTTATTAAGAAACAGCTCAAGTACGTAATATAAAGAAAATATTAATTTTAACAAGTAATTTAAAATAACGCTCATATCATATTGACCGGCTTGGCTTTATATTTTGGAAACAAACAATTGACCGTTCGTAAAATTCCAGATAAATAGTGCGCAAGCTAAAGAAGCTTGCAATTAAATTAATGAATATTATATACTTTAAGTACACTTTTCTTTGAATTAAACAATCATTCAACTACGATCAACGGATGCTGTAGTAAACATAGTATTTTTTAAGGGACAAAAAATATGGTGCAAATTAATAACAATGCAAATCCAAGTTTACGACTTCTTTTTTGATAAAACCATTGAATGCTGCCTTCATAGAAAGTTTTTTGCAACAGAAAACGTCAACAGCAAGTGGACATTTCGACAAAAAAGGCTTTTTAAGTGAAAAATTAACCAAAAACATTACTTTGGATTGTAATTGCTCACAATCACACTCGACAGGCAATTTTCTTTACTGTTGGAAATATGTATTTGTTACGTTTATTCATAAGTCTGTTAGTAGGAATGTAGTAACAACCTATCGTCCAATTTCAAAGATGTCAATGATCCGAAATTGTTTGAAGGTTTATTGAAAGAGAAGGTAAAATTATAAGTCAGGTTACAGTATCTAATTTAACTGTATTTACAAATTCAAGTGCGTTTAGGCTTTTCATTGGGTAGAAAATAAATAACAAGAAATTAAGAAGCATTAATATCCATTCAATACTTATCGAATGGATCGCATCTTACCTTTGTAATAGGATCCATTTAATTAGAATAAGAAAAACTTTACGAGGCAGTTTGAAGCAAAGTCTGGTGTTCCTCAGGAAAGTCGTTTATTATATATTTCTCTTAAGTAAGAGAAAAAATATATTATCACAACATCTATATCTATACTTAGTATAAAACTAATATTAAAACTTCGGATGCACCTTGTTAAAGGCTCAATACTTTGATAGGCTGTTATATGATAATTTTCATAAAACAACCCATGCTCACGTAACGACGTATCCGGTTCTTCCGGAAGCGATATGTTTTATAAACGTTATGTCCTGCATATTTTTCCTTGGAAACAAGAATCCAACATCTTTCTTCATAACGGGGCATTTTTACTGACCCATTAAAGTGATGACGGCAATGTCTTGAAAACGAATTTTGTATCCGTTCGATCCGTTTCATATGCACCTGATATGTTGGTGACCAAATATTAGAGCAGTACCCTAAAATAGATCTTACTAAAGAACTATGCAACGTTTTAAGAGGAAATTCGCTTTGGATAATGTACTGCCTATTTGTTTATTGAAATTTAATTTCGTATCGAACGATGAATGTATCAACAAACTGAATGCAAATTTAAAAACCGTTGAATGGTCTTTAAAAATGAATAAACTAAAGCTGAATACAATGAGATAAAGTATCTGGGAGTAGTTTTAGATAAAAAATTAGCTTTTGAAACACATCTTAATTATATTTGTAGTAAAATAGCAACAAAAATTGTACATTTCAATGAATTAGAAGCAAATTAACTATGGATTATATTATATGTATATATATATATATATATTATGGATTATAAATGCTTTAAATATTATGGTAAAACCACATTTCGAGTACTGTTCAACAATAATATTTTTATGTCCCAACCAAATGTTAAAAAGACTACAATTTGTTAACACCCATATGCTTAACCTTAGATACTTTACAATGGCTTACGATAAACAAGAAAACATATGTGAATGTACTCTTTTTTATATATAAAATAAAAAACAATATTTTGCCAAATTATCTATTTAATTAAATAGTTTACGTTGCAGATGTACAGCCATGCAATTTAAGAAATAAGGAAGACTTCAGACTTCCTTTTTTTTTAGCAACCAACAGATATCAAAATATACTATTTCATAAAGGTTTTAAACTGTTTAATAGCTTGCCAAATACCATAAAGGCAGAAAATAATATAATTATTTTTACAAAATTGTTAATATTGCATGTAAAGTAATCTTATAATTGATATCGCAGATATATTCATTAGGTTTTAAGTTATCGTTTGTAACAAATAGCTAATGCTAAATAAAAAAAGAGGTAATCTTGTCGCAAAAAAAAAACCTGTGAGCCTTCTATTGCCGATAAGGCGAAATTAGTAAAAACAGTTAAATTAGTAACTTCCTTTCATAAATCCATGTTGATAGGTTGATAAAGATTCCTTTACAAAAAATATATCATATCTTTTACTAAAACTTTCAAAGAATTTCGGAATTCTTGACATTCTCGAAATTGGGCGATAATTTCATACAATATTCCAACTACCGGAATTATGAAGAGGCGTAACAAATTAATATTTCCAACTATTTAGGAAAATGCCTGTCGAAAGGGATTAACTACATTTTAAAGTTAATATACATAGATTAATTAAATTCCATTTCCGTATTGAATTTGGCTTCACGCGCCGCCGCATGCATGTGAACATCATTCACTTTGCCACTGTCATTCACCAAGTCACTCTAGAATAACTGTAATTGTTTACATTTATCAACCTTCAATTCCCGTTTTGTTTTAGATAAATCGACTTTTTTTTACGACAACTTATCAATCGCCATTTAAATTGTCTGGATTTTAAACGTCAACTTTTTTGTCGATCAAACTTCAGTTGACATTTTAACAATTAATGAAAGCTTTCCCACTCGACATTTTTTTGTCGACCATTCGTAGGCTTCCATATTCAGGACACAGTTTTACTGTCAAATCTCGTTACGTGGGCATTGCTTTTTTTATGAACCTAATCATTTAACAATATATGGAAAAAAAGCAACCTTTAACAAGGTGCATTCGAAGTTTTAATTTAATATGTAATTATGTTGATGCTTTTGAAAAATGTTTTAATTGCTAAAAAAATAATTTACGAATGTGATTATTAAAAGTTTTTGGCTTAGGTTCATCTATACATTTTTTTCTTTCAGACTAGGTGGAAGTTTATATACTTTAATTTTATACCCTATACGGATCGTATATGGATCGACTCAGAATCGCTAGCTGAGTCGATTGAGCCATGCCTGTCTTTCCGTCAGACCGTCCGTCCGTCTGTTGGTATGTCACCGATTTTTAGGCCTTAAATTTTGAGCTTGGATAATGAAATTTAGTATAAAGGATCTCTGTCCGAGGCTACAGAATAAGTGTAAAAAATTTCGAAATACGCCCACAGCATTAAAACATTTTTTGGCCAAACGGTTAGCATATTTGCGAAAGTATCTTTACATGATATTTAGACAATCTTAATAACTAAATTTCGTCAATATATTATTTTTTGACTTCCTACAAATTGTCCAAGTATAAGTAGCTATCTTTGTGACATGTGAATTACATTTCTTCTAGAAGTTTTAATTTGTATATCACTTATGATTAGTTCAAGATTGGTGGTTTGATGGGTTGTCAACTGTTAGATAAGGCTTTAAACTCGCATACGCCTGCATGGAATTTAAATACATATAATGCTAGAGCTAAAATGACCGCTTGACTATTCACATTTAATACACAAGTTTGCTCCAAGCTTCTCAAGTTTGTGTTACTGTATCGTCTATAAATACATATTGTTCTCGTTTATTGTGATTTCGATTTATGAAAGATTTCGCTAAACGAGAGGAATAACAATTGTTGTTTTAAGAAAATAGAAAGACTTCAGAAGCGACTTCATCGTTACTATTTTTTGCAACTGAAAACACCTAATTCCACAGCGATATATCAGCTGATATATCAAAAAAACTAAAAGATATTTTTTTTCAGAAAAACATTTTTAAATAATGTTTCATGTTGGGTAGGTAATATTACATTTTTGATATATGAGTAGAAATGTTCTTTTTGATAGATCGCAAAATCTTATATGATGACGGCACTTCTGAGTCTTCATGTAACAGCATCTAGAAAAGCAGGAAAATTATATAATGAATCATGGTGATCACCTTGTTATCAAAAATTCACTAACAAAATTCGCAAATTTAAACAAGCAAAAAGAATTTATTTATTTGACACGCCTGTAACAATTTTAAACATTGCCTGTTAAGGTAACGAATAGGTTCGCCGTTTTACTTGTCGGTTTTTTCTGAAATAAAAAAAACTCATAGGTTAATTGCTTTATTTCATAATATTAGTCTGGCGGTCAACGCAATTTTTCGAAAAATTTTCCAAGGATTTCCTCATTAGGGTCTTATCTAAGATCTCCATAGTAGTTCCAGTGAGGGCTTTACTACTGAATTGCCTTCTTACCCCGCATATTCAGCAGTTGAAAAGAGTAATTCTTCGTTAGATTTCGGACGAGATGTTGTTTTCATTAACTCTGCAAACAACATCTCGGAGCCGAGATAGACAAAGTCCCGTACTACCTCATATCTGTCAATCGTGACGTTCCGTCCAATTCTTCGATGTTGTGTGTCCTTTCGTCTTGACAGCACATAGTCTTCCCCTCATTTACTGCTAAACCCATTTTTGACGCTTCCTTCTCTATGCTAGCAAACTTGGCTATGACATCGCGTTGAGTCTTACCAATGATGTCAATATCGTAGGCGTATGCGAGTAGTTGCATCGATTTTTGGAAAATTTTACCTCCGGTCGACGGGAGTTTTGCACAATCCTCTCAAGAATAAAATTGAACAAGTCACATGACGCCTTGCCTAAATCCTTTTTTGGTATGGAATGTGTCGATGAGATCGTTTCCGAGCCTGATGGAGCAGCGAGAATTCTCCATCCTAAACAAACGGACGAGTTTGGGCGGTATACCAAAATTAGACATGGTTCTGTATAGTTCGTCTCTATAAGTGCTGTCGTATGCGGCTTTGAAATCGATTAATAGGTTGTGGGTTTCGTTTCGATTTCTTGGGTTTTTTTTTCCAGGATCTGCCGAAGTTCGGGTTTCCTGGCCGATCGGGTTGTTGGTAAACTGTTTCAGGTGTTTTAACATATTATGGTAGATAGGATCTTGTGGGCGATGTTGAGCATCCTTATACCTCTGTAATTGGCGCAGCTTAGAGGGTCTCCATTTTTGTGGATCGGGCAAACGATGATGAGGTTCCATTCAGCGGAATGTTTTTCGTCATCGCCGTTTAACAGTCTGTAGAAGTAGTTTTTCCTTATCCTCACCATCGAGGATGCTGTGGCCCAACTACGATATTTAATTGTTCATATCAACTGGGTTGTGTTCGAGGCTTGTATCCTTGGCTTTGACGATTTACACTTTGGTTAAACTTGCGAACATCGTTCCTCGATCGCGCTCTTTTCTTGCTCTTTTTTATTTTTTCTGAAAAGCCGGGGTTCTTCTCCTCTTCTCTGACTATAGAGCACAATGGTAGCTCTCGTCATCACCTGCAGCTTAGCCTTGTAGGCCTCGTTCTTGGCTGCGAGCATATGTCGGCATTCCTCATCAAACCAGGCGGCTGATCTAATGGCTTGTTGGCATCGTTGCCATTGTTCTTCGACATTTGATGATGGTGGTATGGTGTTAATCGAGAGTTTAAGTCATACGTGTTTCGCGAAGGTCTATTCCGTCTCTTGCGACTGCACTCTTTTAACATTACATTTTTTCACAGTATTTCTGGATTGTTGTGCCGTGGTGGATATCCGCATTCTTACCTTGGCTACAACAAGGTAGTGGTCCAAGTCGATGTTAGCTCCTCGAAATGTTCGGACATCCAAAATACTGGACGCGGGCCTCTTGTCTATCACAATGCCTTCAATTTGGTTGAGCGTTCATTGGTCTGGAGACCCCTTATGGATATCGAGGTGAGGAAACCGTGTGCTGGCTATAGTGGCATTTGGTTGCGTAGCGAAGTCAATTAGCCTTAGTCCGAAACCAAACGTGTTGTCCTGTAGGCCATGTCTTCTCTTACTACCTTTGCGTAAAAATCTCCCAGCACGATTTTAACATCGTACTTCGGTAAACGCTCATGGGTTTTGTCAAGGAGCTCATAGAAGCAATCCTTAGCTATACCATCATATTCCTCCGTTGGGCATGAGCGCATATAACTCTTTTGTTGGCGAGTTTGTCCTTGATACGCATTGTTACAATGAAACAATGAAAACATAAGACTTCTTGCCTTAGTCTGGCACTTGTAACAAATCCGCATCCGAATAGTCGCAGTTTCTGCTCACAATAACACGGTTCGTAGTAGATGTCACAGTTTTTCATCCACCTTTTGCCCGGCCCATCCCATTGTATTTCCTGGATGGCAGTAATGTCTTCCTAATAGCAGTTTCAGGCTTCCGCTAGTTGTTCGCTTGCACTTTTCCTGTTAAATGGTCCCGCATTCGAGATGCAGATACGAACGTCGTTGTCCATCTTCGTTTAGCCGGGTCCACAATAAAATCAGTCCTATCCGAGGCTATTGGTTGCTTCGAAACAACAAATTTTTCCATGGATGGGTAGTTAACCAAAAACACAACCCATAACCTGGAGGGACAGTTCCAATTTATTAGATACCCCAAAGACACGGTGCCATCAGTATCCACTACGGGATTTAGCGCTGCCGTTGGCCTTACGGTTCATCCGCCACTATGTTCCAGGGGCCTGACTTACCCTTGAAATTCCTAGACAGCCTGTTGTCCGAATATGTCGAAACAGCTTGTCTAGGTTCGCCTGGGACAGCAGGCAGGTCTACCCTTGGTCTACAACATCCAACCATAAAAGCATTTAAATATAAAACAAATAATATTTAAGTGCTTATCTTTCTTCTAACGAAATTAAATTCAAAAGGGAACAGTTCACCTTTTCGGTAATGTAAATCGGTTTTTGCTAGTACACAAAAAACCCAACAACGATTTGTAAAATGTTATCGTTCTCTTTCATTATGGATTTGTTGGTTTTGTGTATGTAAGCATTTGAGTAAATTTGAGTAAATTTCTTAAAATAAATTTCATTGATTAGCCATCACTTTTCTACATCTAAACCGCACAGGTACAAATGTTAAAATCGAGGCCAGTTTAAAAAGCTTAGTAAAATATTGAAGCAGAATTCAGGCATTGCCAAAAATATGTGGTCTGTATCTCGTGATCTTTTGAAAATTAAGGTATTAAGTGGTGATTCTAAAAAGCTGTTGCAATTTGCTGGCGATAAAGAATAAGTAATCTTAATTCATTTTAAAAATGAAAGTATCTGTCATTAACAGCCTATTTTAAAGTCATATAGATGACGCATTGAGAACAAAAATCAGAAACTTTTGCTCACCACCAAAAAGTGGTCGTGGCATAAATGTTTGTATAGACGAAATATAGGAATTAAGATCGTCTAGATATGTTGTTCTGACATTTTTTCAAAATGTTATAAGGTTTGGCTTAAAATTAGGGTTTTCTAAAAAGGGGTCGTGACAGTGGGCGGGTTTCAAAATGTTTACACTTGTTCGAACAGCACGTACAAGGAGCACATGTACCAAATTTCATTATCCTAGCTCAAAATTTAAGGCCCAAATACTGGTTACATACAGACGGACGGACGCGACGGACGGACGGACAGACAGACATGGCTTAATCGACTCAGCTAGTGATTCTAAGTCGATCCATATACTTTGAGGTATAACTAGCTTAATTATTTCTCTATATTACAAACTATGTATCAAAACATTTAAACCCCTATAGGATAGGGTATTAAAACGTGATAATTGGTCGTTTCTTGCTAAACCTTTATTGCGCTATTCCTCTCTATATAATCAACAACAAAATTTACATGACATATACCTACAAAACGGAGCTTAAGACACGAGATTTTCAGTACTTTATGACTTTGATGTGACTTTCTTTCTTTGTTTTTTTATTTATTTAAGTCTACCATTATCTTACAACTTACAGACTATATAACTATAAAAAAAAAACGGTTCAAGGTAGAGAAAAAACGTATTATTAGGAAATTTATAATAAAATAATTAATAAAAAATCCTGAAAAAAAGTTTATTTATTGTTATGACAAAAAAACTCTTCAAGTGAAGAGAAAATATGTACTAAACTTCTCGACAAAAAGAAACATTTTTTTAAATGCAATTCTGTTGATAGAAATATCAATACTTGAATTAACGGAATTGCATATTAAATTAAAACTCCGAATGCACCTTAATCAGATTCATAAAACAAACAATGCTCACGCAACAGTACATTACAAACGTTGAGTTTATTCTACTAGAAGCGATGTTATTTATAAACATTATGTCCTAAATATTTCTTCTCGTTTCCAAGGACTTTATGTTTAATATGCGAAATCTATCCTCATAACTGGGATTTTTTACTGAACCAGTAAAGTGACGAAGCCAATATCTTGAAAAAGACTTTTGTATGCGTTCAATCCGATTTATATTCACCTGACAAGCTGGTGAACAAATAATAGAACAGTATTCCATAACAGATCTTACTAAACAACAATTTAAGGTTTTAAGAGTTTGTATCTCTGAAAAATCTTTGCTATTCATTTTAATAAACCCAAGAAGGGAATTTGCTTTGGATATTGTACTGTCTATGCGTTTATTGGAATTTAATTTCGAATCAAACGTAACGCATAAGTCTTAAATTTTTTCAACTCTAGTTACTAAGTGCCCTGCTATGGAGTAAACATACACTATAGGCCACCTTATGTGAAAAAATGATGAAACCTTATGTTTCTGTACATTAAATAATAACCTATGACTAGCGCTAGTCTGTAATTTAAAGTAATGTATTTTTGAAAATTGGAGAGATTATCGTTGTGGCTTAAAATGATTATGAGTTACGCCGAGCAACATTTGTTTGAGATTGCCATGTTTAACTGTGGTACATTAAATTAAGCACCCTGTATCAACGCCATTTGTGAGCAGTCATTTATGAAATGCCCATATTTTCAAATCTACCATTTTGTTTATTTTTGGCCAAATATGTGAAGGAAGCACGTTAAGAAATATTTGGACTTAAAATAATTATGAGCTATTATTAAAAATGGTAATAGTAAAGTTGATATTGAATTCATTTAAATAGACCAAATAGTTTGGCCTAGATAAAGAAACGTAATGTTATTCGGATTATCTCTGAAAATGTTGGTTATCAGTTTTGTTGAAATACCGCAATTGTAAATGTTAATCATCAAAACCGTTAGTGAAAATAGAGAAAATATGAAGTACCGTTAGTTGATTGTAAAAAAAAGTCATAGAATTGTGCCAAAAGCTTAGTTGGCAGTGACGGAACGACAGACCGATGGACTAATCTTTTGGGTGTGCTTTTTGTATGGGAACATATTCAAGTCCTTCATATTTGTTCCGCAACGAACATGTAATTGCTGACTGCAAGTGGTTAGACGCCATAGTTTTTAACCAGCTGGCGTAGTCCAGCCAGGATATCTGCGTTGTTGCTGCAAAACCACTAATGAATTATTTTCTACATAATATCCCCGTTGGAAGGAGTATTGTGTTATAAGAAATAGTCCTAGCCCATATTAGATACTTTGAGTGTTGGGACTCGATGTGTGCCTCTTGTCTAATGCAGTTGGTCAATTTGATTTGATTGGAAACCATAATGTCAGTTACAATGTTGTGGGAAGAATACAGCTCGGTGCTAATAAAGACATTTCATTACGGACTGAAGTCAATTATCAGTCCCTTGCCAGTTTTCCATTTGGCAGTCCGCGATTTCGGACAATACTCCTTAAGATGTCTCATCTTATCTGATTATTTTAACGCTATACATCGGCATTCGCTCATAGGTTTTGTCAGCAGCGCTAGTGTTCAGGGTTTTTACACCTTTGATTGCTTCTTACCTTAGTGGCGCTGAAATTCGGGATGAACCAATATGCCCCCCCACCAGGACAGGGGCCTAACTATGTTATTCGATTTTACTTTTGATTCTATTCGAAACTTATTTGAGTTTCTACTTTCAAATGGTTATACTTCTACAGAAAAAAAACAATCGAATGCCGGAAGTGTCAAGCTATTTGTCAACAATTTTACGATTTTCGAACGCGACTCGAATTTTGTTTGACATTAAAAAAGAAACAATAGTTGCCGAATTCATCTTAAAACTATTCAATTAGAATAAATAAATATGGCAGAATCCCAATCGTTTGACTGGGATTTATTTTAACATTTTATTGACCTCCTTTATAACAACATAAATTTTGTTTCAATATGTAGTTTGATGGTCAAATTGTTTTTCGAGGAGGGTTTTTTTTCCTATTCATTTTTATTTGAATTCATCTTAAAACTTACTTAAATTCTAGACAAAGCCTACTTATCAACTACTTAGCTAATTTACTGGCCATATGCGGGCGCCCAACTTAAACAACTTTATACTAATACATTTCGGCCTATTCACTAGGGAATATTCAAAATATGTTTATTTTTATTTTTTATAAACTAAGAAAAGTTTTATTTAAAAACTTGGTAACGTGTTTTTAACTTTCTGTTATGAAGAGAAACATATTTTTTTCGTGAAAATTTTCGACCTCGAGACATTGATTGATTCTAACATTACGATTATAGCGGAACTCAAAAAAAGTGTTTTTTGGAATTCCGTCCGTCGGTTCGTCAGTCCGTCTGTCCGTACAAGCCTCTCCAGCCTAAACGACTTGGCCGATTTTCTTCAAACTTCATATCCAGCGTTTGTTTAGCCATAATTCTAGGCCATTTTTTTTTGTTTGCTTTTAGCCATGTTATTACTGGTAAAAATAATACATAACCTCAATTTGCTCAAAAACGGCTCTAACGATTTTGATAACACTTCTTATATACAATAAACATTAGTTCGAACAAAACTGCATACCCAGTTTTTTTTCGAGAAAATCCATATAACGGATTTTTTCATTTAGACCGTATTAAGAAAATTGTCAATTTCTCGCCAACCATTTTGCCAAATTGAATGAAATTTAATTTGTATACTACTATTAATGTTTTCATGAGTTCCACATAATTGGTTTTGGGCCAATTATCCACAAACGCAATTTTCAGTTTTGGCCAATAACGGAAAATCATTATTATTCACACGAACATCGATTACTTTAAATGACGGAATAAACGTTCGTATAATCTCATTTCGACATTATTTATATATTTCTAGCATCATTAATCGAAATAAATATTATTGTGTATTTTGGCGAAATTGTTAAAAACGTCAAATTAACTCGCTGTGAACGGGAAAGTTATTTACGACCCAGTCGTGCACCAACCACTAGTTCTTTATTTTACTTCAAACTTTCATACTAATTAGAACTACTTAAGACCTAACGCAAACTACTAAAAAAACTAATAAAAACTACCTAAAAATAACTTAAAAAAATAGAACAGGCATAGCAAGCGTTTTCTGAAAATTTTTTGGTGCCACCATGACTGTTTCCCACCTCAACCTTAAAACGATGTAAGTCGACCATACAATTACAATTGTAAGGCAACTATCTTTAATTCTTTAACCACCACCTACTACGATGGTCCCACATTCCTGCTGAACCGCAGGCGCTCTCCGCCGCCATGAGCGACGAAATCGCGGTCGTATAGGAGGCGCCTATCCTCAGTTCGTCGGAATACGCGGTAGATTAGCGGAACCGCCAATATATCCTGTATCAGCCCTCGACTATCCAAATATACGAAAGCTCCGGGTGGAATAAAGCCGCTTAAACCCGCACTCTCAAAATATTCATCATTGGGGTAGAAGGCCCCAAAGATGTGACTATTGTTCGAAGCCATCGCTCTTGCAGCGTGAAACCGAACGAGTTTCAACAGAAAACTGTCTATTCTGTTCATGTAGGCCCCGTTTTATACGACCTGGTTGAAATAATATTTTGTGTAGGTAGATACTGGTGTTCTTGGAAGTCCAAGACAGCTTCTTAAGCACTGCATCTCAAACACCCGTATCTTTTCCATTTGAAATGGGGCAACGTTGAACCACACCGGGCACCCATAGGCAATCATTGACCTAATGAGGGCAATGTAGCAAATCAACTTCACCCTGCTGTCAAGACGACTGCTATAAAACAATCGTCTTGTCAGGGCAAATGCATCCCTAGCTCTCGCCAGAGCAGCATCTACGAATCTTCGGAAATATAGATACTGATCTAACCAGATGCCTAGGTACCATTTGGTCCAACGATCACCAGCATGCGCCCGTTCTGTCTCCTATACCAGGAGGCCGTAGACAACGGTGTCCTAAACAGGATAGTTTCCATTTTCTGAATGTTGATTTTCACGTTCCAGTCATCACAATATCTCTGGATCTAGTCAAAGTACCGCTGCAAAAGAGTTCGGATGACTTGGACCGTAAGTGCTGTTCTGTACGCGATAGGATCGCCTGGATACGCAATTGCCTGAGTAAGACTACCTATCATATCACTGGTGTAAATGCTGAATAGAATTTGCGAGATTACCGCTCCCCGTTGCAGACCATTTTTAATGAAAAATTCGGTGGTAGAAGTTACATTGCCACTTTTGAAAACAAACGTTCTACCCGCCAGCATGTCATGAAGCATATATAGCAGTAGTTTATTTATGCCAAGTCTGGTCAGCTTTAGATAGAGGCCCTCTAACCATACGCTGTCGAAAGCCTTCTCTAAAATAACCAGACATGTTACCGCGCACCTTTTTATGGCTTTGTTCCATTGTATATATACGAGTTTGGAGGCGGCATGAATACAGTCATGACCAGCCTTGAAACCAAACTGGTTCTCTGGTATATTATTATGGTCCTCGGATAATATAATAGAGCTCGATTGGGAATCTTTTCGAAAACCTTGCTGAAGGAGACTTGTCGACCGGAAATTCGCGGGATTGGAGTTGTCCTTTCCCTTTTTCGGGAGAGGATAAACCATCGCCGTCTTCCAACGCAATGGATTTTATGCATTATTCAGCGCGTTGTTGAACAGCGTGGCCAAAATGTTCACTGCTTCAAGGGGTAAGTGTCGCAGTACAATTTTGGATATACCATCGACAATCGAAGATGATCTTGAGTTCCAATTTCGATATTAACAGGGTTTCGAGGAGTGATGTGTGTTGTCTTTTGAAAGTTTTTCGCGGCTTCGGGATATTTTCTTTTACAACACTAAGAATATCGTTCATACTGTGGTCTGTTTCTGTGTTAGCAACCACGTCCTCGTCTATACATATAGTATCGTCGTCGTATGCTTGTTGTTGGCTATTGCAGTTGATATCGTTCATAGCAGAACTAAAAGTCCGCCATTCCATCGATTGCGCTGACCATTCTTCCAGTGGGGTAAGAAAATGATATTTAACCAGACCAGCACCAATTTATTTTGATCTTTCTCATTTTGGATTTTGTATGTACTTTGAAATCAGCCCATACTTAAGATAACAAATAAAATATAAAAATCTGTCGATGTTTTATCTTTGCTTATCTTTTTCATTTCAAATCAAATCATTTGACAAATTAGTTTACTTGTATTTTTTTTTGCTGACCGTGGGTGTTTTTAAGTAGCCTTTGATTAAACCTGGATATTTTAATCCATATACCGCACCGTAGTTTGGAATTGTATTTACTCTTTAAGATGACTCCCTGTAAATACAACCTATACATTAACTATTTTTAAATGTATAAAAAATTGTTTATAACTGCCATTTAATTACATTCTAAAACAAAATTCTCAAACACATTTGATGTAGAATGCATAATTGACATTAACTTTCGAATTAGGTAGTTCCTTGAAAAAGAAAAAGGGGCTTATGACTTTTTGTACGTATTGAAAGCATTACTTCAATCTTGACCATCTTCGCTTTTGTTTGTTCTGAAAAGCGAAAGCAGTCGAAAATAATATTGTTTTCATGTGAATATTTACTTGAGATATATATTGAAACTGACGTATTGTAATAAGGGAAGTAAAAAACATATTGTTCAGACAGTTCATCAAATTTTTCATGATTAGACAAAAAACTATGGTTTTTGCCTAGTTATGCTATGAAGTAGTGTATACAAATAGATTTTGTATGAAAATGCCTCCAACATTTTTTCGAAATGTTTAAAATTTTAACGAAAAAATGTTTTTTTTACTGAAAACACCCCCAAAAAATCTCGTATAGACGAAACATAGACATTACGATTGTCTAGATCAAAATCGTCTTTAAAACCTCTAACGGTTTAACCTAAAACTACACTTAAAAAAAAGAAAAGAGTGCGGATTTCAAAAATGTTTACACTTGTTCTGCTTCGACGGATAGAGAGTCTATATACCAATTTTCAAAACTCTAGCTTAACATATGAGAAGGCTACAGTCCACTGTCGTTTTTAACCTATCCCATCCCATCCTTCAAACAAATATCTTCATAATGTCAGCTTTTTGGCGATGAAATATAGAAAAAGTCCAAAATCATTTATGGGTCCACAAAAAACATCGTTTTACGGCTGGTTATGCTATGAGGTAGTGTATAGAAATGGAGCAACAAAAAATACGTGTGCCAAATTTCATCATTCTAGCTAAAAATTTAAGGCCCAAAAACTGGTGACGTATGGACGGACGGACGGACAGACATGGCTAAATCGACTCAGCTAACGATTCTGAGTCGATCCATATTCTTGGAGTTATACCTAGCTCAATTATTTCTCTATGCTACAAAATATGTATCAAAACTAATATACCCCTATTGAATAGGGTATACAAGTTAAAGGCCCAAAATCGGTGACACACAGACGGACGAACGGACAGACAGACAGACGTAGCAACATCGACTCAGCTAGCGATTCTGAGTCGACCAATATACTTTGAGGTACATCTAGCGTAATTATTTCACTATGTTACAAACTTAATGTCAAAACTAATATACCCCAATGGGAAAGGGTATAAAAATAGGTTCCCGCGTTTCCGTCTGTCCGTCCGTCTTTCCATTCTTTCTTCCCACCTAAATGGCTAGACTGATTTTGTTTAAATATCGTATATAAAGTTTTTATGGCTACAACTCTAGGCATTTTTTGACTTGCAAGCATTGTTTTTGTGAATAAAATCGCACTCAAGCTTTTAATCAAATATAAAATTACGATGGTTAAGAAACCCGACTGGTAATCATTTCATCAAGGTATTTGTTATAGCCGTCAATTCCGATAACATTAATTGTCAGTGAGCGCCGCTGTTTTAGTCGCTTACCTCCATGAACGATCTTATTGTGATTTATTGTTTCAGGTGGGGGTACATGTTCTACCGAATTATGAAGATAATCAATTGTTGACTTTTTTCTCCCAAAAAAAAAACAAATATCACCCGATCAAACTGTGGGTTAACGGTTTTACGCGTTCATATATTACTGCAGTAAGGATCTTGTAGGCATTCTTGAGTAGAATTCGGCTACTGAATCAGGCAATCGATGCTAATTGTTCTATTCTTTGGCCATATTTCGCTAATGATTTATTACGTCTTACTTACCAAACTATCTCCTCTGGATTTGTATAGCTCGACATTATATCTTATTCAAATGTTTCTTTGAAATTTGTTGATATTTTACTTTCTTGTACGATTGTTGTGTAAAGTAAGCACATTTGATTACTAATCAAAGTTACAACTTCTTTTCTGCCACACAACCATTTATTTAACTTTATACACTAACTAACTTTACTATAATTTACTCAAGTAATTATTAAATATGTTAATTGCTAAGACTCTGTGAAATTTATAATAAACCTTGTATTTAAGTGTTTTTTAACATGTACTTTAACGTACAAAAATAAATTTTAATATTTGCACTGCTCCAAAATGTGGGCGTAGGATCATATTTCTTAAGACGGAAATTAACTAAAAAATGGCTGTCTTAAGTCATATGTTATTCAGAAATTTTATCGAGTTTATTTTTTTTTAATTTTTTTTACTTTTTTCACATATTTTTAGTCAGTATATAATCTTTTTTTACTGATTAGTTAAAAATATCTTGTTTTTTAAGTACTCAAAAAGTTGCATGTGGCTTGAAACTATCTATAGAAAGCTTAACTTGTATTAATTTGGTGTAATAATTTGTTTACTTGTACACCATATCTTTAAAAATAAACTTAGTCATCCTTTCATAAAATTCATAATTGGTAATTAATATTAACTTTATTATTTATAGTTCATGTTAAAAAAAACTTATATTTTAAACCGTTAATGTTGTGAAGTACATTAAAATATTGCATATGACAGAATAGATTTAAAAAAAAAATGTATAATTACGGATTATTAAAAAATTGGATTACTCTGAACATTATCGAGTTTTGCATGTTCGATCACCGGTTAAATCTTGGTAATTTGAAATCGCCGGCAGTTGTTCGGAGGTTATAGAGCTGGACATCGGTTGTGAACGTAAATATTAAATAAGCTATTGTTAATTTAATGTAATGTAAATGTTATTGCTTGTAAAGTGTATGATAACACCCTTTATTCCTTAATCAGTTGAGCTCTATCAGTTTTGATTTTAAATGTTGTAAAATATATGGATATCTAGACTCAAAATTACAAGTTGAGTCGATCTTTCCGTCTGTATATGGCAGAGTCTTAGAACAATTGTTTAAATAATTTTAAACAAATTGTAAGCAAATTATTATGCTGCCAGTACAAGTGTATATATTTTACTTGTCTATTTATTCATTTACATAAATACGAAATAAGTTAAAATTAACACATGTGCCTTGAGATATGAGTGAAACAGCTGATTTATTTTCGACATGTCATAAAGATATTTTTGATTTCAGCAAAATTACTCTATAATATATGTTCACTTAAGTTATATTTTTATTAAGAATAATTATTCTGAGTATATAAGAGTAGATAGAAATCTATAAATATGAAAAAAAATGAAATTACAAAATAATTGGAATAGTTTGACATTTACATTTTAACTCAGTAAGATTTTACGGTCCACGTTACCTTACCTCAATTGTATGTGATTATCTGAAATCGGGAACACGGCCATTTTAACAGCCTGCTTTGCGAAAAAACAGCGGTCTCAGACATATCGTAATTTACTTTGGAAATATGTCTGTTAAATATTTTTAAATGTGATGTTTAAACACATGCCCTTTATTCTAGGGGGTTTTTCATATAAAAGCCATAAACAAATGAAAGAATTTCTAATGCTTGCTTACTTAAGTAGCGCTACAGTTCAGAATGAAGCTGGCTCACCGAGGTTTCTCTTTGAGTGCGCCACTTACGGTGCGGACTTCTGCTGCGTCCGACTTCTGTCTGGAAATCGAAGACTCTGCGACCCCGTAGGCATTGGTATCTAATGCGGAGTAATTTTTTGCAGGTATATGTCATTGTAGTTCGTGGTTGAATCTTCGCCACATAGAATGATGGGTCTTGTATAGGACCTGCTTTCGAGTATGGGCTTGTGAAACAGCAGTGAAAATTTTCCATCGTCATCCTGCATAGACTTTAGACGGTACACTAAAACAAGACATGGCACTATATAGTTGATTCTATAAATGCTGTGATGTTCTGCTTTGCAATCGACGTTAGGGGGTGGCTAATGATTTGCATTTTTCTGTAAAGTGTAAAGATTTGATCAATTGTGGACCCTCCTGGCTAAAAAACACACAGTTATATATAATATAATTTACTTTATGTATAATTTAATTTTCTAAATGTTTAATTTAATTTTCTATTTGAAATTAACATAGCTTTGATCGTATGATAATTTTGTTCTTTTTTTAAATTCATTGGTAGACTGTTGAATTATTTTTCGCAAAACATTCCACACCCCACAAAATTATACTTCTCTTTCCTCCATTTTGCAGTCTTGCATATAAAATTGTGTATAACTGAGAAACAGAATCTTCAATTATATTACTCAAAATATGACCTAATCATAATAATTTAAAAAAAATATATTTTTCTGCTATCTTTTTATACACAGTATCTAAGTGTTTATTAAACTTTAATTGTCTATCAATTATTACACCCAAGTATTTATTTAAAATACTTTCTCAATTACTATATTGTTAATTATAATATTTAAAGAAAATATGCCATTGATAATCATATATATTATTTTGTTCATATTGCTTTGTAATTTACTAATTTTTCTATGTTCTAAGTACGGGCCCTTGTGTTACTCCTACGTTCACTATTAATATGTCGGATATGTAGTTACCTATCCTGATTCGTGGCTGCCTTTTAATAGGTACTTTTCAAACTAGAACACCTCCACGCCCTTTTTCCATCAGCTTTTAATTTTTGTATTTGGATTTGCCTTCATACTGCCTCAAAAGACCATTTTATGTCAAGAAATACAGCTACTGGAACTTTTTTGTGATGTAACTTTGATTTCCTTTGACGTCTGATTCCCGACTATTAATCTAATACTGTTTGTAAACGAGTTATTTTGTTTATTATTTGACTTTCGGTCATCAACAAATGGTCAAAATTGCGATGGATTCCTTACGAACCTCAAAGCCAACGATTTTGAATGCACTCGATACTTTTTTTGCTCATATGTAGTTGTAATTCTTATTGTTATTCATCTCATTTATGTTACGCTTTGATTTATGGTTTCACATTATATTGATATTCCTGGTTTTATGTTTCACACTTTGGCAAGACTTATGAACATCTTTCCTAGAGTGTCATCACTCAATGTGCTTGAATGTGCGGTTTTCCTCATCTTTTGTCTGGTTTTGTTAAGTCGGTGTTCTTCTTTCTTCTTTGTATTGTTATAAATTCATCCATTTAGTGTTCATTAGTGGTACTGGATGCGCCCACTGGAATGCATGACTGCAATAGTGATATCTGTCAAAGCCACATCTCGAACAATCAAGAAACTGCGGGAATCTCCGATAATATGCCATTCCTTTCTAGATCAGTATGTGGAGTGATATAAATTGATATAAAGCAACAACCATCGAGTTAGTCTAATTTGTGACCTGAACGTGATTTAAATAGGATTGACTGCGTGAATTACCTAATTAATTTTTGGAAAGTAATTATAGTGTGCGAATTTAATCGTTGGTATTCGGTATCAAGTAAGTGAATTAAAGTGATCGTTAACAAAAGTAAAGTCATAACCGTTTTGTAAATAATATAATTCTAGAAATAAGAGTGTGTTTAAACAAAGAGTATAGAACTGTATAGAGTACTCATCACGCCAAAAAATTTTGTAACCGTTTCTGACGCGGGCGGTAAGTGCGAAGGGGAAATTTCGTAGATCGTATACGTTGGCAAGGCTGTTGTTTGATGCTGGAGTAGCAACGTTAACACTGGAGTATCAATATCAGTACGCCACATAGACAATATTCGTTATATAGGATGCGCACTATATGTAGTTCTGTACTCTTTGGTTTAAAAGATTATAAAGTTATACAGATGACGCACTACATACATGAAAAATTGTTCTATGTCGGGTCGTACTGGCACAGCCCGCCATATATTTCGATCTCATTTCTCATGTGTGCACGTGCACACCGCCCGCCCTTAACATGAGGCCGGTGAGCCAAAGTTTCTTTTCTTTTCTCAATATGTCATCTGTGTGGCTTTATAATCTTTGATTGAACATAGTGAATAGTGAAAATTCGAGAACAGTCGACAGTAATTTGGTATATTATTAAGTGTGTGTTTGAAAAAAAAAGTCTGAAAAAATAACATTAATGGTTCGCAAATCATTAGATCGGCTCACTGAAACAAAAGGTCGGTGTAATACCTAAAAGTATGCACACCATCTTGAATTTCTTCAAATTTAACGAACACAAGAAAAAGTGACTCCCCGAAGCTAGTTCGGACACCACCCATGGAGTGTAAGTCTCCACTACATCCAAAATCTTTCCTATCCTCTCTTTCTTCCCCTTCTCTAACGCTCGTACTATGGTAACATATCAAAGGGTATTCATAACCCCTTGAGTACGTGTAAATTATAAAAAAAAAAAAAAAACTGTTGCAGTGCTGAAAACTAAACTGAGTCTCCGGCAGCTTTCGCAAATAGGAGGAAAAAGCGACTTATTTATTCGTCTTCATGACGCAAAAAAGCAAAGTGGTAAAGATCCTAATTCGATAGTATTTGATGTCGAAGAGCAACAAGTTAGTGCAGGCTTCGACATGTCATCAATGATGAAGTTTCTGGAGGCTAAATTTGGAGAACAAAAGAATTCTTTAGAAGAGCAGAACAACAAATTGGAACAGCAGATCGAACATCAACGCAACGCCAACAGCTCGAAGGGCTACGCGAGGAATAGCAGCAACAGCCGAGAACCAATTCGAGGAACAGGGTAAAAAGTTTGAGAATGTACTCGAGTCAAAACTCATGGTAATTGATAAATGTTTGGAAAAGTCGAAACTACATTTATGGCTGCAGAAGAGAAAGTTAGGAAGGTACAGAATTATGTAGCAAAAATCGAACAAAAAGTCAAAAAGTAGAGGATAATTTCGAGACTATCGAAAAGAAAGTCAAAAACCTAGCTAAAGAGCTTAATATTGAAACAAAAGGTTCGGGAAATTTCTGGAGATTGTTCACGAATGAAGCAAATGAAGCCTCCAACTTTCGACGGTGAGACGCAATGGTCAATTTATAAGAAACAGTTCGAAGTTGCTGCCATGACCAACTGCTGGGAGGACTAGTCAAAAGCCATCGCACTTAAACTGGTTTTGCGTGATCCAGCTGCGGAGCTTATGCAAACCATCTAGACCAAGAGCCCGCAGCAAATTTTGGGTGTGAGAGGTAACCAAAAAATAACCAGATGAGTTGAAAGCTAGTGTAAGCAGTATGTTAAAAACAAAAGTCTTGCAGTTAATGGTCGCGGCTTTAGTGAGTTATAGCGTGTTGAAAACTCACCTTTTTTCCAAAATTGAGATACTTGATATAACCAGTTATTGCTAATTTCATTGCATAGTACATTTCTATTTGATCACAGAAACGTTTTTCCAAGACGTTTTGAGTGTGGCAACGCTGTTGCCAGACCATTTTAAAATGACCAAAAAAACAGTTTTCTTAATATATGACATAACCAAGTATTCATACCTTCTAAAGGTAGATACGCAATGCCTCATGAATGATATGTAGGTCCAAGACAATTTCAAGGTGGACTACGCTCTCCCAGACGTTTTCGAAATTCCAAAAAAATCGATTTTTGAAATAACTGCCTTAACCAAAATTGAAGTACACCATCACATAGCTAATACTCCCCTGATTACAAAATGGTAGATCCAAGACCATTTCAAGGTGGATTACGCTCTCCCAGACTGTTTCGAAGTTATAAAAAAATTAATTTTCGAAATAATTTGTCTAACCAAAATTGAAGTATACCATTACATAGCTAATATTCCCCTGATTAGAAATCCATAGGTCCAAGACCATTTCAAGGTGGATTACGCTCACACAGAGCGTTTTAAAATTATGAAAAAAAAAATTGTTTTCGAAATAGGTACAATCAATCTTTATACATACTATCATTTTTCAAATAACGCGACTTTGTAACCAAACAAAATACACGCCAAAATATAATGCGTATCTGTAATTCAAAGACGATTCAGACGCGGTTTCTCAACAACAGACCTGTCTTATGTGTGTTCAAATATTTATTCAAATATTTGTATAATGTACAATAATAGACTATTAGTAGGAGTTATCACTTTCAACTGAAGAAGCATCAGAAAGTTGTTCTTCCTCACTTTCAACAAGGCATTCATCATTATTAACCAACATTTCGTGTAGTGTATCCGGTGCCTCCTTCCCATCAAACCATTTAATTTCAAATGAATTCTCGCTGAGGATCCAACCATTTTCAGCTGGTGTCAACTGAATTACTTCGTTGTTTATGGCGTTTTTCCAAACACAAGATATAAAGTTGCTGCTTTTGATGTGTTCCAAGAGTGCGGTCTAAAATCTAAAATATACGAAATTGAAATAGAAATACATATATAAACAAGTTTAATATTTCTCTCTCGAGAAATACTTACTTTTAATATTTTTAAAAATTTTATCTGATGTTGGCTTACAGGTCTTATAGAATATTTCGTATCTTGCGTTATCCACAGTAAGAGCTTTAGTTTTATAAATTTCACAGCAAAACTTTTCAAGTTGCGATATGTCTTCTCCAGAGACGATAAATTCATTTCCAAGCTTGCCGAGTGCTTCCTGCAACTCTAGTCTTTTTTTCACAATGCCGAAGGGTTTAATTTTTCCTTTTTTAAAAAAAGCTGGACTGTAGTCACATCCCGTAAAGCTGTGAAATCCTACCAAAGCAGCAGAAAGAGTGGGTCCCAGTTCCTGATGCAATTCGTTGATATTAATATATCTAATTGTGTTCTTAGCAACTGTCCCAACTTCAATCCATATTTTTGGATCGTTTTATAGATACGGAAGATGATAAAGTGCTATTATTAGCACGTCTGTATCTGAAGACTTTATCACAACTGAACTTTTACTGGATAAAAATGACACATGCAGTAGCATACGGGTATCTGCATCTTCCTGTGTACTGAATAAATTCTCGCATTCTTCTTTCAAAACGTTCTCTTCGTCAGTTTTAAAAAGAAAGCATTTAGTATCGTCAGTTACATATATTTCTTTTTTACTTTCAAATATTAGCTTAAAATAGTCAATGTGTTGCCATTCGGAGACTAGAAATGAATTAAATCTTCGTTTAAATGAGCTATTCCTCAATGCTTTTAAAAAATCAACAGGGCGTTTTTGGTTTCTACTCAAAACGCTATATTCAACAATATTTTGTGAGCAATTACGTCTATATCGCTAAATGTCCTTTATTGATGGTGATATCAAACGATCGAAAACAATGTGAATACATTTTGCATTGTATTTCCTTCCGAATTTCTGATAAAGGTTCTGTGAGCAGTCCATTTTCCTTACTCTCTGTCGATATGCCCACCTACGCGAGTTAATAGCTCTCACAGTATAAGATTATTGGTACGAGTATTTCCCAATTATTAATAGTTTTCTATTTTAGGGACTTTTCGTATTGTATAAGGTGTCCGTAATTCACGCAAAATGTAATTTTGATAGAAAATAAAGATTTTGAATTAGAGAGTTTAGATTTTTTATTGATTGATAAAGCATACAGATTGGGGCTATGTATGGAATAGCACATCAGATAAATGGCCGAAACGGTTTTGCCGGAAAATACGTACTCTTTTATAGACATTTTCTATGCCCGTTTCGTATAAATGCAGCAGGAATTTATTTATAACCCGCTTTGGCATTGACTTTTGACTTCAAAGAAACCATAAAGAAAAAAGTCTTAGGCTGGTCGGTTGTTGAGAAACCGCGTCTGAATCGTCTTTAAATTACAGATACGCATTATATTTTGGCGTGTATTTTGTTTAGTTACAAAGTCGCGTTATTTGAAAAATGATAGTATGTATAAAGATTGATTGTACCTATTTCGAAAACAATTTTTTTTTCATAATTTTAAAACGGTCTGTGTGAGCGTAATCCACCTTGAAACCTATAGATTTGTAATCAGGGGAATATTAGCTATGTAATGGTATACTTCAATTTTGGTTATACAAATTATTTCGAAAATTAATTTTTTTATAACTTCGAAACAGTCTGGGAGAGCGTAATCCCCTTGAAATGGTCTTGGACCTACCATTTTGTAATCAGGGGAGTATTAGCTATGTGATGGTGTACTTCAATTTTGGTTATGACAGTTATTTCGAAAATCGATTTTTTTGGAATTTCGAAAACGTCTGGGAGAGCGTAGTCCACCTTGAAATTGTCTTGGACCTACATATCATTCATGAGGCATTGCGTATCTACCTTTAGAAGGCATGAATACTTGGTTATGTCATATATTAAGAAAACTGTTTTTTTGGTCATTTTAAAATGGTCTGGCAACATCGTTGCCACACTCAAAACGTCTTGGACCAACGTTTCTGTGATCAAATAGAAATGCACTATGCAATGAAATTAGCAATAACTGGTTATATCAATTATTTCAATTTTGGAAAAAAGTGAGTTTTCAACACGCTATAACTCACTAAGGCCGCGACCATTAACCGCAAGACTTTTGTTTTTAACATACTGCTTACACTAGCTTTCAACTCATCTGAAAGCTATTTTTTTGTTAATTTTTTGGTTACCTCTCACACCCAAAATTTGCTGCGGGCTCTTAGACTAATCTTCATTACAACCAACGCAACTACAACGCTGACGTGAAAGCAATCGAGGTGCGGTTTGGTGATAACCACATGTAAGAAGTGTATCGGATGAAGGTGTGCAGCAGAGTACAGAGGAGAGCCGAAACTCTTCAGCAACTGCAGTCAGATATGTAAGCCTAGCACATTTTTCATATGCTAACACTTGTGAAGAGATCATCACCCAGATGCCATAGGACGCTTTTACTCGTGCTATAACTGACTCAAAACTTAAACTAGGAGTACGAATGGCTTGAAAACGTACATTTGTCGAAGCCGCAGCTTATACTCTGATATTAGAGGCTGCTGATCAAGCATCCGAACGAGCTCATCGAGTCAGAGAATTGCCCATCAACTTCGCGGGGAAGCAGTTGGGTTCTGGAATCGACGCCCCCCAGGTGCACAATCTAAGCATCCAAAACAAATAGAAACAACAGGAGTCTGACAGAAGATGTGACCATCGGTGGAAAAGAACTTGCGGTTACAAATGATACTGGATCTACTGCTTCCATTAGCCGAAAAGACATATTGCCTGAGGACCGCAACTGGAGAAAGAGCTCGAGTATATGGGGAAGTACGGCTGACGATACTAAACGGACGGACATAACGAGATCCATTCGCAACTCATGCAAGCTGAATCAGGAGCAGCAAATTTGTGCTGAAAACCTTTTTGAAGAATTTGCTGATGTATTCGCTGCAGAGGGTGGGAAATATGGCCGCACACACTTGGTGCAATATCAAATCGACACTGGAGATGCTAGACCAATTCGTCAGCTTGCAAGGCGGCTGCCTTTAGCCATGCAGGCTGAAGTTGAAGAAATGGTTACCACCATGGTAAGGAACGGACTGATAGAAAACTCCAATATATCATGGTTATCACCAGTGGTTCCGGTTAAGAAGAAAGATGGCAGCACCCGGTTCTGCGTTGACTATTGGCGGCTCAACGATGCCACCAAGAAGGAGATTTATCCTCTACCTAGGATTGATGTTACATTCGATTACCTAAAGGTTCCACACTGGACACTGGCAGGTGCAGATTTACCCTAAGGACGAGGAGAAGACGGCCTTCACCACAGAAAATGGCTGGTGGCAGTTCAACGGGATGCCATTTGGTTTGTGCAACGCTCCGCTTAATCCGAAGAAGTGTGCACTAATCAGATCCGAAGTTCGATTTCTGGGACACATCATCGCGACTAGTGAAGTGAGAACCGATCCCGAAAAGATTGAAGCTGTGAAAAATTTCCCGGTCCTAACGACAAACATCAACTAGCTCTAGGGACTTTGCGGGCATTGCTAAGATAAGGAGCTTCCTAGGTTTTGCGACTTACTACCGGCGGTCTCTAAGGGACTTTGCTGGCATTGCTAAGAGCTTGCATCAACTCACGGAGCAATGAAAGCAAATAAAATGGTCAAGTGAGTATAATAATGCTTTTCAAGGACTTAAACACCAGCTATGTCAAGCGCCGCCAAGAAGAGAAGGAGCTCATCACCACCCAGATGTCTGCAAGAAAAGACATCGACAAGTGTTGCCGAAAATGCATTACATGCGCCTGTCCGCCTGTAAAGGACCAAAAAGAAGTCTCAGGGAACCATGCATCAGTACAACGTTGGGGCACCGTTCGAAAGAAAAAGGTCTGTAAGGGACTTTGCTGGCATTGCTAAGAGCTTACATCAACTCACGGAGCAATGAAAGCAATTTAAAAACAATTTCCAAAAACGAGTTGTTATGGACTGCTTCAGCAAATAGCCAGAAGCATTTGCTATACCCCACCAGGAAGCAAAAACCGTATGGGAACAGACCGTGGACAACTGGGTATGCAGATTCGGGGCAACGTTGGAACTACATTCTGATCAAGATAGAAACATGAAGTCCAGAGTATTCCAGGATGTTTGCCAGCGGTTAGGTATTAAAAAGACCAGAACGACACCACTTCATCTACAGTCAGCCGGAATGACGGAACGATTGAATCGAAAGAAAACCTCTACAAGGTGGTAGACGACAATCAACGATACTGGGATCATTACATTCCCTTGTTCCTGATGGCGTAAAGAAGCGCGGTCCATAGCACGACTGGACACTCCCTATGTGAAGTCTTTTTTTTCCCAATGCTAGAGCCAAGAACTGAAGATGACTACATTGATGATTTACCTGAATGACTCCGAGATATCCACGAAATGACCAGGAAAAAAATAAGACTGCTAAGCGATCGTATGAAAACCAGGAACGATATCAGAGCAACAGGAACTCTATTTCAGGAAGGAGATTCGGTGTGGCTATATAATCCCCAACAAGGAATTTCGCCGAAGCTACTGCCGAAATGGGAAGGCCCCTACAAATTTGTTAAACACATAAACGACGTTGTCTACTGAATACAGAAGGGACTTCGAGGAAAATTAAATGTAGCGCATCTGGATGGTTACACCGTTATGAAGGTGAAACTGCGGCTACACTTGTTCGTGACGAACAAGTTTAGAAGGAGGGCAATGTTATAAATTCAGTTTAAAATGTGCGAACACACCCTGATGTGTGAGAATCGCACAGATCCATTTCGTCTCCATTAGTGGTACTGTAGTATCTGTCAAATTCACTTCACGAACAATCTATTGCGGAAATATACCATCTCTTATAGAGATGAAGCGACAACCATCGAGTTAGTCTAAATTGTGACCTGAGTGTGATTTAAATAGTGAATTTTAGGAAGTGACAATAGTGCGCGAATCTAATCGTTGGTATTTGATATTAAATAGGTGAATTAAAGTTTTGTAAATAATATAATTCTAGTAATAAGAGTGTGTTTAAGTAAATTATTGTTAAGCCTGAAACAGAATAGTGTTTTATCATTCCAAGCGCGGCTTCATTCTACAGTATATAAAGCTCAATGCCAGCACCTCTTCGCCTGCAGCTGTGCCTTTTATGCCTCACTTTTGGCAGCGACCATCTGTTGGCATTGTTTATCACATCAGTTGCAGCTAATTTAATTGCTTCGCCTTTTCGTCGCCATTTTTCTTCGACATTAGAAGCAAAGGACGACAATAAATGTTTTCATGGTATTTCGTTTTTTTTATGGCGGGTTAGCTATCTCCATTCTTATCATGGCTGCAAAAAGGTAGTGGTCCGAGTCGATTTTAGCCGTTCGGAATGCTCGCACATCCAAAAAAACGATCAAACGAATGTTATCAAATTCTCCCAAAGTACTTTCTTCGGGTGGAGCAGTATCAC
Organism: Rhingia rostrata; assembly: GCA_949824845.1. Taxonomy (NCBI): domain Eukaryota; kingdom Metazoa; phylum Arthropoda; class Insecta; order Diptera; family Syrphidae; genus Rhingia; species Rhingia rostrata. The sequence goes on from OX463759.1 coordinate 30,238,159, forward strand.
ATTGGGTGCAAGAATGACTATTGGTCATTGAATAAGAGTGCTTATATTTATAACAGGTTATGCCATGTTATCTTTTTTTTTTAATGATAGTAAATTATAATTCTATCGGAGTAAAAACATTTGCTGCGTTTAATTCCTATCAAAACGTATTGGTACCCTCGCATTTGCTCTTACTAAACTATACAGAGCCTACACTGATTTTCAGTTTGATACTTCGGGATAATTTACTGTTTCCAAATTGGATGCACCTTTCCTGAGCACAGTATCTGTGCTTACCTACACTTATTATGGTATATTATATTTCTTTTTCTTTTATTTAATTACTTATATCAGCTAGTTCGTTACTAACATCGGGAACAGTATTTTATAAGAGAAATATTTATGACACATCTGCAGTCCCACCAACAAAACTTCTGTTTTTCTCTTTATAGGCACGAACGGCTCAAAGAAAAAGTAGAAAAAAACGTCATTCTGGAGTCGTACGAATAAAGCGCTTGCGGCATCATGGCTCATTCGGACATAATGTGCGAAGTGGAGATCTCAGATTCTTCTATTGTGGAGGTCGTTGATACAGAACATTTTTCAGGGATAAATGGAGTGCCATACGAACATTATGGAATTCAAGTTTGTGACGATCAATACGAAGAAGTAACATGTGAAACCGAAGACTCTCAGGAACTGTTGATGCAAAACATTGATGATGGTATTTTTTATTTGTTTAAATTTAAATTTAGTAATAGGACAAACATAACCGTTAAATAGTTTTTATATCAGAAGAAGTTGTTTTGCAAAGTGATTCGAATATGCAAAGTCATGAGGAAGTTTTAGATGGTTCTGGTGATCATTATCGGTCATATGCTGATGCGTCTCCCTTTGGCTCAGATATTTATGTAGAGCAAATACCAGGACCTTCGAAGTAAGTTTTGTCAAACAAGTTGCACATAAAGTACAAATTAAGAAGTGAAGAAATCGGTTATAAACATTTTCTACACACCAAACGAGCTCATTTTTAATTTGATTTTGTATTTTATCTTCTTTTTTTTTTAGAAAAAGAAAAGCAGGATCCACATCTAAACAACGACACGTCATAAGTCGACTTCGTACATCCAAACCCGATGATACCATCAACTCTGAAGAGTCCACAGTGAAACCCCGTCGTTGGGAGCAAAAACAGGTTCAAATTAAAACAATGGAAGGTGAATTCAGTGTAACTATGTGGGCTTCCGGTGCTTCGGATGACGAAGAAGGCTCCAATCCAGAACCAGATCCTGATTATACGGAATATATGACAGGCGGTAAAAAACTAACTCAAAACTGTGTACCTGGTCTTGATCTTTCTGATCCAAAGCAATTGGCCGAATTCGCTCGACCAGGTCATAAACTGAAACTAAAAAAAGGTGTAGCAACGATAACAACTACTTCAGCCATTCCGAGTAACAGCCAGCCAACTGATATGCACGACAGAAAAATAGGTTAGTCTAAGTGCTGGTGGTGGAGTTGGTATACGTGGTTCTGGAAAAATTCGTTGTCCTTATCATTTTGCTTTTTGTTTTAGCTTGTCCCCACAAAGGTTGCAGTAAAATGTTCAGAGACAATTCAGCAATGCGTAAGCATTTACATACGCATGGGCCGCGTGTACACGTTTGTGCTGAATGCGGAAAAGCATTTGTTGAGAGCTCAAAACTAAAGCGACATCAACTTGTACACACGGGGGAGAAGCCATTCCAATGCACATTTGAAGGTTGTGGTAAGCGATTTTCGCTTGATTTTAATCTAAGGCAAGTAACTATTAGCTAATTATTATACATGAGATATCGATTGACATTTGTTTATATTCTTAGAACTCATGTGCGAATACACACAGGTGATAGACCCTATGTATGTCCATTTGATGGATGCAATAAGAAATTTGCTCAATCGACCAATCTAAAGTCGCACATCTTAACACACGCGAAAGCAAAGTAAGTATGCTTTATATGTTGATATTGATGCTACAAAGCATTTCACGCAAAGTTTGAAAACGTATATACCTGCTCCTTCTAATAGTCCATCAGTGTTTATTTATTTGGTGAGTGAAAACCAAGTAAAATGTTAATCAAATAATGAGTAGTATGTGTTGTTTTGTGTGGAAACGGAACACTTAGTATGTTGATGCCACTTTTTTTTGGTGAGTAGCACCAAATCAAATTTAACTCAAGGTTTCATGAGCTAATGCCAAACCCTGTCAAATGCCTTTAAAATATTAAGTATAACGATCTCGTTTTCATCGCCACCAAGGTGGGTTGATTAGTTCTTACTTACTTACTTAAGTTAACTCTTAAAACCTTACATTGTTCTTTAGTAAGATATATGTTTTGGAATACTATTATTTGGTCACCAGCTTATCAGGTGCATATAAATCGGATTGAACGCATACAAAAGTCACTCTAATGGGTCAGAAGAAATGCCAAGTTATGAGGAAAGATTTCGGATATGAAACATAGAGTCCTTGGAAACGAGAAGAAATATTCAGGACATAATGTTTATAAAAGACATAGCTTCTAGTAGAATAAACCCAACGGTTTTTCTGTCCAATCCCTCTTTTTACGTTCCGGTCATACCGTTGCGTGAGCATGGCTTGTTTTATGAATCTAATCATTCAACGAGCTATGGAAGGAATGAGCCTTTAAAATGGTGCATTCGGCGTTTTAATTTAATATGCAATTTCGTTGATTCCAGTTTTGATATATCTGTAAACATTAAAAATGGTTTAATAAATTGCTTTTTTAAAATTTTTTTTTTTAAGAATTTTAGTACATTACAATACATTACAATAAATTCACTTTTTTCAGGATTTTTAGATAAATTATTTTATTATAAACTTTGTAAAAATATATATTTTCTCTCACTTTTTATAAATAGTTATGTAGTCTATAGTCCTTATCTATACTAGCAAACGTGGATATGACATCACGTTGGGTCCGACCAATGATGTCATTATCGTAGGCGTATGCTAGTAGTCTTACCGCTCTTTAGAAAATTGTGCCTCTGGTGTTGGCTCGTGAGTTTTGCACAATCCTCTCAAGAATCAATTTGAAGAAGTCATATGATAGCGCATTGCATTGCCTAAATCCTTTTTTGATATCGGATGTGTCGGTGGGGTCGTTTCCGACCCTGATGGAGCAGCGGGAATTCTCCATCTTCATCCTACACAAACGGACGAGTTTGGGTGGTATACCAAAATTAGAAATGGCACTGTATAGTTCGTCCCTATAAACGCTGTCCTATGCAGCTTTGAAATCGATGAATAGGTGGTGGGTATCGATTTGGACTTCTGACGAAGTGTGAAAATTTGATCGGTTGTGGACTTTCCTGGCCTAAAACCACACTGATAACGGACGATCAGGTTGTTGGTAAACGGTTTCAGGCGTTCAAATATTACGGCAGATATGATCTTGTATGCGATGTTGTGGAGACTTATGCCTCTGTAGTTGGCGCAGTTTAGAGGGTCTCCTTTTTTGTGAATCGCGCAAACGATGCTGAGGTTTACGAGAATACGAGTTTTGTTGTTATTACTACATGTTAGCTTCTGCAATTAGAAGGCCAAATATTTCATTAACGCGTGTGTACGAGCTAAAGATTTTTTCTTCTTTCTGAAAAGCCAGTATTCTTCCCTTCTTCTTCGCCTATAGAACTCAATAGCAGCTCTCGTTTTCACCTGCAGCTTAGCCTTGTAGGCCTCGTTCTTGACTGCTATCATCTGTCGGCATTCATCAAACCAGACGTTTCTTGCTGGTGGGCTCGGGAAACCTAGCACTTCAATTGTGGCTGATCTAATGGTTTGTTGACATCGTTGCCATTGTTCTTCGAATCAAAATTCTTACCTTGGCTGCAACAAGGCAGTGCTCCGAGCCGATTTTAGCTCCTTGGATAGTACGGACCTCCAAAATACTGGATGCGTGCCTCTTGTGTCTCGCAATGTGATCAATTTGGTTGACGTTTCATTGATATGAAGACCACCATGTCCCCTTATGGATATCGAGGTATTATTGTTGCAATGCATTTGCTAATGTCTTGGAAAAATAAGACTTCTTGGGTAAGTATGGCACTTATAACATCCGCATCCGAATGGTCGCTGTTTCTGTTCACATCGTATTTCCTGGATGGCAGTAATATCTGTTTCGCAGAAGTTTAAAGTTCTCACATCCTATTGGTGGCTTCATAACAAATACTTTTTTCCATGGGTGGGTTGTTAACCCATAGCACAACCCTCTACCTGGAGGGTCAGTTTGAATTTACTATATACCCCTAGGACACGGGGCCGTCAGAAAGGCTGCGTTGGCCTTTCTGTTCATCCGCCAACATCTCTGTTCAAGGGGCCTGACATACCCTTGAAATTCGTAGACAACCTGTTGTCTGAATATGCCGAAGCAGCTTGTCGAGGTTCGCCTGGGATAGCAGGCCGGGTATTCATTCCGGGCCATTCTGAACTGGCTGTTTAAAGTGTTGCTGTTTTTTGACGTGTTATCAACACTCGCGCTTATCGTTTATCAAGTCAAATCTGGTTGGATGATACCAGGACCCTTTTTACTTTTTTTTAATTCATATTTTATTTACTTAAAATATTAACTTAATATTAGACAAAAATGCTTAAATCTAACTTATCAATAACATATATACTTAATCTAACTTATCGGCCCATAGCGGGCGCTGTAAGCTTATAACTAACATTTTTCTTTTGCTTTTCAGCTTAAATTTGTCATTTGTTTTTTATTATTAATATTATGATACCAGGACCCAATGGTTACCACTTGAAGGTGGAAAATAAGCAATTAATGTGTAGTCAGAGTTATGACCACTGGGCATTGCCAAGTGAAAGCCAATCAGATTCTACCCTCGTTCTACAACACCCAACCATCCATAAAAATAAAATAAAAGGTGTTTTGACAAAAATGACATATTTTAAGTTATGACTGTGATTCTTTTTCCAAACAGTTGCGCAAAAAATATCAAAAGTGTTTTAATTTGAATTGTATCGTTTTAGTAATTGAATTTGCAAAAAACAGTGTTGTATTTTGAGTTAAAACATTTTACTGTCTTTTCTCTGGAAAAATATTTGTTTTATTTTTAGTTGTGATGTTTAAGTTGATTGAGGTAGCTATAAACCCTTTGTATTATTTTTAGTTACTGCACTTTGGAAAAATTAAAAGTTGAAATTTAGAGGTAATACAGTTTTATTATTTCAAAAAATATTTCAGGATTTAAAGCTCAATTAACTACCAAATGCTTCCAATTTGATACGAAGCCTTAAGCTTGTTATACCAGATATTTCACAAACAGTTTCAATCGAAACGAAGCTTTTTTTTAAAGTGAAACTTCTTTTGGGACGTTGTGAATTATATTTTATGAAACATAAAAACATCACGATGACTGTGTATTGATCCGGTTCTGTTCTGTTGGAGAAGGTAGAAAACTAATCGAAACAATTTTTTTACCAATTTAAGTCTGAAGAAAATTGTTTTGTAATGCATATAACTCTTACATAAACCCAAGAGCATGCGAATTGTCAAAATGTACCCAAGTCAATTGGTCAGTTCAACTCAAATTAGATGATTACACTATGAAGGTGGTAAACTATGGGAGAAAGATAGAAATTAAGCAGAATATAGTTTCGCTTCTAACTCGTGTGAACTTACAGTCGATTTATTTTATGATTTTTCGATTTATGATATTTTATATGAAAAAATTTTACTAGTTAAGAAAAACTTTAATTTTGGTACGATTTAAGGCGAAACACCAATACAAATTTTGGAAAGTAAAACTTCATAAATGCAAACCGATGACCGGGTTAACGAGACAACACGAGATTTTGATGAAATACGAACCACATTAAATAATTCTTTTAATAATTTCTATGAGATTTCGCAAAACCCAGAAGTCCCAACACCAATTCATCTAACAAAGGCCAAACAAATATATTACACAGTTTTCCCACTACACATTGATGAAAGTTATTTTTGACGATTCTGCCGCAGATCGTCATTTTCACAAAAATTCTTCCACCATTTCAACTAGTACTTCTAACACCGCAGATGTCTGAAGTAAAAGGGGAGAATAGAACGAAAATCCCAAAAATAAGATCGGAAAAAAAGTAAAGCCTTTAAGAAACTCGGGAAAATCTTATTTTTATCATTAAAAACAAAGAAACAATGTCCTGCAAAAAATGGGCCCAAAAGCTATTGGGATCTTACTTATTTCCAAAAACAAAGACCATTTATTGCAAGACGTCATGTTTATCAAATGAAATCAAAAAACCGATACCCTACCAAAATAAAACATCAGTTTTTTTATGAAAAAAATCACGAAAAATGTCATAACACTAAAAGCGGTTTAAGATGTAAAATTGTTTCCTTTTGTAAAGATGGATTAGTTCATAAATTTACTGTTTCTTCTTTCGTAAAATGGTTTTTCGAATCTATTGAAAAAGGAAGATTTTCGAGTTATGGCACTTTTGTAATACATGTGCGATAAACACAAAAATTATAATTAAATTACAGTGACCTACATTCTACTTATAAAACGTTCAAATTACAGATGTTCAAGTTCGGTACATATAGTTTTATATATTTCGAATACCAAATCAATTTTAAATGCTGGAATTTGAACGTAATAATGGTCTATAACAATTAAATATAATAACAAAAACATAAAAAAGGGAATTTAAGTTAATAAAGCATTATCGCGGAAATGAGATAAAACGATATACATGTAGTGTTATTAATATATTGTTTATTAATTCTATTTATATCAACAAGTATTTAAGTTATTTTAAGATGGAACAAATAAAGGGTTTTTCAATAAGAGCGCTACAAAAATTTAAATAAAACAAAAACTGTTTTGGATATCAATGAAATTCTTTATTCCTGTAAAAGTACGTTCGATGCCATTATGTATGGAACTCGATTTCTTTTGCATGGCCACCACGGGAACGCTTGCAGAAGTCCAGACGCTGAACCCAATTTTCGACGGTTTTCAAGCATAAATCGGCCGATACTGCTGCAATTTCACCTTCGATATTCGTAAGAAGTTCATCAATCGTCGCTGGGTTGTTGGCATAGACCATAGATTTGACGTAGCTCCACAGGAAATAGTCTAACGGCGTCAAATCGCACGACCGAAGCGGCTAAGCGACTGGACCATTTCGTGAGATAACAAGTTCTCCAAACTTGGTTTCCAATAAATTGATTGTGGCATTCGCTGTGTGGCTTTTGGCGCCGTCCTGTTGGAACCACATGTCCTCCAAGTCCATATCATCCAATTGGGTCCAAAAATATTCGGTTATAATTGAACGGTAGCGATCCCCATTCACAGTAACGTGCCGGTCTTGATCATCACGGAAGATGTACGGCCCAATGACGCCGCGCGCAGGCCCATAAAATACAACAAATCGTAATTTTTTCGGGTTGCAATGATGAATCATGGAGTACGTGTGGATTGCTGCCTGACCAATACCGCATATTTTGTTTATTGACGAAGCCATTCAGCCAGAAATGAGCCTCATCGCTGAAGATGATTTTTCGATGAAAATCCGATGCCCAACGCTTGAGAACGACGTGTGAGAGACACATTTGGGCGTTCTTCAACTGAAACCTAAGGGCACTTCTTTGTCTAACTGGCACGGGAACATTTTGTACTGTGCCTGTGGATTAAAATTTTTCCACTAGACACTCAATTTTTGGTGTGCTAGGACGATTATGACGTTGAAGCCACTGACTCCGAATTTCTGTTGTAAATTTTAATAATTTCAACTCGTTGGATCGTATATCTTTTCATCATGAAATGGCAAACCTTACTGAAGAGAAGTGTCTAAAGAGCGGCAAGAAATATGGCTTCGTTTGCTGTCCCTGTCGCTCAACTTTTGTAGCGTCCCTGTTGAAAAATCCGATATTTGGGAGATCAGATTGCGAGAATTAAACAAGTGAATGAGTGCATTCACTGATTTAGTTCTGTTTGTTCAACGTGTTCGAACACTATATCCCCTCATCACTTAATCCATTTTTTTTTATCGTAGCCATTTCAGTATTCACATTCCGTTGAGGTCTTGAAACTTCTGTGATGTTCCCCGATAAAGCGGATGTGTTGATAATTGTTATCATGACTCGATCTCAAACTGTGCTGGTTGTCACTTCAACTGTTTTCTGCTGTAGGTCTGCTTCATAACATTTTGGGATTGATAGGTGGGACTTGAGTTTTTGCGAATGTTATTGGGATGAAAATAAGATTTTGAAAAATGCATTTCTAGCGATGAGTGACGAAATAAGGATTTGGATCGAAAATCGGAGTGAGCTTATTCCGGCATTGTTGTTTAAATGGAACATTATCTCCAATCTTGATGTTATGTGATTTTGTTCGTCTGGTTATGTCTGAAATTTTCGGTTGTTTTGACGGCTTTTTTTAATTGGCTTTTTTTTCATACTGTGATGTTTTGTGTCACTTTTAAAATCAAGTTCTGGTAGAAAATTCTTCACTTTCATCCCGAACACAATTTCAAGAGGAGACACTCCTGTCGAAGAATGATGTGTTGATCGGTCGTCAAGAAGAAAATCTTGAAGTTGATATGTAAAATTTTGGTTTTTCGTTTTGCACAGATCAAATTTTTTTTTAAAGTTGGGACGAAACGCTCTGCTGTCCCATTTGCTTCTGGCCAATATGGTGTTACTTAATAATGTTTAAAGTTATACTGCTTTGCAAATTCCAAAAATTCTTTTCCTGAGTGGTGGTCCAGTATCAGACGTTATTTTGTCTGGAACTCTAAACGTAGCAAACAATTGTAACTGTACTTCCTTCACTGCTTAAAATTTTGTTGAGTAAACAATTTCTGCTATAGGAAATTTTGAAAAAATGTCTACTGCTATAAAAATATATTTGCCATTTGGAAAAGGATCCGCAAAATCGATTGAAATTACTTCGAATGGTCGACTTGATGTTTCTGGTGTTAATATGGGATCACGATTGTGTGTCTGTTACTGTTTGACATAAGTGACATTGTTTTATGGTACTTTCAACCATTTGGTCCATTTTTGGAAACCAAACTTTGCTTCTCACTAACTGTTAAGTTTTTACAATAAATAAATGACCTTTTTGCGCCAATTGGATTGCTGTTTGTTGAAATTCTGTTGGGAGAATCAATTTTTTTCCACGTAAGACTAATTCATCATTTGCTGATAACTCGTTCTCAAATAGTTTATAACCTTTTAACACTGGTTCGTTGAACGACTGTTTTCTTGAATTGCCTCGATGAGTTTTGGTAATACCATATCGTTTAAAGTTGCTTCCTTGACTTGTTGAACAGATATCTCTTTCGGTACTAAGTAATCCCATTGATTTCTTTCTCCTTTTTGACGAATTGATTCAAAACTGTACTGCTGACACTTTAAATATAGCCTTTCAATTGGAGCGCTACCTATATCCTTGTGGTTCTTGAGAATATTTACTGATGGCTTATCGTCTGTATGAAGATAAAATTTAGTGCCAAACAAAAAATATATATGAAAGTGTTGCATAGCCCAACAGATTGCTAAAATCTCTTTTTCTATATGGCTGTATCTCTGTTCTACTTTTGTTAACCACCCACTGCCATAAGCAACTACCTCTGTACACTTCCCATTGCAAATACAAAACGATGTATTTGTTTTCTTGTTTCAAAGTATGAATGCCAATTTTCCACCTTCCAATAAATGAAGTTTGGTGTTGTTCTGTCCATATAAAATCTGATCCTTTGGTAATAATTCCTTAAGAACTATGCGATGTTAGCTAAGTTAGGTAGAAAACGTCTTAAGTAGTTTAGCATTCCTAGCAAGAATCTAATTTCTGACACGTTTTGAGAAGGTTCTAGATTTCTGAATGGTTCTTCGGCATGTTTTGTGAATATATATCCGAAGAATGTTATTTTTTCTTTGTTGAAAATACTTTTAGTTTTGTTGATGGTCAGGTGGTGTTGACTTTATCTACTTAACACGATGATTTGTCATGTGCACCTTTTGTTCTTCCGAATATTAATATATCATCGCTGATGTTCAAAACTTCTGGTATGGTGATAAATATTTGTGTAAAAGCATCTTCAGAAATTTCCGCGGCAGTATTGATTCCGAAAATGAGTCCTTTTATCTATAAAGACCTACATGTGTTGAAAAAGTTGTTATATTTCTTGATCTATTATCAAGCTCCAATTGATGATATCCTTCGTTTTTTTCCTTGATACTTTTTTTTGAACGTAGTTTGTGTTATGTTGTTCTGATTTTTTACCATTGCTTTCAGCTGTTTTTCTGTTGTTTCTAGTGTTTTTCTATACTCCAAAAGTTTTCTCAAATTTGGTTGTTCTCTTAATCCGTATCGATGTTATTCTGTTGAAGTGCGTGATAAAATTATTTGCGATTTTATTTCTTTGTCCCTATCAGCAAAATTCAAATTTTCCGCAAGTTGTAACAGTTTGGCATAGAACTGATCCGTGTTTTTCGTCTCCTTCTTGCTTTGCGTGTCTAAACTTAAAAGTATCAAATTCTGGATTGTACTTGCGTACAATTGGGTACAAAATGCGTCGATAGTTTTTCCACTGCAATTTTATACGCATCGTATGAATATCTTATTCCACATCTAAGGAAATGGGATCGTTTAGGGAAGAAAAAATTTCAATTACTTGTATAGTTTATTAATTATATTTCTGTTAACAAGTATTTAAATAATTTAATATAGAACATACATTTGAGATCATTTACAAAAGTATCTTTTACAGCATGCGTGAACTAAACAAGCTGCCTGAGTTTGTGTGGCCTAGTTTATGAAGTGAATGAGTGCGTTCACTGACTTATTTCTGTTTGTTGAATGTGTTCGAACACTACAATACATTTTACGGTATGAGGGCCGAGGGTCAAAATGTGTTGCTGTAAGGCGACAATTTTCCATTCCGTATATCTTCAAGAGATTGCTGATGTAAAGCTTCCAACACACAGCAATATCACCTGTATCTCCATCTCGTTCAACTTCTTTTCCCGAGAAATGCTGCATTGGAGTTCCCAAATTTATGCGTTTAAATGTTTATTAAGTCATCTCTCATTGAACATGCTTAAATGATATCAAAGTAAAAAGCATTAACTTAAATTTACCGCCATAATTCAAATTATATACGCACGGTTCATTCTGAAATATCATGAAACTATTCCCTTCAGAACCATATCTAGGTTGCTATCTAGGTTCTCGTGGGCAGACAAGAAAGCGACCTTCAGGTTGATCCATATAAACCTCGACCTCTAGATCACTTTTAAGTTAGGTCGTTGAAACATCCATCGGATCCAAATATAAAGTCAGCTTACAGACTCCAGCTAATAACATTCGATGGCGTCTCGGTCGTATAGGAGCCGCCTGTCCACAGTTCTTTGGAAGACGTGGTAGATTAGCAGTACCGCCGAACTATCCTGTATATCCTGCAAATCGGGGAATGCTATCGTTCACCTCATTCACGTGCTGAACGACATGTTGTTTTCATAAACGTCTGCCTAACTGGCAGTCTGGCAGTAATGTCTGTTTCGCAGCAGTTTAATGTTCTCACATCCTATTTTTTGTTTCGTAACAAATACTTTTTTCCATGGGTGGGTAGTTAACCCATAGCACAATACCCTACCTGGAGGGTCCGTTTGAATTTACTAGATACCCCTAGCACACGGGGCCGTCAGAACGGCTGCGTTGGCATTTCTGTTCATCCGCCACCATCTCTGTTCAAGGGGCCTGATATACCCTTGAAATTCGTAGACAACCTGTTGTCGAAGCAGCTTGTCGAGGTTCGCCTGGGATAGCAGGCCGGGTATTCATTCCGGGCCATTCTGAACTGGCTGTTTAAAGTGTTGCTGTTTTTTGACGTGTTATCAACACTCGCGCTTATCGTTTATCAAGTCAAATCTGGTTGGATGATACCAGGACCCTTTTTACTTTTTTTTAATTCATATTTTATTTACTTAAAATATTAACTTAATATTAGACAAAAATGCTTAAATCTAACTTATCAATAACATATATACTTAATCTAACTTATCGGCCCATAGCGGGCGCTGTAAGCTTATAACTAACATTTTTCTTTTGCTTTTCAGCTTAAATTTGTCATTTGTTTTTTATTATTAATATTATGATACCAGGACCCAATGGTTACCACTTGAAGGTGGAAAATAAGCAATTGATGTGTAGTCAGAGCTATGACCACTGGGCATTGCCAAGTTAAAGCCAATCAGATTCTACCCTCGTTCTACAACACCCAACCATCCATAAAAATAAAAAAATAAAATATAATAAATAGGTGTTTTGACAAAAATTGCCTATTTTAAGTTATGACTGTGATTCTTTTTGCAAACAGTTGCGCAAAAAATATCAAAAGTGTTTTAACTTGAATTGTATCGTTTTAGTAATTGAATTTGCAAAAAACAGTGTTGTATTTTGAGTTAAAACATTTTACTGTTTTTTCTCTGGAAAAATATTTGTTACATTTTTAGTTGTGAAGTTTAAGTTGATTGAGGTAGCTATAAACCCTTTGTATTATTTTTAGTTACTGCACTTTGGAAAAATTAAAAGTTGAAATTTAGTGGTAATACAGTTTTATTGTTTCAAAAAATATTTCAGCTCAATTAACTACCAAATGCTTCCAATTTGAGACGAAGCCTTAAGCTTGTTATACCAGATATTTCACAAACAGTTTCAATCGAAACGAAGCTTATTTTTTAAGTGAAACTTCTTTTGGGACGTTGTGAATTATATTTTATGAAACATAAAAACATCACGATGACTGTGTATTGATCCGGTTCTGTTCTGTTGGAGAAGGTAGAAAACCAATTTAAGTCTAAACAAAATTGTTTTGTAATGCATATAAATCTTACATAAACCCAAGAGCTTGCGAATTGTCAAAATGTACCCAAGTCAATTGGTCAGTTCAACTCAAATTAGATGAATACACTATGAAGGTGGTAAACAAAGGGAGAAAGATAGAAATTAGCAGAATATAGTTACGCTTCTAACTCGTGTGAACTTACAGTCGATTTTTTTTTATGATTTTTCGAATTATGATATTTTATATGAAAAAATTTTACTAGTTAAGAAAAACTTTAATTTTGGTACGCTGGTCGCGAATCCAGATTTAAGGCGAAACACCAATACAAATTTTGGAAAGTAAAACTTCATAAATGCAAACCGATGACCAGGTTAACGAGACAACACAAGAGTTTGATGAAATACGAACCACATTAAATTATTCTTTTAATAATTTCTATGAGATTTCGCAAAACCCAGAAGTCCCAACACCAATTCATCTAACAAAGGCCAAACAAATATATTTCACAGTTTTCCCACTACATATTGATGAAAGTTATTTTTGACGATTCTGCCGCAGATCGTCCTTTTCACCAAAATTCTTCCACCATTTCAACTAGTACTTCTAACACCGCAGATGTTCCTCTGAGTCTGAAGTAAAAGGGAAGAATGGAACGAAAATCCCAAAAATAAGATCGGAAAAAAAGTAAAGCCTTTAAGAAACTCGGGAAAATCTTATTTTTATCATTAAAAACAAAGAAACAATTTCCTGCAAAAAATGGGCCCAAAAGCTTTTGGGATCTTACTTATTTCCAAAAACAAAGACCATTTATTGCAAGACGTCATGTTTATCAAATGAAATCAAAAAACCGATACCCTACCAAAATAAAACATCAGTTTTTTTATGAAAAAAATCACGAAAAATGTCATAACACTAAAAGCGGTTTAAGATGTAAAATTGTTTCCTTTTGTAAAGATGGATTAGTTCATAAATTTACTGTTTCTTCTTTCGTAAAATGGTTTTTCGAATCTATTGAAAAAGGAAGATTTTTGAGTTATGGCACTTTTGTAATACATGTGCGATAAACACAAAAATTATAATTAAATTACAGTGACCTACATTCTACTTATAAAACGTTCAAATTACAGATGTTCAAGTTCGGTACATATAGTTTTATATATTTCGAATACCAAATCAATTTTAAATGCTGGAATTTGAACGTAATAATGGTCTATAACAATTAAATATAATAACAAAAACATAAAAAAGGGAATTTAAGTTAATAAAGCATTATCGCGGAAATGAGATAAAACGATATACATGTAGTATTATTAATATATTGTTTATTAATTCTATTTATATCAACAAGTATTTAAGTTATTTTAAGATGGAACATATAAAGGGTTTTTCAATAAGAGCGCTACAAAAATTTAAATAAAACAAAAACGGTTTTGGATATCAATGAAATTCTTTATTCCTGTAAAATTACGTTTGATGCCATTATGTATGGAACTCGATTTCTTTTGCATGGCCACCACGGGAACGCTTGCAGAAGTCCAGACGCTGAACCCAATTTTCGACGGTTTTCAAGCATAAATCGGCCGATACTGCTGCAATTTCACCTTCGATATTCGTAAGAAGTTCATCAATCGTCGCTGGGTTGTTGGCATAGACCATAGATTTGACGTAGCTCCACAGGAAATAGTCTAACGGCGTCAAATCGCACGACCGAAGCGGCCAAGCGACTGGACCATTTCGTGAGATAACACGTTCTCCAAACTTGGTTTCCAATAAATTGATTGTGGCATTCGCTGTGTGGCTTGTGGCGCCGTCCTGTTGGAACCACATGTCCTCCAAGTCCATATCATCCAATTGGGTCCAAAAATATTCGGTTATAATTGAACGGTAGCGATCCCCAATCACAGTAACGTGCCGGTCTTGATCATCACGGAAGATGTACGGCCCAATGACGCCGCGCGCAGGCCCATAAACTACAACAAATCGTAATTTTTTCGGGTTGCAATGATGAATCATGGAGTACGTGTGGATTGCTGCCTGACCAATACCGCATATTTTGTTTATTGACGAAGCCATTCAGCCAGAAATGAGCCTCATCGCTGAAGATGATTTTTCGATGAAAATCCGAATCATTTTCAAGTTGTTGCTCAGCCCAATTCACGAACATACGACGCTTCTGGTGGTGAAGCGGCTTCAGTTCTTGCGTCAATTTAATCTTGTAAGTATGTAGGCCAAGATCTTTTCGCAAAATTCGCCACAACGACGTCACAGAGATGCCCAACGCTTGAGAACGACGTGTGAGAGACACATTTGGGCTTTCTTCAACTGAAGCCTAAGGGCACTTCTTTGTCTAACTGGCACGGGAACATTTTGTACTGTGCCTGTGGATTAAAATTTTTCCACTAGACACTCAATTTTTGGTGTGCTAGGACGATTATGACGTTGAAGCCACTGACTCCGAATTTCTGTTGTAAATTTTAATAATTTCAACTCGTTGGATCGTATATCTTTTCATCATGAAATGGCAAACCTTACTGAAGAGAAGTGTCTAAAGAGCGGCAAGAAATATGGCTTCGTTTGCTGTCCCTGTCGCTCAACTTTTGTAGCGTCCCTGTTGAAAAATCCGATATTTGGGAGATCAGATTGCGAGAATTAAACACGTTTAATTCACTGATTAAACACGTGAAGTGCATTCACTGATTTAGTTCTGTTTGTTCAACGTGTTCGAACACTATATCCCCTCATCACTTAATCCATTTTTTTTTATCATAGCCATTTCAGTATTCACATTCCGTTGAGGTCTTGAAACTTCTGTGATGTTCCCCGATAAAGCTGATGTGTTGATAATTGTTATCATGACTCAATCTCAAACTGGGCTGGTTGTCACTTGAACTGTTTTCTGCTGTAGGTCTGCTTCATAGAGTGATAGCTCATATTTAACATTTTGGGATTGATAGGTGGGACTTAGGTTTTTGCGAATGTTATTGGGATGAAAAGAAGATTTTGAAAAATGCATTTCTAACGATGGTTGCATCATCTCGCCTTGCTTGAATTTTGGTACTATGAATTTGAGTGACGAAATAAGGATTTGGATCGAAAATCGGAGTGAGCTTATTCCGGCATTGTTGTTTAAATGGAACATTATCTCCAATCTTGATGTTATGTGATTTTGTTCGTCTGGTTATGTCTGAAATTTTCGGTTGCTTTGACGGCTTTTTTTAATTGGCTTTTTTTTCATACTGTGATGTTTTGTGTCACTTTTAAAATCAAGTGCTGGTAGAAAATTCTTCACTTTCATCCCGAACACAATTTCAAGAGGAGACACTCCTGTCGAAGAATGATGTGCTGATCGGTCGTTAAGAAGAAAATCTTGAAGTTGATATGTAAAATTTTGGTTTTTCATTTTGCACAGATCCAATTTTTTTTAAAGTTGGGACGAAACGTTCTGCTGTCCCATTTGCTTCAGGCCAATATGGTGTTACTTAATAATGTTTAAAGTTATACTGCTTTTCAAATTCCGAAAATTCTTTTCCTGAATGGTGGTCCATTATCAGACGTTATTTTGTCTGGAACTCTAAACGTAGCAAACAATTGTAAATGTACTTCCACTGCTTGAAATTTTGTTGAGTAAACAATTTCTGCTATAGGAAATTTTGAAAAATCGTCTACTGCTATAAAAATATATTTCCCATTTGGAAAAGGATCCGCAAAATCGATTGAAATTATTTCCAATGGTCGACTTGATGTTTCTGGTGTAATTATGGGATCACGATTGTGTGTATATGTTACTGTTTGACATAAGTGACATTGTTTTATGGTACTTTCAACCATTTGGTCCATTTTTGGAAACCAAACTTTGCTTCTCACTAACTGTTTAGTTTTTACAATAAATAAATGACCTTTATGCGCCAATTGGATTGCTGTTTGTTGAAATTCTGTTGGGAAAATCAATTTTTTTTTCCACGTAAGACTAATTCATCATTTGCTGATAACTCGTTCTCAAATAGTTTATAACCTTTTAACACTAGTTCGTTGAACGACTGTTTTCCTTGAATTGCCTCGATGAGTTTTGGTAATACCATATCGTTTAAAGTTGCTTCCTTGACTTGTTGAACAGATATCTCTTTCGGTACTAAGTAATCCCATTGATTTCTTTTTCCTTTTTGACGAATTGATTCAAAACTGTACTGCTTACACTTTAAATATAGCCTTTCAATTGGAGCGCTACCTATACCCTTGTGGTTCTTGAGAATATTAACTGATGGCTCATGGTCTGTATGAAGATAAAATTTAGTGCCAAACAAAAAATATATATGAAAGTGTTGCATAGCCCAACTGATTGCTAAAATCTCTTTTTCTATATGGCTGTATCTCTGTTCTACTTTTGTTAACCACCCACTGCCATAAGCAACTACCTCTGTACACTTCCCATTGCAAATACAAAAAGATGTATTTGTTTTCTTGTTTCAAAGTATGTATGCCAATTTTCCACCTTCCAATAAATGAAGCCTGGTGTTGTTCTGTCCATATAAAATCGGATCCTTTGGTTAATAGTTCCTTAAGAACTATGCGATGTTAGCAAAGTGAGGTAGAAAACGTCGTAAATAGTTTAGCATTCCTAGCAAGAATCTAATTTCTGACACGTTTTGAGAAGGTTCTATATTTCTGAATGGTTCTTTGGCATGTTTTGTGAATATATATCCGAAGAATGTTATTTTTTCTTTGAAAATACTTTTAGTTTTGTTGATGGTCAGGTGGTGTTGACTTTATCTACTTAACACGATGATTTGTCATGTGCACCTTTTGTTTTTCCGAATATTAATATATCATCGCTGATGTTCAAAACTTCTGGTATGGTGATAAATATTTATGTAAAAGCATCTTCAGAAATTTCCGCGGCAGTATTAATTCCGAAACTGAGTCTTTTTATCTATAAAGACCTACATGTGTTGAAAAAGTTGTTATATTTCTCGATCTATTATCAAGCTCCAATCGATGATATCCTTCGTTGTTGTCCTTGAAACTTTTTTTTTTGAACGTATTTTGTGTTATGTTGTTCTGATTTTTTTCCATTGCTTTCAGCTGTTTTTCTGTTGTTTCTAGTGTTTTTCTGTACTCCAAAAGATTTCTCTAATTTGGTTGTTCTCTTAATCCGTATGGACGTTATTCTGTTGAAGTGCATGATAAAATTATTTGCGATCTTATTTCTTTGTCCTTACTTCTTTTCCCGAGAAATGCTGCATTGGACGTTTGTTCCCAAAATTATGCGTTCTAATGTTTATTAAGTCATCTCTCATTAAACATGATAAAATTATATCAAAGTAAAAAGCATTAACGTAAAATTCACTGTCATAATTCAAATTATATACGCACGGTTCATTCTGAAATGTCATGAAACTGTTCCCTTCAGAACCATATCTAAGTTGCTATCTAGGTTCTTGTGGGCAGACTGGCTTGATCCATATGTGTTGCAAAGCTTTAACACTCGATTAAGAAAGCAACCTTCTGGTTGATCCATATATACCTCGACCTTTAGATAACTTTTAAGTTAGGTCGTTGAAACATCCATCGGATCCAAATATAAAATCTTCTTACAGACTTCAGCTAATAACATTCGATGGCGTCTCGGGCGTATAGGAGCCGCCTGTTCACAGATCTTTGGAAGACGTGGTAGATTAGCGGTACCGCCGAACTATCCTGTATATTCTGCAAATCGGGGAATGTTATCGTTCACCTCATTCACGTGCTGAAAGAAAAGTTGTTTTCATAAACGTCTGCCTAACTAAGATCTGAGTTAGATGCATTCATAAAATCAGTTTTTTTAATCGAGCAGATCCAGGTGAAGTGCAGAAGAACGTCATAAGTCTCATCAGCATCTGACTGCGGCCACTAGTCCATAATAATTTATATGTAACGGTTTCCGTTGTTCGTTTCTGGATATGGGCCAGCAATATCTATTGCTATTCTCGCGAACGGTGCCCAAACGCTGTACTGGTCTTGGAAAGAGTTGGAATACGCTCCGAAATTTCTTGCCAATCCATGTGTTCACTCCAGGTAAGGATTGGTTTAACGTCAGGGTCTTCCATTTGTACTTCTCTGATATTTTCGTTCAACCATTGTTGGGCTCGTCCCTTATTCGTTGGGTGGTGACGAGCTACTTCTTCTCATGGCGGGTCCTTTACCATCTGGTTGATAATCTCTTAACCAGTGTTAGGATATGAATAATGTGCTAGACGTTCGATATCTGCGTGCAGTTATTGAAGAGTTTCCCCTCTCTTCTGGGCTCTACTGCACTCGATACACTTCAAACATGTTGTCATCAAACCGCATCTCGATTGCTTTCACGACAGCGTTGTAGTTGCGATGATTGCCAACGGAAAAGATTTCGAAAAGATCCGCAACTGGACCACGAAAAACCAGTGTAAGTGCGATGGCTTTTTCCTCGTCCTCACAGCAGTTGGTCATTGCAGCAGCCGCGAACTGTTTCTTATAAAATTGTCCATTCCGTCTGACCGTCGAAAGTTGGAGGCTTCATTTCCTACATTCATGGACAATCTCCAGAACATTCCTGATAATTATGTTTATGTTACCAAGTACAAAGATATTTAAGTAATATAAGATAGAACATATATTTGAGAGATCATTTACAAAAGTATCTTTTACAGCATGCGTGGACTAAACAAGTATCCATTAGAAGGATTCGACGGGTTTGGGTTTGTGTGGCCTAGTTTATGAAGTGAATGAGTGCGTTCACTGATTTAGTTATGCTTGTTGAATGTGTTTGAACACTTGCAATACACTTTACGACACGACGGCCCAAGTTCAAAATGTGTTGCTGTAAGGGGACAATTTTCCATTCCGTAAATCTTCAAGAGATTGCTGATGTACTGCTTCAACATACAGCAACATCACCAGTATCTCCATTTCGTTCAACTTCTTTTCCTGAGAAATGGTGCATTGGACGTTTGTTCTCAAAATTATGCATTTTAATGTTTATTAAGTCAACTCTCATTGAACATGCTAAAATGATATCAAAGTAAGAAGCATTAACGTACAATTTACCGTCGTTATTCAATTTATAGCCACACGGTTCATTTTCACATGTCATAAGACTATCCCTTTCAGAACCATATCTAGGTTGCTATCTAGGTTCTCGTGGGCAGGCTACCTTAATCCATATTTTTTGCAAAGCTTTAACAATCGCTTAAGAAACCAACCTTCCGGTTGATCCATATTTACCTCGTCCCTTAGATCACTTTTAAGTTAGTTCGTGGAAACATCAATCGGATCCAAATATAATTTCAGGTTACAGACTTCGGCTAATTACATTCGATGACGTCTCGGGCGTATAGGAACTGCCTGTCCACAGTACTTTGGAAAACGTGGTAGAATAGCGGAACCGCCGATATATCCTATATATCCTGTCAATCGGGGGAATAATATCATTCACCTCATTCACGTGCTGAAAGACAGATTGTTTTCATAAACGTCTGCCTAACTAAGATCTGAGTTAGACGCATTCATAAAATCAGTTTTTTGATCGAACAGATCCAGATGAAGTGCAGAACAACGTCATAAGTCTCATCAGCATCTGCAGATTTTGCATCCATATTTTTTGTTTGACTGCGGCCACTTGCTGAAGTAGTCCATAATAACTAATATGTAACGGTTTCCATTCTTCGTTTCTGGAAATGGGCCAGCAATATCTATTGCTATTCTTGCGAATGGTGTCCAAACGTTGTACTGATGCATGGCTTTGGTCGTTTTGCTCCTTTACAGGCGGCGCATATAATGCATTTTCGGCACCACTTGTCGATGTCTTCTCTTGCAGACAGCCAGTAGAATCGCTCCCTCACTTTGTCTAAGGTCTTATTGATTCCCATATGGCCTCCAGCTACTCCATCATGTAGCTTCCGTAGTATATCTTTTGTTTTTCTCCGAGGGCTGGTGGAAATCTCAAAAGACAAGATGAGCACATGCCTAAAGTAGCGTGGGACTTTAGCCCTTACTTCATTTGCAAAGGGGACTTGAACCGTATTGAGAAATACTGGCATTTTTTTTGTCCGTTTATACAATAAATCTCCATGAATCGATTTGCTCTCGTTAAGAGCAATCCGCCAGGATTTTGTCCGTTCATTAACCTCGTTAAGAGCGTTTTGTAATTTCATATTTGTTTCATCAATTGTTGTGCCAACTGCTATTATATCTGTATTGTCAGCAAACGTGGCAACTATTGTATCGTTTGTTTGTGGGACATCACGTGTAAATAGAAGGTACAAGAGTGGTCTAAGGGCGCTTCCTTGGGGTACACCAATATTTCTTTGAACTCCGAATATTCGTTTCCTAGTTTCACACGGAAGAGTCTATGCTCAAGATACGACTCGAGGATTTTATATAATTTTCAGGCAAAATTTCTTATAAGACTATCCCTTTCAGAACCATATCTAGGTTGCTATCTAGGTTCTCGTGGGCAGGCTACCTTAATCCATATTTTTTGCAAAGCTTTAACAATCGCTTAAGAAACCAACCTTCCGGTTGATCCATATTTACCTCGTCCCTTCGATCACTTTTAAGTTAGTTCGTGGAAACATCCATCGGATCCAAATATAATTTCAGGTTACAGACTTCGGCTAATTACATTCGATGACGTCTCGGGCGTATAGGAACTGCCTGTCCACAGTACTTTGGAAAACGTGGTAGAATAGCGGAACCGCCGATATATCCTATATATCCTGTCAATCGGGGGAATAATATCATTCACCTCATTCACGTGCTGAAAGACAGATTGTTTTCATAAACGTCTGCCTAACTAAGATCTGAGTTAGACGCATTCATAAAATCAGTTTTTTGATCGAACAGATCCAGATGAAGTGCAGAAGAACGTCATAAGTCTCATCAGCATCTGCAGATTTTGCATCCATATTTTTTGTTTGACTGCGGCCACTTGCTGAAGTAGTCCATAATAACTAATATGTAACGATTTCCATTCTTCGTTTCTGGAAATGGGCCAGCAATATCTATTGCTATTCTTGCGAATGGTGTCCAAACGTTGTACTGATGCATGGTTTTGGTCGTTTTGCTCCTTTACAGGCGGCGCATATAATGCATTTTCGGCACCACTTGTCGATGTCTTCTCTTGCAGACAGCCAGTAGAATCGCTCCCTCACTTTGTCTAAGGTCTTATTGATTCCCATACGGCCTCCAGCTACTCCATCATGTAGCTTCCGTAGTATATCTTTTGTTTTTCTCCGAGGGCTGGGGGAAATCTCAAAAGACAAGATGAGCACGTGCCTAAAGTAGCGTGGGACTTTAGCCCTTACTTCATTTACAAAGGGGACTTGAACCGTATTGAGAAATACTGGCATTTTTTTTGTCCGTTTATACAATAAATCTCCATGAATCGATTTGCTCTCGTTAAGAGCAATCCGCCAGGATTTTGTCCGTTCATTAACCTCGTTAAGAGCGTTTTGTAATTTCATATTTGTTTCATCAATTGTTGTGCCAACTGCTATTATATCTGTATTGTCAGCAAACGTGGCAACTATTGTATCGTTTGTTTGTGGGACATCACGTGTAAATAGAAGGTACAAGAGTGGTCTAAGGGCGCTTCCTTGGGGTACACCAATATTTCTTTGAACTCCGAATATTCGTTTCCTAGTTTCACACGGAAGAGTCTATGCTCAAGATACGACTCGAGGATTTTATATAATTTTCAGGCAAAATTTGTCAAAAGCTGGCGACACGTCACGAAACACGGCTGGGCAAACTTTCTTTTCTTCAAAGGCTTGCTCAATTACATCATTAATTCGATGAACTTGGTCCACAGTCGAATGATTACTTCTAAATCCAAATTGATGGTCAGGTAACAGGCGTTTATGATCAATAACGGGGTGTAAGCGACTTTTGAAATTATTGTAAGAAGTGAAATAGGTCTGTATCATTTTATTTCATTCGGTGTTTGTCCTTGTTTGAAAACCATAATCACTTCCGCGACTTTCCACTGCCTTGGAATGTATTCTAATCTTATTGCTGCATATACAATATAGAGGAGTTTGGTTAATGCTTTTCGGGCAACATTTTAAGAAGTTCTCCTGTAAATAGGTCATAACCCGGTGCTTTTTTAGGCTTTAATTTCTGTATTTCCCATTTAAGCTCGGCAATACTTGCATATCTAACTAGATTACTATCGGTTGTAGTTTCGAATAAATTAATGTTTTCTGGACCATCACCGGTTTTTTGGCCGTTTTATGACTCTTAATCCGTATCGACGTTATTCTGTTGAAGTGCATGATAAAATTATTTGCGATTTTATTTCTTTGTCCCTACTTCTTTTCCCGAGAAATGCTGCATTGGACGTTTGTTCCCAAAATTATGCGTTTTAATGTTTATTAAGTCATATCTCATTAAACATGATAAAATTATATCAAAGTAAAAAGCATTAACGTAAAATTTACCGTCATAATTCAAATTATATACGCACGGTTCATTCTGAAATGTCATGAAACTGTTCCCTTCAGAACCATATCTAAGTTGCTATCTAGGTTCTTGTGGGCAGACTGGCTTGATCCATATGTGTTGCAAAGCTTTAACACTCGATTAAGAAAGCAACCTTTTGGTTGATCCATATATACCTCGACCTTTAGATAACTTTTAAGTTAGGTCGTTGAAACATCCATCGGATCCAAATATAAAATCAGCTTACAGACTTCAGCTAATAACATTCGATGGCGTCTCGGGCGTAAAGGAGCCGCCTGTTCACAGATCTTTGGAAGACGTGGTAGATTAGCGGTACCGCCGAACTATCCTGTATATTCTGCAAATCGGGGAATGTTATCGTTCACCTCATTCACGTGCTGAAAGAAAAGTTGTTTTCATAAACGTCTGCCTAACTAAGATCTGAGTTAGATGCATTCATAAAATCAGTTTTTTTAATCGAGCAGATCCAGGTGAAGTGCAGAAAAACGTCATAAGTCTCATCAGCATCTGACTGCGGCCACTAGTCCATAATAATTTATATGTAACGGTTTCCGTTGTTCGTTTCTGGATATGGGCCAGCAATATCTATTGCTATTCTCGCGAACGGTGCCCAAACGCTGTACTGGTCTTGGGAAGAGTTGGAATACGCTCCGAAATTTCTTGCCAATCCATGTGTTCACTCCAGGTAAGGATTGGTTTAACGTCAGGGTCTTCCGTTTGTACTTCTCTGATATTTTCGTTCAACCATTGTTGGGCTCGTCCCTTATTCGTTGGGTGGTGACGAGCTACTTCTTCTCATGGCGGGTCCTTTACCATCTGGTTGATAATCTCTTAACCAGTGTTACGATATGAATAATGTGCTAGACGTTCGATATCTGCGTGCAGTTATTGAAGAGTTTCCCCTCTCTTCTGGGCTCTACTGCACTCGATACACTTCAAATATGTTGTCATCACCAAACCGCATCTCGATTGCTTTCACGACAGGGTTGTAGTTGCGATGATTGCCAACGGAAAAGATTTCCAAAAGATCCGCAACTGGACCACGAAAAACCAGTGTAAGTGCGATGGCTTTTTCCTCGTCCTCACAGCAGTTGGTCATTGCAGCAGCCGCGAACTGTTTCTTATAAAATTGTCCATTCCGTCTGACCGTCGAAAGTTGGAGGCTTCATTTCCTACATTCATGGACAATCTCCAGAACATTCCTGATAATTATGTTTATGTTACCAAGTACAAAGATATTTAAGTAATATAAGATAGAACATATATTTGAGAGATCATTTACAAAAGTATCTTTTACAGCATGCGTGGACTAAACAAGTATCCATTAGAAGGATTCGACGGGTTTGGGTTTGTGTGGCCTAGTTTATGAAGTGAATGAGTGCGTTCACTGATTTAGTTATGCTTGTTGAATGTGTTTGAACACTTGCAATACACTTTACGACACGACGGCCCAAGTTCAAAATGTGTTGCTGTAAGGGGACAATTTTCCATTCCGTAAATCTTCAAGAGATTGCTGATGTACTGCTTCAACATACAGCAATATCACCAGTATCTCCATTTCGTTCAACTTCTTTTCCTGAGAAATGGTGCATTGGACGTTTGTTCTCAAAATTATGCATTTTAATGTTTATTAAGTCAACTCTCATTGAACATGCTAAAATGATATCAAAGTAAGAAGCATTAACGTACAATTTACCGTCGTTATTCAATTTATAGCCACACGGTTCATTTTCACATGTCATAAGACTATCCCTTTCAGAACCATATCTAGGTTGCTATCTAGGTTCTCGTGGGCAGGCTACCTTAATCGATATTTTTTGCAAAGCTTTAACAATCGCTTAAGAAACCAACCTTCCGGTTGATCCATATTTACCTCGTCCCTTAGATCACTTTTAAGTTAGTTCGTGGAAACATCCATCGGATCCAAATATAATTTCAGGTTACAGACTTCGGCTAATTACATTCGATGACGTCTCGGGCGTATAGGAACTGCCTGTCCACAGTACTTTGGAAAACGTGGTAGAATAGCGGAACCGCCGATATATCCTATATATCCTGTCAATCGGGGGAATAATATCATTCACCTCATTCACGTGCTGAAAGACAGATTGTTTTCATAAACGTCTGCCTAACTAAGATCTGAGTTAGACGCATTCATAAAATCAGTTTTTTGATCGAACAGATCCAGATGAAGTGCAGAAGAACGTCATAAGTCTCATCAGCATCTACAGATTTTGCATCCATATTTTTTGTTTGACTGCGGCCACTTGCTGAAGTAGTCCATAATAACTAATATGTAACGGTTTCCATTCTTCGTTTCTGGAAATGGGCCAGCAATATCTATTGCTATTCTTGCGAATGGTGTCCAAACGTTGTACTGATGCATGGTTTTGGTCGTTTTGCTCCTTTACAGGCGGCACATATAATGCATTTTCGGCACCACTTGTCGATGTCTTCTCTTGCAGACAGCCAGTAGAATCGCTCCCTCACTTTGTCTAAGGTCTTATTGATTCCCAAACGGCCTCCAGCTACTCCATCATGTAGCTTCCGTAGTATATCTTTTGTTTTTTTCCGAGGGCTGGTGGAAATCTCAAAAGACAAGATGAGCACGTGCCTAAAGTAGCGTGGGACTTTAGCCCTAACTTCATTTGCAAAGGGGACTTGAACCGTATTGAGAAATACTGGCATTTTTTTTGTCCGTTTATACAATAAATCTCCATGAATCGATTTGCTCTCGTTAAGAGCAATCCGCCAGGATTTTGTCCGTTCATTAACCTCGTTAAGAGCGTTTTGTAATTTCATATTTGTTTCATCAGTTGTTGTGCCAACTGCTATTATATCTGTATTGTCAGCAAACGTGGCAACTATTGTATCGTTTGTTTGTGGGACATCACGTGTAAATAGAAGGTACAAGAGTGGTCTAAGGGCGCTTCCTTGGGGTACACCAATATTTCTTTGAACTCCGAATATTCGTTTCCTAGTTTCACACGGAAGAGTCTATGCTCAAGATACGACTCGAGGATTTTATATAATTTTCAGGCAAAATTTGTCAAAAGCTGGCGACACGTCACGAAACACGGCTGGGCAAACTTTCTTTTCTTCAAAGGCTTGCTCAATTACATCATTAATTCGATGAACTTGGTCCACAGTCGAATGATTACTTCTTAATCCAAATTGATGGTCAGGTAACAGGCGTTTATGATCAATAACGGGGTGTAAGCGACTTTTGAAATTATTGTAAGAAGTGAAATAGGTCTGTATCATTTTATTTCATTCGGTGTTTGTCCTTGTTTGAAAACCATAATCACTTCCGCGACTTTCCACTGCCTTGGAATGTATTCTAATCTTATTGCTGCATATACAATATAGAGGAGTTTAGTTAATGCTTTTCGGGGCAACATTTTAAGAAGTTCTCCTGTAAATAGGTCATAACCCGGTGCTTTTTTAGGCTTTAATTTCTGTATTTCCCATTTCAGCTCGGCAATACTTGCATATCTAACTAGATTACTATCGGTTGTAGTTTCGAATAAATTAATGTTTTCTGGACCATCACCGTTTTTTTGGCCGTTTTATGACTTTAATCGCTTTCCAAAGTGAATAATAAGATTTCTTTCTTTTCAGTGGTTAAGCTTAACAGATAAGTTTCTACTGCCTGGTTTTTAAAGTTTTTGATCGAATTATATAGCATGTTACTCAACCGATTACATCTCAATCGGTTGAGTAACATGCTTACGAGTAACTTGTACGAGTTGCCATCTTTTTCGAGCTTCTCTTTTTTGTCTAACGAAATCTTTTATTTCCTATAGGTACTTGTTATTACTATAGCTCTCTACTTGAAGTTGTTGAGGAGTATTATTCCATGCTGCTTTTTGAACGGTATCGATAAAGGAGTCAACCGCGACTTCAACTTCCAATGGGGATCTAAGCGATACACCCAGTCGAATATTATAATATCGTCTTTGAAGCTTTCCCATTTGGTTTTCCCCTTTGTTAGTCTGGGTGGGTTTTCATTTCTAATGATTGACTCGCTGGTTGTTAGAATGACCGAAGAATCATCAGAGAAAAGATCAAAGCATTCATCAGCTTTGATTCGATTGGACGGCACACCTTTTACTATGAAAAAATCGATAAAATCTGGTATTTTTGTAACATCATTTGGCAAGTTAGTTGGCTTACCCATAGAATGAAATTCGGTATTGTTCTTTCTACCTACTTCATAAATCGTCCTATCTTTCTTCGATATGCATCTACATCCCCAGAATGTATGTTTTGCATTAAAGGCCCCTCCGATGACAAAACGCTGTCCAAGGGAATAAAGCAAGTTTTCAAAGTCAATTTTCTCAATCTTGCATCGCGGAGGGCAGTAACTGAAGATATCTTCAGATAGGATTATCTAATTTTGACTTGTATAGAGCTAACTTGCATTGTCTCTATTTATAATTTAATCGAATGTTCGATACACTCATTTATATATATAGTAGAGTATGATATCCGAGGTAACCTTTTGTCATAAATTAGAATTACTCTTTGCGTGAGTTTCGGATATTAAACAGATGTCGATATTTTTGTCCTGCATAAAGAATTCAAGTTCTCCAAGGTGGGGTACGTTTGTTGCGAATACTATTTTCGAGCTTTACCTGTCAAAAAAAAGTTTTGGATGTACAGGATCCGAACGGATTTCTGATGGCCGCGTAGTTTGTGAAAATGTGAGTTTTTGAATTATAACCTGCTTTGGCTTCGACACATTTTTAATCGTAGTTTTAGGCATTTTCTTTTTTAAATTCAATTTCTGTGAATTAATACTCATGAATTTCGCCCGTCTTTTTTGCAACTCCTTAGCTACTTCGCAGCCGCGATAATTTGCAGGATGATTGCCTTTACAGTTGATGCAGATTGGAGGAGTTTTCTTATCCGACCTACAATCTACTGTCATATGATTTCCGGCACATTTTACACACCTCAGTTTTTTGACAAGAGGTTCGCGTACGATTATATCATTGGCATCGCTTGCACTGAGGCACTAATTTGGAATCCTTACGCATGGCTTAAATTTTTACAACAATATTAAGTATTTTTTTTTATTTCATAAATTTTATTCCAAATTTCTTCTTCATCGAAAGTGAGTATAAATAAAGGAAGACGTCGTTTTATAAAATTTTCGTCGCCATCTTTTTGCTGTTTTTCTCGCTTGGCAATGTTAACGGCATCTATAACCTTATAATGCCTGCTTGACAGATTGTTAATAATGTCATATTTTAAGCACGACGCATGTAACCCTCTAGCTACAACGCATAAAGGCCTTTCAGATTTATTTTCCAATGAATACCATTCAATTTAATCGGTATTTAGCTTCCGAGATAACAGACGGTAGCTTTCCGGGTCTTTTACGCAGACTTTTCATGTATTTTTTCTGAGCGAAGTTACTTGGTAGTCCGACATACCAATAATTTTATCAAGGTATGTTACTTGTTAAAGTCGTCAATACCGATCACATTAATTGGCGGTGGGGGCCGTTGTCTTAGCTGTTTCGCCTTTTTAACAATTTCTTTGTCTCGGTTTATAATTTCAGGAGATGATACAGCTTTCCATTTTTTAACCGGTCTTTTCTTTAGAATGCAGTCGGTTTTGCGACTGGGTTCTTCGTCAGCCGTATGGTATACGGAATTCACGGGGCAGTTTATACATGGTTTTGGCTCATTAGATGTTTTCCATGTACTTTATATTTCCTTTCTTAAGATGTAGAATTTCTTTACGAAGCTCTTCGCAGAGCAGTTTGACATTGTTAAGCCTTGTTCGAAGAACGACGTTTTCGTCCTTAAGGCTCTTATTTTTCATTGAATCTCGCTTTTCGTGGGCTGACACTTCTGGTGTTGTCGAGCTCCTTGAGACACATTTATTTTTTTGAGATATAGATGTAGGTGACCTCGTAACCCCTTAGCTTTTCCTGAAAGAGTTACATAATTCCAATAATTGGCTCTCCCCAGAATCCGTAGAGCCGACCTCCAAAGATGGTGGATTTTCCAGTGATACTGAATTGCCACCTGGGGTATTAAATTTGTTTGTTTTACTCATTGCATTTTTTTTTATACTCCTTACACTCGGTATACGGGGAGTGGATTTTAGTCGCCTTCTACGACAGGCATGTCTTACCTCGGGTATATTCTGACCCCTTACCTTGGAACGACAAGCTTTTTTACATAGAACGTAGGATAGGATTGTCTACTGACTTGTATAGAGATAACTTGCATTGTCTCTATTTATAATTTAATCGAATGTTCGATGCACTCTTTTATATATATAGTAGAGTATGATATCCGAGGTAACCTTTTATCATTAATTAGAACTACTCTTTGCGTGAGTTTCGCAAGTTCTCCAAGGTGGGGTACGTTTGTTGCGAATACTATTTTCTAGCTTTACTTGTCAAAAATAAGTTTTGGATGTTCAGGATACGAACGGATTTCTGATGGCCGCGTAGTTTGTGAAAATGTGAGTTTTTGAATTATAACCTGCTTTGGCTTCGACACATTTTTAATCGTAGTTTTAGGCATTTTCATTTTTAAATTCAATTTCTGTGAATTAATACTCATAAATTTTGCCCGTCTTTTTTGCAACTCCTTAGCTACTTCGCAGCCGCGATAATTTGCAGGATGATTGCCTTTACAGTTGATGCAGATTGGAGGAGTTTTCTTATCCGACCTACAATCTACTGTCATATGATTTCTGGCACATTTTACACACCTCAGTTTTTTGACAAGAGGTTTGCGTACGATTATATAATTGGCAGCGCTTGCACTGAGGCACTAATTTGGAATCCTTACGCATGGATTCAATTTTTACAACAATATTAAGTATTTTGTTTTATTTCATAAATTTTATTCCAAATTTCTTCTTCATCGAAAGTGAGTATACATAAAGGAAGACCTCGTTTTATAAAATTTTCGTCGCCATCTTTTTGCTGTTTTTCTCGCTTGGCAATGTTAACGGCATCTATAACCATATAATGCCTGCTTGACAGATTGTTAATAATGTCATCTTTTAAGCACGACTCATGTAACCCTCTAGCTACAACGCATAAAGGCTTTTCAGATTTATTTTCAAATGAATACCATTCAATTTAATCGGTATTTAGCTTCCGAGATAACAGACGGTAGCTTTCCGGGTCTTTTACGCAGACTTTTCATGTATATTTTCTGAGCGAAGTTACTTGGTAGTCCGACATACCAATAATTTTATCAAGGTATGTAACTTGTTAAAGTCGTCAATACCGATCACATTAATTGGCGGTGGGCGCCGTTGTTTCAGCTGTTTCGTTTTTTTTAACAATTTCTTTGTCTCGGTTTATAATTTCAGGAGATGATACAGCTTTCCATTTTTTAACCGGTCTTTTCTTTAGAATGCAGTCGGTTTCGCGACTGGGTTCTTCGTCAGCCGTATGGTATACGGAATTCACGGGGCATTTTATACATGGTTTTGGCTCATTAGATGTTTTCCATGTACTTTATATTTCCTTTCTAAAGATGTAGAATTTCTTTACGAAGCTCTTCGCAGAGCAGTTTGACATTGTTAAGCCTTGTTCGAAGAACGACGTTTTCGTCCTTAAGGCTCTTATTTTTCATTGAATCTCGCTTTTCGTGGGCTGACACTTCTGGTGTTGTCGAGCTCCTTGAGACACATATATTTTTTTGAGATATAGATATAGGTGACCTCGTTACCCCTGAGTTTTTCCTGAAAGAGTTACATAACTCCAATAATTGGCTCTTCCCAGAATCCGTAGAGCCGACCTCCATAGATGGTGGATTTTCCAGTGATACTGAATTGCCACCTGGGGTATTAAATTTGTTTGTTTTACTCATTGCATTTTTGTTTTTGTATACTCCTTACACTCGGTATGCGGGGAGTGGATTTTAGTCGCCTTCTACGACAGGCATGCCTTACGTCGGGTATATTCTGACCCCTTACCCGAAGGGGGGTAGTATATCTTTGACCATATACCTTGGAACGACAAGCTTTTTTTACATAGGACGTTAAGTCAGAAGACTCACATTTTCTGCTCATGACAACATCCTAGACGTGCAGAGAATCCCATCGTTCACAATACAGCCTAAGAGCTGGACTACGATTCGAAATTTCTTGCCAATCCATGTGTTCCCTCCAGGTAAGTATCGGTTCAATGTCAGGGTCTTCCACTTGTGCTTTTCTGATCTTTTCGTCCAACCATTGTTGGGCTCAGCCATTATTCGTTGCGTGGTGATAAGCTCCTTCTTATCTTGGCGGGTCCTTTACCACCTGGTTGATGATCTCTTCACCAGTGTTAGGATATGACAAATGTGCTGGGCGTTCGACATCTACATGCAGTTGTTGAAGAGTTTCTCCTCTCTTCTAGACTGCTGCACAGCTGTACTCGATACACTTCAAACATGTGGTCATCACCATACCGCAGTGTAGTTGCGTTGATTGACAGCGGAGGTGGTTTGCAAAAGATCCGCAGCTGGACTACGCAAAACCAGCGTAAGTGCGAAAGCTTTTTCTTCGCCCTTACAGCAGCTGGTCATGGCAGTAGCCGCGACCTGTTTCTTACAAAATTGTCCATTCCGTCTGACCGTCGAAAGTTGAAGGCTTCATTCCCTTCATTCATGGACAATCTCCAGAAATTTCCTGAACCCTTTGTTTCTTAGCAATTTTAAGCTCTTTAGCTATCTTTAGCTTTCTTTTCGTTAGTCTTGAAATTATCCTCTACTTGTTCGACTTTCTCTTCTACAGCAATAAACGTAGTTTCGACTTTTATAAATCGGTTATCGATAACCGTGATCTTTGACTCGAGGATATTCTCAAACTTCTTTCCCTTGAATCGTTTCTCGAGCTGTTGACGCTGCTTGCTTTGGCTTCCGAGCTGTTGGCGTTGCTCCTCGGGTTGTTGTTCGAGCTGCTGTTCCTTATTATTATTTTGACTTTCGGACTGTTATCGCTGTTCTCCGAATTTAAAATCCAGAAACTTCATTATTGATGACACGTCGAAGCCTGCACTTACTTGTTGATCTTCGACATCAAAGACAGTCGAATTAGGATCTTCAGCATTTGGCTTTATTGCGTCATGAAGACGAATAAATAAATCGCAATGGCGAAGCATTGTTGTTATACCACAACTTTTTCACAATCACAAACTTTGGAGTAAACCAAATTATTGTTCACTATTCTCGAATTTTCATGATTCAGTAAATTCTGGAATAATCCGGAATAACCGTTTCTTCACAGTACACTGTTTTCTTACTCACTTACTTAAGTGGCGCTATAGTCTGGAATGAACCTGGATCTCAACCAACATGCCTCTCCAATTAGCCCGGTCCTTACCTAACGGCCTCCAGTTGCGCACTCCAAGATGGATGAGGCTGGGCACTCCAAGATGGATCTGGCTGGGAATCGAAGACTCTGCGAGCAGGAGTATTAGTGGCAATTCATTCTACTTGTCCTAGCCATCTTAAGGATCCGATTTGAGGTCCTTAGTGATTCGAGTGAGAGCTTAACTAATGAATTGCCTCCTTAGCCCGAAGAAACAACGTTAGGCAAGATTAATTCTTCGTTTAATTTCTGACGAGATGTTGTTGTCAGAGTTAATAGCGGAGCCAGGATAGACAAAGTACCGTACTACTTCAAAGTTTAATCTGTCAATGGTGACATTCAGTCCAATTCATCGATGTTGTGTGGGCTTTCATGTTGACAGCATATACTTAGTCTTACCCTCATTTACTGCTAAACCAATTTTTGTCCCTTCCTTCTCTATACTAGTCCTACCAACGATGTCAGTATCTTCTTTTTGTTTCCGTTTGCTGGTGGAAATCTCAAAAGACACGATGAGCACTTGCCCAAAGTAGTATGGGACTTTAACCCACTAAAACCACCACCCTCTTGTAGTTAGTAATAGATTTGGATTCGTTTTACTGGTACAACCCCATAGTTTTATTCTATATGCCCAGACTGGCTTTTGCACTTGCTTGTATAATTGCAGCTTGTTATCAAGTATAAGCTTCGAATATTTTCCGAGTAACCAGTACAGTTCGCTGTATATATTTTTAAGTTCTTCGAATTTTTTTTTACATGCGACTTCCATTGCAATTTTGAATCGATCGTCATTCCGAGATATTTCGCTTCATTTGCAAAAGGGACTCGAACCGTATTGAGAAATACTGGCAAATTGTTTGTCCGTTTATACGAAAAATCTGCATGTATCGATTTGCTCTCGTTAAGTGCAATCCGAAAGGATTTTGTACGTTCATTAACCTCGTTAAGAGCGTTTTGTAATTTCATATTCGTTGCTTCTATTGTTGTGCCAACTGCTTGTAAAGCTGCATCGTCAGCAAACGTGGCAACTTTTGTATCGTTTATTTGTGGGATATCAAGGGGGTACAAGAGTGGTTCAAGGACGCTTCTTTCGGGTACTCCTACAATATTTCTTGGAACTCTGAATATTCGTTCTTAGGTTTCACACGGAAGAGTCTATGCTCAAGATACGAGACAAGGATTTTATATAATTTTTAAGGCAGAACTTGTCTTCATTTGTATTGTAAACCTCTATGTCCGACCTTGTCATAAGCTTGCGAAACGTCAAGAAATACGGCTGAAAAAAATTTCTTTTCTTCAAAAGCTTTCTCAATTACATCAGTAATTCGATGAACTTGGTCTACAGTCGAATGTTTTTTACATCTCAACCCAAATTGATGCTCAGGTAAAAGGTGTTTCTGATCAATAATGTGGTGTAATCGACCGAGTAATATCCTCGTAAAAACGTTTGAAATTATTGGAAGAAATGAAATAGGTCTGTAAGTTATTATTTCATTCGGTAATTTTCCTTGTTTGAGGACCATAACCACTTCCGCGACTTTCCACTGTCTTCGTATGTATTCTAATTGCTGCATTACAATGTAGAGGAGTTAAGTCAATGCTTTTACGGTCAACATTACAGGAAAAAATCCTGTAATTAGGTCATAACCCGGAGTTTTTTCAGGATTTAATTTATGTATTGTATTAGATAAATATCGGTTGTAGTCTCGAATAAATTAATGTTTTCTGGACCATCAAATAATTAGCTTTAACTTGGCAATGCCCAGTGTTGTAGCTCTGACTACACATCAAGTTACCTCCAAGTGGTAACCATCGGGTACTGGTCTCAAGCAACCGGATTTGACTTGCTAAGCGCGAGTGTTGATCACACGACGAAAAACAGCAACACTATAAACAGCCAGGTCAGAATGGCACGGAATGAATACCCGGCCTGCTGTCCTAGGCGAACCTTGACAAGCTGCTTCGACATATTCGGACAACAGGTTGTCTATTAATTTCAAGGGTTACTCAGGCCCCTTGAACAGAGCTGGTCGCGGAAGAACCGAAAGGCCAACGGCAGCGCTCAATCCCGTAGTGGATACTGATGGGCCCATGTCCTAGGGGTATCTAATAAATTGGAACTGGCCCTCCAGATTGGGGGTTGTGCTTTGGGTTAACTACCCAACCATAGAAAAATCTAACGGTTACGAAGCAACCAATAGCCTCGCAAAGGACTGATTTTATTGTTAAAGACACGGCTAAACGAAAAAAGGACAACGACGTTAGTATCTGCAAGTGGAATGTGAGAACATTAAACACGAGAGGTGCAAGCGAACAACAAGCAGAAGCCCTAAACTGCTACAAAGCAGACATTACTGCCATCCAGGAAATACGATGAGATGGGTCGGGAAAAAAGAGGATGAAAAACTGTGACATCTACTACGGACCGTTTAAAAGTGAGCAAAAACAGCGACTATTCGGATGCGGATTTGTTATAAGTGCCAGACTTAGGCAAGAAGGCTTATGTCTCCAAGACATTAGCGAACGCATTGTAGTGATCCGCATCAAGGCCAAATTCGTAAACATTAGCCTTATATGCGCTCACGCCTCAACGGAGGAAAAAGGTGATATAGCTAAGGACTGCTTCTATAAGCTCCTTCACAAAACCTATGAGCGACTACCGAAGTACGATGTTAAAATGCTGGGAGATATTTACGCAAAGGTAGGAAGAGCCTACATAGCCTACACGACAACACGTCTGGTAACGGACTTAGGCTAATTGACTTCGCTAAGGAACGAAATGCCACTATAGCTAGCACACGGTTTCCTCACCTCGATATCCATAAGGGGACATGGCGGTCTCCAGATCAACGAACGCTCAATCAATCACATAGCGATAGACAAGAGTCATCCATTATTTTGGATATCCGAACATTCCGAGGAGCTAACAACGATTCGGACCACTACTTTGTTGCAGCCAAGGTTAGGATGCGGATATCCACTACGCCACAACAATCCAGAAATACTGTAAACAAATTTAATGTAGAAAGACTGCAATCCCAAGAGACCGCCAAGATCTTCGCGCAATGCGTATCCCTAAAGCTCTCCATTTATACCATACCACCAGCATCGAATGTCGAAGAACTATGGCAACGATGCCAACAAGCCATTAGATCAGCCGCAACTGATGTGCTAGGTGTCTCGCGCTCACCAGCAAGAAACATCTGGTTTGATGAGTAATGCCGACAGATGCTTGCAGCCATAAACGAGGCCTACAAGGCTAAGCTGCAGGTGGTCTTCACCTTGAGCTCTATAGACAGAGAAGAAGGGAAGAACACAGGCTTTTTAGAAAGAAGAAAAAAGAGCAAGAAAAACGCGCGATCGAGGATATAGAGAGGTGCCACTCCAGGAAAGATGTTCGAAAGTTTTACCAAAGAGTAAAACTTCAAAGCCAAGGATACAAGGCTCAAACAGAATCCTGTCGTGATGAACAAAAAAATATCGTAGTTGAGACACAGTCAATGCTGAGGATATGGAAGAACCACTCCTGCAGACTGTTAAACGGCGATGACGAACAACATTCCGCTGTCAGGCAAAACGAACCATTCAATATTGGCAACGATAGCGAAAGCTGCCAACCACCCGACCTGAGTGAAGTGAGGATAGCAATATCTAAACTGAAGCCTAATGAGGCTGCCGGAAATGACGGCCTTCCCGCCGAGCTTTATAAAGCCGGCGGAGATGACTTGGTAAGTAACATCCACCAACTCATGAGCCGAATCTGGTCGGAAGAAAGTACGCCTGAAGAATGTAACCTCCGCATCGTTTGCCCGATCCACCAAAAAGGAGACCCTCTAAACTGCGCCAACTTCAGAGGCAAAAGTCTCCTCAACATCGCCTACAAAATTCTATCTGCCGTAATATGTGAACGCCTGAAACCGTTTACCAACAACCTGATCGGCCCTTATTAGTGTGGTTTAAGGCCAGGAAAGTCCACAACCGATCAAATCTTCACACTTCGGCAGATCCTGGAAAAAACCTAAGAA
This sequence comes from Rhingia rostrata, assembly GCA_949824845.1. Taxonomy (NCBI): domain Eukaryota; kingdom Metazoa; phylum Arthropoda; class Insecta; order Diptera; family Syrphidae; genus Rhingia; species Rhingia rostrata. The sequence goes on from OX463759.1 coordinate 30,274,840, forward strand.
GTCCAAATCGATACCCACCACCTTTTTATCGATTTCAAAGCCGCATATGGCAGCATTTATAGATACGAACTATACAGAGCCATGTCAAGTTTTTGTATACCGCCCAAACTCGTCCGTTTATGTAGGATGACGATGGAGAATTCTCGCTGCTCCATCAGGGTCGGAAACGACCTCATTGGCACATTCGATACCAAAAAAGGATTTAGGCAAGGCGATGCGCTGTCATGTCACTTCTTCCTTCCGATTCTTGAGAGGATTGTGCAAAACTCACGAGGCAACACCAGAGGCACCATTTTCCAAAAATCTGTACAACTACTAGCATATGCCGACGATATTGACATCATTGGTAGGACCAAAGGTGATGTCATAGCCACGTTTGCTAGTATGGATAGAACGTCACCATTGACAGATATAAATTTGAGTTAGTACGGGACTTTATCTATCTCGGCTCCGCTATTTACTCTGACAACAACATCTCGTCAGAAATTAAACGAGGAATTACTCTTGCCAACCGCTGTTTCTTCGGGCTAAGAAGGTAATTCAGTAGTAAAGCCCTCACTCGAACTACAAAGGAGATCTTATATAAGACCCTGATCATCCCAGTCCTGTTCTACGGCGCTGAAGCATGGACCGTCTCAAAAGCGGATGAAGAAATCCTTGGTCAAATTGAGAGGAAAATTCTTCGAAAAATCTTCGGTCCCGTTTGCGTTGACGGGCTATGGAGACGAAGATTCAACCAAGAACTATACGAGCTGTACAGCGACATGCCCCTGGTCGAAAAACTCCGCATTGGACGTATAAGATGGCTAGGACATGTAGAACGAATGGACACCAATACTCCGGCTCGCAGAAGCCCACAAGTATAAAGCGACCTCAACCAACTTGGAGTGCGCAACTGGAGGCAGTTAGCTAAGGACCGGGCTAACTGGAGAGGCATGTTGGTTGAGGCCCAGGTTCATTCCGGACTGTAGCGCCACTTAAGTAAGTATGTAAGGACCATCAAATGGTTTAAATGTTTCTTCAAGATCGCCTTTTCCCAAATGTCTTGAGTTACCCTAATTGCTTTCCAAAGTGAATAATTCGATTCTTTTCAAGCGGTTGGGCTTTGCAGATAAGTTTCTACTACATGGTTTTTAAAGTTTCTAATCGAATTAGATAGCATGTTACTCAACCGATTGAGAAGTTTTATCTTGCGGGGCACGAGTTTGGTGCCATCTTTTACGAGCTTTTCTGTTTTGCCTAACGAAATAAATTACTTACCATGGGTACTTGTTATTACTATAGCTCTCTATGTTGCGTTGTTGTTCGCAGCCGCGGTAATTTGCTGGATTATCGCCTTTACAATTAATGCAGATAGAAGGAGTTTTCTTATCTGACCTACAATATACTGTCATATGATTTCCGGCACCTTTAACAAAAATCGGTTCTTTTTGATAGTAGGTTTGCGTATGATTATATCCCTGGAAGAGCTTGCACTGAGAAACTAATTTTGAATCCTTTCGCATGGGTTCGATTTTTACAACAACTTTCAAACTTTCAAACTTTCTGTTTAGTCGAAAGTGAGTATTAATAAAGGCCGGCGGCGTCATTGGGCAGTACTTTTCCGTGATGATCAAGACCGGCACGTTACTGTGAATGGGAATCGCTACCGTTCAATAATAACCGAATATTTTTGGCCCCAATTGGATGATATGTACTTGGAGGACATGTGGTTCCAACAGGACGGCGCCACAAGCCACACAGCGAATGCCACAATCAATTTATTGGAAACCAAGTTTGGAGGACGTGTTATCACACGAAATGGTCCAGTCGCTTGGCCGCCTCGGTCTGGACTTCTGCAACCGTGCCCGTGGTGGCCATGCAAAAAAATCGAGTTCCATACACAATCAAACGTACTTTCACAGGAATAAAAAAATTTCATTGATATCCAAAACCGTTTTTGTTTTATTTAAAAAAAACTTTTGTAGCGCTCTTTTTGAAAAACCCTTTATATAGACTCTCTATCCGATGAAGTAGAACAAGTGTAAATAAAACGAAATCCGCCCACTTCCACGTAGTTTTAGGCCAAACCATTAAAGATTTTGAAAAAACGACTGAACAAAATATCTAGACAATCTCAATGTCTATATTTCGTCTTTACAAAGTTTTTTGGCACGCCCACTTTTTGGGGGCGTTTTCAGTAAAAAAAAAAACGTTTTTTTATGCAAAATCATTGGTTATGATAATTTAAATATTTCTTCTATAAATTATTATAACCCACCCCCACTTTTTGGAGGCGTTTTCATACAAAAACCATTTGTATACACAACTTCATAGCATAACCAGGCGAAAATCTTATCTTATTAAATTTTTATTAATTTTCTTCTCACTCTTTTTGCTGTTTGTTTCGCTTGACAATGTTAACGGCATCTATAACTTTATATTGACTGTTTTTCAGAACGCTAACTAAACTAGATATGTCGTCTTTTAAGCACAACGCCTGGCTACAACGAGTAAAAGCTTTTCACGTTTATTCTCAAATGAATACCAGTCAATTTTATCGGTATTTAGTTTGCGAGATAATAGACGGTAGCCTTCTACGCAGACTTTCCATGTATTTTTTTAAGTGAAGTTACTTGGCAGCCTGATAACGATTTTATCAAGGTATGTAACTTGTAATAGCCTTCCATATCGATCACCTTAATTGGCGTTGGGCCGTTGTTTTAGCTGTTTCGCTTTATTAGTATTCTTTTTATCGTGGTTTATTAATTCAGGTGAAGATATAGCTTTCCATTTTTTCACCGGTCTTTTCTTTAGAATCGAGTCGGTTTCGTCGGTATGATATTCTGAAATAACCAGCAGTTTGAACTCGGGATTGGTTCATTACTTAATTTTAATCAACTCTTTAGAATCATGTTTTCATCCTTAAGGTGGAGAATTTCTTTCCGATGCTCTTCGCATAACAGTTTGTGTAGCCTAGTTCGAAAAAAGGCGTTCTCGTCCTTAAGGCTTTTAAATTTCACGGAGTCTCTTTTTTCGTGAGTCGACACTTTTGGCGTTGTCAAGCTCCTAGAGACGCATATAACTTTTTGAGGTCCAGATTTAGGTGACCCCGTTACCCTTGAACTTTTTCCGAAAGGGTTACCAAATTGCAATAATTGGCTCTCCCCAGAATCCGTTGAGCCGCCCTCCGAAAAGGGTGGATTTTCCAGAGAAACTAGAATGCCACCTATTGTATTACATCTTTTCGTTTTATTAATTTTTTTTCTTGTTTTTTCGTACACACTTTATACACGGTATACGGGATTGGATTTTAGTCGCCTTCTACGACAGGCATGCCATACCTCGGATATATTGTAACCACTAATCCGAAGGGGGATTTTTGGAAAATTGTGCCTTTGGTGTTGGCTCGTGAGCTTAGAAATTACGACAGATAGGATCTTGTAGGCGATGTTGAGGAGACTTATGCCTCTTTAGTAGGAGCAGTTAAGAGGGTCCCGTTTTTTGTGGATCAGCAAAGATTTGGGTTATGGTTTTTCAATATCCTCAGTATCGACTGTGTCTCAACTATTTCCTAGTTCATATCGACAAGGTTCTGTTTGAGCCTGTATCCTTGGCGGTGCAGTGACGTTTTACACTTTGATAAAAGTTGCGAACATCGTTCCTGGACCTCTCTATATTATCGGTCTCTCGCTTTTCTTTTTTCTGAAGATTCGGTGTTCTTCTCATTTTCTCTGCCTTTAGACCTAAATCGCAGCTCTTGTCTTCACCTGAAGAATTGCCTTGTAGGCCTCGTTCTTGGCTGTTAGCATGTGTCGGCATTCCTAATTGAACCAAGAGTTTCTGGCTGGTCTGCGCAAGAGCCTAGCAGACAGTTCCGGCTGGCTTGCTGACAAAGTTGCCATTGTTCTTCGGCATTCGATGCTGGTGGTACTGTGTTAATCGAGAGATTAAGGGATACGCTTTGCACAAAGGCCTTGGCGGTCTCTTGCGATTGCATTCTTTTAATATTACATTTGTTCAGAGTATTTCCGTTTTGATTTGGCATGGTAGATATCCGCATTTGGCTGCAATAAGGTAATGGTCCGAATCTATGTTAGCCCCTCGGAATGTTTGGTCAACTAAAATACTGGATGCCCACATCTTGTCTATCGCAATGTAATCAGTTTGGTTGACCGTTAGTTGATCTGGAGACCGCCATGCTCCCTTATGGATATCGAGGTGAGGAAACCTTGTGTTGGCTATAGTAGCATAACGTTCCGTCGATTAGCATAAGTCCGTTGCTAGACGTGTAGGCTGTGTTTTCCGACAGTGCAATGTCTTCCCTTCCCAGCACAATTTTAACATTGTACTTTGGTCGATAACACACAGATCTATTTCGGTAAAAACTTTCGGGCAAACTAAAAGCGGCAAAACTTTTTACTACGAAATGTAAAGATCCATTTTAGAAACCAATCTTCTTCAACAATCATTGATTTGCTGATTTTATTTGGATCATATTCGTGATTTTAAAAGTTTCGGATGATCCGAAATTCCCTGCTGATCTATTTCGATCATGAGTAAAATAAAAATCAGTAATGCGTCATTGGTTTCATTTGATTATCAAATGATGTTTTGGACTTTGAATTCACCAAAGATACAGTTCTCATATTGTCAACATTTTGAAATAGAATCTCCGTTTGATCGTAATTAGGAGAGCATTAAATAAAAAAAAGTGCGCTATAGGCTCGTTAGTACCCAGGGCCTTGCTTTTTTTTCTCACAACCATTCATGTGTGCGTGTGTACTTCTTTGCACGATGGTGGGACCTGCTGTTTTATGCCGAATCCGAACGGCTAAGTTGAGATAAGCTATCCATGACAATTGATACTACTCGGATGATTTTCAGATCATCACGAGAGGAGGGCCAGTTAAAAATCATTTAGGTGTTGCTACGGCTGGGAATCGAACCCAGACCTTCTGCGCGGCAGTTCAACCCACTAACCATCGCGCCACTGAGCCCGTCATTAAGAGCATTAAATACAGAATATTTGTTTTTTAATTGTCTGGAAGACAAGTTTATAATAAATAGTAACATTAGAACAAATACGTAAAAACTAATTTTTTTTTGTATATTTTTACAGACGCAATTCAGTGGCAGGTAATCGGAATTCTCTTCAAATACCAAATCAGAATTTTATAAAGGTAGAGATGGCGGAGCTGGAACCGAATTCACCATATATAGTGTACACGGAATAGGCATACAATCATCATAGGGTATTTATTACTATTATTACATAAATGTATTCGTTTACAACAGTTCACCACATTAGGACACATGTTGGCAAAACACGTGAGGTTAAGAATCAATCAATCGAAGTAATATTCTTGTAATACGTTTCTAGTGTAGAAAATAAATATTTGTAGTTATTGATCTAAGGATTCTTATAACTATATATAGAATTAAATATAGTCGGTAAAAAATAGATTGCTAACAACTAAGCAGGCAAAACAAAACCTCATTATTTATAATTCTACCTGTAAAGCAAACGAAAATTTACACAAATTTAAGTAATTTTCTTATGTTTAGGATTGAATTTGGTTTGAAACGAAACGATACAAACACATTTTTAGGGGTGTTTTTTTCTATTCTATATATGATTGTTTACATTAATAAAACAAATTGTGGTCTTCAGCACAATGACATTATTTACAATTCATAATATTAGTTTGGTAACAAAACATAAGAAAGTGCATTTTTATACATATATTTTGTTTTATTTAAAATAATCTCATTTAGCTACATATATTGATCAGATATTAATTTTTCAATATTTTTTGTTAGAAACATGAAATTTTGTTGTTTTGAATAAATTGTTGCATTCGTTGTTGAGTATATAGACTATTAAAAAACACACCTAAGATTTTATTTTAATTAGTTACAATTTGAATATTATCATTTTATAATTTGCTTAATTTTGATAAACAATTTGCTTTTGTTTTAAATCTAAAAGATAAGTGAAGTAAGGATGGATTACAAAATATCAGTGATATACAAAAAGTAAGAAGTAAATTTAGTGTATTTTTGGTATGTAAAATAAATTGTAAAAACACACAAAATTAATAAAAAAAAATATACGCATACAAAATTGTAAAATAAGAAAATACATGATTATTGGAAGTCTACGTCGATGTTTTGTGATGGGCAGGTACCAAATATGTTAACTAAAGTAAATATTTTTCATTAAGTAAATTATATGTGACCAGAAAAGAGTGTATCAAAATGAAATACAGTTGATGTTACATTTTAAAATTCTGTGTAAAAATAATAAATTAAAAAAATGAATAGATTTTTAAAGCAACAAAATGTTCGGTTTAATTTGATATCTGCGTTGAAATTGCATGTTTTAGTGCAGATAAATTAAATAAAATAGCTCTGTCTTGTAGGCCTTGTTTTTGGCTGCAAGCATCTGTCGCGATTCTCCATCAAACCAGTAAAATTTAGCACTTCAGTTGCGGCTGATATTTATTACATCTTCGCCATTGATTTTTTTTTAATTAATTTGTATTTTTCTTCATCTTAAAACTAATGCTACACAAAAATTCATTTAAAACTAGCCTACTTGTCTATTTCTTAAATAACATACTGGCCTTATGCGATCGATCTAAATTACACAATAACAACATACTACTAATGCCTTTCGGCCTATAATCTATTTCAATTATTTAAATCCATTTTTTTCTGACCAAGAAACACTTGGTGGATATCCGCATTCTTATTTTGGCTGTAACATGGCAGTGGTCCGAGTTGATAAATTTGATTGGCTGTTTGTTATTTTGGAGATAATCGATATCGAGGTGTGGAATTCGAATGCACTCTAGTGTAATTTCGTTCCTTAGCGAAGTCAATTAGTGTAAGTGGTTTGGTATTGGGATTTTTTTTATTGAAAACACTGATCTTCCAACCTTAGCGTTAAAATTTACCAAAACGTTTTTAACATCTTATTTCGGTTGTTGCTCATAACTCATACTCAGGAACTCATGGAAACAATTCTTTGCAATGTCAAAATTGCATCCTCATCCTTTTCTTTCATCCTCTTTCTGCCCGGCCCATGCTATTGCATTTGCTGAATGGCAGTAATGCCTACTGTGTAGCAGAATATATCTTTGATTTTATGTTGTTTGGTTGCACCTCTTCTGTTTAGAGTTCCTACATTTAAGGTGCAGATACGGACGGCGACGCACAGTTGCTTGGTTTGTGTAGGAGAGCGGAAATTGTAGTTATTTTTTCATGCAAAAACGAGTGTTCTAGCGTCTGCGATGTGAACTTAAGACTGTCCAAGGCGGATCTGAATATATAAGAATACGATACACCACGTCTTTATTCGTAGCATGGGCTGAATTTTCTCGACTCTATAATCCTTATTTAGCTTATAATCCTTATTTCGGCATTCTTATGCTTATTTTTAATGATTTTTCATGGATCAAAACGATTGCTGACATGTTGTATAATTTATTATTCTCAACAAAAACTTTATTTTCAATTTTAATAATTACAGCAAATTACCCAATTAGGTTTTCGCTGACTGCAATGTTTTCTGAAGTCATTATTGGATTGGCAAAGAATCTCCTGGATGTGTTGCCGTTATAACTTCTCCCCGTACCCTGTTTTACATCAACAACGATGTAATTTACGAAATCCCTCCTCAATTTTTCAGTCTGTATTTAATTTGGCGTGTCTCACTGTTATTTTTCCATATAATAAATGGCAAATTGTAGGCAACACGAAGGTTACACTCCGTACATTTTTTACGAGCGTGGAGAGAAGAAAAACTGTTTACAGTTTTGTTGTTTATTTGTGTCAAATTATTCATTCCTGAATTTGTAGTTCCAAATCTTAAACTGGAAAAAGCTGTAGGAGTTCCTGTTATAGATTGATTTGTCGTTCCGTCTAGTACACAACACAATATTGAAGGGTCCTTTTATAAATCATATATCATAGTAAAGAATAGACCAATAAGGGTTTCGTTATAGCTTTCATTGAAAAGCGTTATTGAAAAATTTCTTTTACTTCTTGCACCTTTAAATGGCGAGTTGGTGTCAAAACAAAGCTTATGAATTGTAGAACATTTTTATCTGCCTGGTGAAAACACAGCGTCGCTGTTAAAGAATCTATTGTGTATTCGTCCTAAAGTCTTACGTTTCTACCCTTACTTATATCCAACATAACTGATCTGACGTCTAGAGGACGGCAATGCAAGCGCCAACCAGGTGTTGATTTTTAAATAGCGTTGTATTATTCGTCGCCGTAAAGTCGCAATTTAAATTCATTCAAGTATTAATGCAGTGACTTTGTGTGGCTAAGGGACCAGGGAAAAAGATCTTTCCAAAGTCAACGATCTTACGCCGAGCGATCGAACAACACTAAAGGTGAATCTAGGTATAATTATAAGAGATCAGCGCACAGACACATGTAAAAAGGGGGCAAGACAGGGGATTGACTAATTCCTTTCGCTCGAAAGACAAAAAGAAGGACAACAAAGGACAAATTCAGAGGGGGGCAACTAAAGTTTTTCGTAAACACATGGTTGAATCTAGGTGTCAATTCACTTATTCTAAGAAGCATATCAGGGGCAAGGATACCTTTTCGTTCCAAACCCCCTTTAGTTTTCCCAACAGCACAGATTGTATTAAATTTTTCAACAAGAACATCGCAGGAGATGGATCATCAGACACAGGTGTTAAACAACTTAAATGTCTTACAGTTTTGCCCACAAGCGGGTCCAAGTTTTATTTCAAAGATTTTACTCATAAACAAATCTGATGGGGAGCATTAAACAATTATGTAATAGAAAAGTCCTTCAAGATGATCTCTCATGCCTCAGTTCCACACTTTATACAACCTGACGATTGGATGGTCAAGATAGATTTATCACAGGCATATTTTCATGTGCCAATAGCAGAAAGTCATCGACCTTTTCAAATAATTGTGTACAGAGGCAAACTCTTGCAACTTACGTTGCTACCATTTGGCCTTTGGTCAGCACCCAGTTTGTTTTCGGCCCTAACGTGTTGGATTGCGGAAATTATTCCAAGCAGAGGCATCAGAGTCCTAGTTTACTTGGACGACTTCCTCCTAGTGGGACAGGACTTATCAAAGCTGACTGTTCAGGTTGCAGAAACCATAGAACTTTTTCACATTCTCGGTTGGATGGTAAATTTCGAAAAGAGCGTTTTGTTACCAAAGCAGATGATAGAGTTCCTGGCTATACATTTGGAATCGAAAAGAAACCTATTCAGTATTCCAGACGCATAGAAATCAGGTCTTCTCTTCAAATTTTGTTCCGGAGACAATTGTTCAACCTGTGACAACTTCAAATTAAAATTTGCAAATCTTGTCATCCCAAGAGGAAGACTCAATTGTCGTTGCCTTCAAATATTTCTTCGAAAGTTCAACAAAAGTGCGAGACAAAAACTTCCCATTCCTGGAAGGGCCTTGGAGGAGATAACTTGGTGGCTCGGAGAGACGGACAAGGTGACACAGATACACAAGCCGGCAATAACAAACGGGCTCGGCTGCTGAATTAGACGAGCTATTAATTTCTGGTCGATGGTCAAATAGAGTACATCTAAGAGTATCGCAGGTCCTGCTTCAGACCGACAACCGTACTCTAGTGGCTCACATTCGGAAGGAAGGAGAAACAAGATCCATTGGCCTCTTAGATCTAACGTACCAAATTCTTCTCCTTGCAGATCAGTACAACAAAACTATATCTGCCGTTTACCATCCGGGAAGGTACAATGGCATAGCAGACAGACTTTCAAGGCAACGACCGAATGGCATCTTCTTTGAGAAGCAACTGCTCCCATTTGCGAAAGATGCGGTATTACCGACATTGACCTGTTTGCTTCAGAAAAAAACAGCGCTTGTCAGAAGACATGTTTCGAGAGATTACAGAGATCATGCAGCAGATTTCAACGATGCATTCAGTCGAATTTTGCAATGTCAGCTAGGTTGGGTTTTCCCCCTCCAAACCTTAAGCCAAAGGTTCTGACTCATCTCAACCGATCAGGGCGAATTTACTTCATAGTAGCTCCCGAAGGGACACAAGCATTTTGGCTGACCGACCTGAGAGCTCGAGCGCTAGAACCTCCATTGGCAATCAACAACCTGCGGAAGGTATTGATAGACGTGACAACAGGTCGTCCACCACCGCAAGTGGAACATTTAAGCCTGAATGTTTGGAGAGTTGGGAGTGGGGAGACCAACTAGAAGATGCTCTGTTGAAGAAAAACAATTACTTAGAAAAGCGTGGGACTCGACGTTGAAAACATACTTACTACCTGCTATCAGAGCGTGGATAGCAGGCCACATTGTAGCGAAATATTTGACTCATTTATTTTTGAAAGAAAATTATGCACCAAGAACGATTCTGGTACACAAATCTGCATCAATATTTTGTGGTCCGAATACAATCGACCACATTTCTTCACATTTTTTAGTTAAACAGATCTTAAAACCATTTTTTTTAACTAAACCTTCTACCAGAAAGCTTCAGACATGGGACCCACGGATAGTCAAAGAATGGCTGGTAAAGAGACCCTCTTTGACGCAGCAAGAAGAACCGCGACTATATTGCTCCTGGCATCTGGACGAAGGCTACACGATTTAACATTGCTAATGACGTCTGAGGATTGTTTAATAGAAGAAGACGGAAAGATTATATTACATCCAGCGTTTGGGTCAAAAACAAATTCGTCTTCGCACAGAACTAATCGAGCATCCGAACAAAATTTTATGTCCTGTATTTTGGATAAAACATCTCAAGAAAGAAGATCTCAAATAGCGAATCTTGATAATCTTTTTATAAGCATTAATGGGCCTGTAAGACCAGCGTCAAAAACATTAAACGGTGGATGGATACATTCAGTTATGAGAGAGGCGGGCTTTGATGCCACACCGGGTAGCGTGCGAGCGGCCGTTGCATCGCTTGGCTGGCCAGAAAATCAACCAGTTGATGAAATTCTCTCGAGAGGAAATTGGCGAGCAGAAAGTACATTCGGGAGACACTACTGCAAGAAGATAGATTCGAATCCTTCAGCTCCTTTTTAAAAACTTTAAATCGGTATAGTTGTTCCTACTCGTCTGTATTCATTTATGTATCCTTTGAAAAAGATATAACAATAACAATCTATTTTTTAATGTTCGATCTAGTCGATAATAATATTATAACCTAATGGGCCATTAATTAACTAACTGCATAACACTCATGGGTCCTGTTCATTTGAAGAAACAATAAATTTTAATTTATCGTTCATTTTTAAGTAATCTTTTATCATCATAGCGTTGTGCTCAAACACCAGCTGATAACAAACACATCTTCAACAGTGACGCTAGACAAGCAGATAATATGACGATTTTACATTAAATAAAACCGTTAGAAAACACAGCGTCGCAGTATGCTGCTTACTGGTGAAGACGCTATACAAAAATCAACACCTGGTTGGCGCTTGCAGTGTTTGAAAGCTACATTCATTTCGGTTTTATTTTAGTGTAAAACCGTCATAATATTCAAAATATTAAAATTTTTAATTATAGTTTCCGCGGAAAATCACTTCTTATTTTTTGGTGATCAACATTTATTTTTATGAAGTAATATTTTTCGTTCCACCGAACTGAAACGGAATTTTCCGTTAATTCTTATAAGAAGATATGCGGGTGATATTTCAATTCCATCACGTGTTGTGTTCCAATGAATTTGTTCAATGATAGCTATAACTGGACCCTAAAGTTGTACATATGTTATTTTAAGGAACTTTGGAAAAAATTTCTTATTATGGTTCGCGACTTGAATAATTAGCTTGTTTATTTTGAGACCATAGAAATATGTATGTTAAAAAATACCTTTAAACCATACACCCGGGTTATCTAAAAAAAGGAAATAAAACTAAAAATGCGACGTATGTCTATCTCCAAATATCTTTTTTGCTCTCAAATCACTGTGCGGCATTGTTCTTTTTTTTTGTCAAGCATGATCATCAACTGTGTAATTAGTCCATCCCTAGGTTTTTTTGTTGCTTTGTAGCAGTATGTTTTGAGCAGTTAGGCCAAAGCACAGATCCCAACCTGGATGGCCCCCTCCAATTTATAAGTTATATTTATAACAACAGTATTAGCTACAGGATTGAGCGTTGCCGTTGGCATTTTGGCTATGTTCATCTACGAATCAAGCCTATCGCTAATCAATTTTCCCGGGAATTTTTCTCTTGTCAGAAATGTAAATAAGATTCCTGAATAGGTCTGAATAAATCGTTGGGTCCCCGATTCAAATCCCTTAGATATCCAAACGATTTATTTTGGCGTTTTCAGTCAAAGTATAAAACCTTTATGCCTTTGCCAGTGGGTGTTAAATCAATTGTCTTCAATTATATTTAATTTAAATATGTATTAATACAACTTAATTATTAATTCAATTAGTTGTTATTTGTAAGTATACTACGTATTTGTTCACTTAGTGTTTTTTGAAAAGAAATAAATCTTAAATGACGAAAATTAAAAAAATAAATAAAGCAATTAAATGGAATTTTATTTTATTAACTTATGTGGCGAGCCCATCCAACATGTCTCTCTAAGTGAGTGACTCTTATGTCAATCTTTCGTTATATGTATAACTGTCTCGTACGCCTCATATGGGGTAGTCCTCACAAGTTTGGACACCTTACTGTGAAGTTCATTCAAATAGAATCAAATTAAATCAACTTATGTTTTGTTTTAAGAAGACTGCCATAGGATGCTCGTTATAAGATGCCTCCGTATAGGCTCCAATTCAACCTGCTGCAACTGTTAGCTAAGTTGTCCTCAACCATTTCGTGTTCAATGTGTTAAAGTAACCTATCGCAGTGTTCGTAGTTTTTTTTTAGCGCAAAACCAACGCCAAAACACAATTGTTTGCTTCAACTATCTTCGAATGGGTCACTCTAAAATAGTTTTATTGTCGTGTGTGTAACGCACGTCAGCATTCATTGGTACAATATGTTCAACATAGTTCCAAGTCTTATTCCGATACACCATCGGTATCGTCAGTGCCTCAAAAGTCCCTCGTGCACTCTTCTGAATACAATGCACTGCTTCCGCATTGGCCAATAACCACTCGATTAAGTTTAGCATTCGTAAGCAAACTGTTTGGCCAATTATAAGAGCTAAACTTTAAGGTAATCGCGTGCAGTTTGTTGAGTTTCGTATTCTTTTGGATACGGGATTTCAGTCGTCGTTTGTCACAGAATCTTTTGCGCAGCGATTATGAATTCCGCGTACACTTGCTTACATTCCTGTCAAAGAAGCAGGATTTACTAACTGTTCTGTGTCAATTCGCCTTCATTCCCGCATCAATACTGCGCATCTATGCAGCACATCGAATTTGCTTTTTGCTTTTAAATTCATTTTTTATTTACTTAAAATATTAACTTACTACTAGACAAAAATGCTTAAATCTAACTTATCTATAACTGGTTTACTTAATCTAACTTATCGGCCATAAGTGGGCGCTGTAAGCTTATATTTAGCTGTTTTATTTTGCCTTTGGGCTTAAATTTGTCGGGTTTTTTTTATATTTAATTTTAATTACCAAAGAAAAATAAAAAAAACTTTGTATAGTGATTTTTTTTTAAATAAATAAGCTTATTCTAAATTATAACTAACTTAAGACTATTTAAACTACTTAAGCCTAACTTAAGACTACTTAACTACTTAAACCTAACTTAATTATAATCGGGGTGGTGAGCCCTCGTTGCATATGCCCCGAGGGGTCGCCATACTGATTGCGTCTTTCGGTCGCACGGCAGCATGCGTTCAACCATATTGTACTCCAATATGGTGCACAAGCCCCGCCCCAGACCTTGTTCCTAATTTGAAAATCTTAAATATGGAGTTGGACTAAAATTCCGCAAAGTCCTGAGGAAGTGCAGAATCACCTTCCTCATATAGCTACCAGAATTCAGTGCGCTGTTTTGTAGCATCGATCCTGTCGCGATCCGATACCGCCGTGCTAAAGCGGAGGAGCTCCGGATCATTGTCTACGTACCCGTCGCGGATTAGCCGTTTGTCCCGCGCGTCACGATAGCGGTGGTATAAAACCGGGATACCGTTCCTGTCTTGTACTAACCCTAACGAATCGATGTAAATGAATGCCTCTGGTGAAATAAAGCCCGACATGAGCGTGCTCTCCATGTATAAATCATTGGGGTAATAAGCCCCAAAGATCAGGCTGTTGTCGCTAGCCATCGCGTGTCAATTCGCCTTCATTCCCGCATCAATACTGCGCATCTATGCAGCACATCAAATTTGCTTTTTGCTTTTAAATTCATTTTTTATTTAATTAAAATATTAACTTACTACTAGACAAAAATGCTTAAATCTAACTTATCTATAACTGGTTTACTTAATCTAACTTATCGGCCTTTAGTGGGCGCTGTAAGCTTATATTTAGCTGTTTTATTTTGCCTTTGGACTTAAATTTGTCGGTTTTTTTTTATATTTAATTTTAATTACCAAAGAAAAATAAAAAAAACTTTATATAGTGATTTTTTTTTTAATAAATAAGCTTATTCTTAATTATAACTAACTTAAGACTACTTAAACTACTTAAGCCTAACTTAAGACTACTTAACTACTTAAACCTAACTTAATTATAATCGGGGTGGTGAGCCCTCGTTGCATATGCCCCGAGGGGTCGCCATCCTGATTGCGTCTTTCGGTCCCACGGCAGCATGCGTTCAACCATATTGTACGCCAATATGGTGCACAAGCCCCGCCCCAGACCTTGTTCCTAATTTTAAAATCTTAAATATGGAGTTGGACTAAAAGTCCGCAAAGTCCTGAGGAAGTGCAGAATCACCTTCCTCATATAGCCACCAGAATTCAGTGCTCTGTTTTGCAGCATCGATCCTGTCGCGATCCGATACCGCAGTGCGAAAGCGGAGGAGCTCCGGAGCATTGTCTACGTACCCGTCGCGGATTAGACGTTTGTCCCGCGCGTCACGATAGCGGTGGTATAAAACCGGGATACCGTTCCTGTCTTGTACTAACCCTAACGAATCGATGTAAATGGATGCCTCTGGTGGAATAAAGCCCGACATAAGCGTGCTCTCCATGTATAAATCATTGGGGTAATAAGCCCCAAAGATCAGGCTGTTGTCGCTAGCCATCGCCCTTGCAGCGTGCCTTCGCGTCACCTTAATCAGGAAATTGTCAGTTCTATTCAACTGAGCCCCATTGTATAGAACTTCGTTGCGATAATATTTTATGTATTCGGAGTCCGGCGTTCGGTACAATCCTAAGCAGGATCGGAGACACCGCCTCTCAAACAGCCGTATCTTTCCCATGCAGGCTGGTGCCACATTGAACAACACGGGACAACCGTAAGCGATGATCGGCCTTATGAAGGCCATGTAGCAAATGACTTTCACCCTTGAGTCGAGTTGACTGCTTTGAAACAATCTCCTTGTCAGAGCATAAGCCCCCCTAGCCCTAGCCAGACAAGCATCTACATTTTTGTTAAAATACAGAAACTTGTAAAGCCAGATGCCAAGGTATTTTACTTCACTTCTCAACGTCAACGGCTGCCCATGCTGTCCAATGATACACAATTTTTTCCAGTTTTTTCTGGTATCGTAAGAAGCCCTCTGCACTGGGGTCCTGAACAGAATTGTTTTGGTCATCGCAATATCCCTTAATGTGATCGAAGTCACGTTGCTAAAGTGTGTTGATGACCTCGATTTTCGGACCTGATCTGTACGCCACTAGATCATCTGCGTACGCTAAGCGTGTCTGAGAGAACCTACAAGATCACTTGTAGATGTTAAACAATAAATGTTAAACAATATCGGGGAGTTTCACCGCCCCCTGTTGTAAACCGTTTTTAATTTCAAAGACTTTACTCAAAGTTACGTTGCCACATTTGACAACGAACTTCTTTCCCATAAGCATTTCATAAATCATATATAGCATGGGTTTACGCATGCCCAGTCTGGCCAGCTTGTAGAAAAGCCCCTCTAACCATACGGTGTCGAAGGCCTTCTCAAAGTCAACCAGACAGGCCCCTGTGCACTGTTTTTTGGACTTATTCCATTGAATATCGGACACTAGTTTCGACGCGGCATGAATGGTATCATGCCTCGCTCGAAAACCAAACTGATTATCCGGAATAATTTTGTTTTCCTCAACCCACTTAAGCAGAGCTCTATTGACTATCTTCTCGAATACCTTGCTTACATTCGGCAGAAGGCTTATTGGTTTGTTTTGTCCTTGTCCTTTTTGGGGATAGGATGTACCACCGCCGTTTTCCAGTGCATTATTCAGTGCATTGTTAAACAGGGTGGTGAAGATATCGACTGCTTCTATTGGCAGGTGTCTCAATACGACGTTTGGGACACCGTCCTCTCCTGCCGACTTTTTATTTTTCAATGATACCAAGATGTCCAGGAGTTCATCTTTTTGCACGAACAGCATCAGGCTATTGGCGACTATGCCATTGGAAGGGTTTTTGTCATTGAATACGGAAATACCGTGATTCTCAGATCGCCAAGCTTGAAGTTCAGTGCGCAGATAAAAGTGATTCAGAAAGGCTCTTTCCTCAATATCGCGATTTGGGCGAACAGGATTGTTCACCGTCTACACGGTCTCGAAAATAGCGCCTATCGATCTTCGATCGTGAAAAAACCGTCGTTCGAGTCAACGTTTTCCGGACTTATACCAACATCCGTGAGTGTCTGTCTGTTTTCTGTCGTTTTGGAAATTCGGACAAATGGAATGTCGTTATGATCTTTTCGCCTGAATATTTTATTAATTTGGGGAACATATTCGGGCTACTGGTTTTTATAGCCCGAATTTCGTTGCCCCAGTAAAAATTTATAGATTTTCTGTAATTTTCCGATATTAATTTTTTAAGATTTTCGATCAGTGACTTCAGTGTCCGAACCTCCGGGTCTTGTCTGTCAGTGAATTGTCTACGCAGCCGTAGTCTACGTGTCGGTGGAGTGCATCGATTATTGGCGTTCGATATTTCTCCGTCTGGTCGTCAGAACTAGTTATCTTAGGGATAGCTAGATCCATTGACTTTGTGAGGACCTCATTCATTTTTAGTAAATTTTGGTCAATTTCGTCGTTTGTAAGGTTTCTGTTTGTCGGTGGACCAATTTCGCTAAATCGTAATTCTCGCTTTACAATTCTCGTGAAACGCGGCCAGTTCGTCTTTCGGTAGCCGAAAGAACGCACTTGGTCGAACTCCTCCAGTTCCAAACTAAGTTTGTACTCAATCATGTTTTGCTCCCGCCAATTCTGAAGCAGTCGACCTCTAGTGTTCTCGATTGTATTTCCCCAAGCCGCATGCTTAGCGTTAAGATCGCCGGCCAAAAAGTAATAATTTTCAGCCGATTCAAGCTGTAGGCAACGAAAAAGTGTCTCGAGCTCTGCTATAAATTGAGTTTGTTGAGTTGCTTCAGGTGCAAAAAGCGACACCACATACATTCTCCTCCGACTATGGAGAGAAATGCATACGATGCATGCTTCAAGCACCTGGCACCTACGTACTTCCCCGCTATATATGATGCTATGGCGTAAGCCTTTGCGTAATAAGACAGCGACCCCACCCCCTTGGGAGGAGTAGGGTTGGTCTCTTCTTACTACATGGTAGTTGCTGTATCCCAATTTGTGTCTCTGGTTTAGCTTAGTTTCGCTGACCAAAAGTACATCCGGGAGTTGGTTTTTCAACAGATTTGAAAGGACGGTTCTTCTCTCGACCCTGACTAATGAATTAACATTCACAGCTAGGATCCTAAAGTTTACCTCATCCAACGTACTCATCATTTTCATGGCGCGCTAGACTGGGCAAACATCGAATAGATATAATTCGTGCTGCTTGGTCGTTCAATTGTTTTTGGAACTGTTCGATCTTGCTATTCAACGACAGCAAGAACTTTTTCAGATCCAAATCTGCTTCAGGTGCTTTCTCAGCAACCGTAGGCATTTTTGATGTATGGGGTTTACCCGGTCCAGCTGCCATTTGGGCAAAGGACACGTTGGGATCTACCCTATTTGTAAAAGAGCGAGTTTTAGATCGCTTTTCTTCTTCAGCAGCCTGCTTGCGAGCTAGCATACTCTTTCTCTTATGTTGGAATACAGGACATCCCTTATAATTAGCAGGGTGCCCCGCGTTTCCACAAAGAACACATGTGAGCTTGCTCATGTCTTCAACCCTTTCCCTACCTAGAGGACACTCATTTATAATGTGGTTCTTGTCGCACTTAACGCATCTAATCCGCATGTTGCAGTTAGAAGCGGCGTGCCCGAACCTCTGGCAGCGCATACATTGCAGTATGCGATCTGTACTTTTTAATTTTTCCCAATGGACAGCATGATAGTATCCGCGATTAATCCTGCGTACACTATCGATTTTGCAGAGTCATTAAAGTTGGTCAAAAATAGAGGCCATTCCTCAACATATCCTGAGAATATCGGCAGATCGTAAGGTTTCATCAGTCATGCGGAGTTCACCTATTCTGTTGAGTATTATCGATATCGGGTGGGATCCCATTTTCGTCTGCTCAACTATTGTTTTGTCCAAGATTGAATTATTTTCACTATCACTCGAACTTTCTGAAGCGTCTCTATTGCGTAAATTATATCCACATTTTTTCTCAGTTGACATTTATCAATTTTTAACTTCACTGTTAATTTCGTGTCTGTATGAATAGAACAATCGAATCAATTGCCTGTTGGGTTTTGCTTGCTAGGCAGCTTGTCTGTATGAATAGAACAATCGAATCAATAATAAAACGATTATTTTGATTGGCCGTTGACTATGTTTGCGTGGCGGCTATGAACATTACCAACTTGTATCTACTCGCTACGACTGAAAGAGACAGACATACCGTAATAAAGAAAACATGTAATGGCGTATTTAGCTAAGATAAAATTTTCTTTTCCAAAATACAGATTTTAGATATATGCATCTAATATAATGTTTATTTGAGTATTAGTGTTCATTCGTTCTACATGTCCAATCCATCTTAAACGTTCAATGCTGATTTGATTGATTGACATCACAGTAATTCGCACATGAATGCATCGAACTACAGACACATAACAGCACTGGCGACTGAGGCCATCGGCTGGGACAGATCAAGACATTAATACAACAGAGAGAGTCAGATATACACATAGAAGGAAAGACATATAACATTAACCTAAGTGGCACAGAGGAGGAGACATAGATTTATATTGTCTCATATTATCGCACAGGTGGCCTCAGATAAGCTGGCGGTTTTCGTAGAAAACAAATGCTGCATATATAGTTCTTGGTTGAATCTTCTTGGTTGCCCGTCAGCGCAAACGGAACCGAAGATTTTTCGAAGAATTTTCTTCTAAAATCGACCAAGGATTTCTTCATCCGCTTTAGGATCTCCTTAGTAGATCTCCTTAGTATTCCGAGTGAGGGCTTTACTACTGAATTCCCTTCTTAGCCCGAAGAAACAGCGGTTGGCAAGAGTAATTCTTCGTTTAATTTCTGAAGAGATCTTGTTGTCAGAGTTTATAGCGGAGCCGAGATAGATAGTCTTGTACTACCTCAAGTGACGTTCTGTCCAATTCGTCGATGTTGTGTGTCCTTTCGTGTTGACAGCATATACTTCGCCTTGCCCTCATTTACTGGTAAACACATTTTTGCCACTTCCTTCTCTATACTGGCAAACGTGGCTATGACATCACGTTCGGTCCTAACAATGATGTCAATATCGTCGGCGTATGCTAGTAGTTGTACAGATTTTTGGAAAACTGTGCCTCTGGTGTTGGCTCGTGAGTTTGGCACAATACTCTCAAGAATCATATTGAAGAAGTCACATGACAGCACATCGCCTTGCCAAAGTCCACCACACAGATAAGGGCCGATTAGGTTCTTGGTAAACGCCTTCAGGCGTTCACATATTACGGCAGATAGGATCTTGTAGGCGATGTTGAGGAGACTTTTGCCTCTGCAGTTGGCGCAGCTTAGAGGATCTCCTTTTTTGCGGATTGGGCAAACGGTGCTGAGATTCCATTCTTCAGGCATACTTTCTTCCGACCAGATTTGGCTTATGAGTTGGTGGATGTTTCTTACCAAGTGATCTCCACCGGTCTTATAAAGCTCGGCGGGAAGGTGGTCATTTCCGGCACCCTTATTCAGCGTAAGTTAAGATATTGTTATCCTCACTTCACTAACCCTTCGGGTTAGGGGTCAGAATATAGCCGAGGCAAGTCATGCTTCTCGTAGAAGGCGACCAAAATCCACTCCCCGTATACCGAGTATTAAGAGTATACAAAAACAAAAATGCAATGAGTAAAGTAAAAAAATTTAATACCCCAGGTGAAAATTCAGTATCTCTGGAAACCACCCTCTTCAATATCGATCAAAATTAATGTGATCGATATTGACGACTTTAACAAGTTACATACCTTGATAAAATTGTTGGTATGTCGGACTACCAAGTAACTTCGCTCAGAAAAAATACATGAAAATACCGATAAAATTGAATTGTATGCATTGGAAAATAAATCTGAAAGGCCTTTATGTGTTGTAGCTAGAGGGTTACATGCGTCGTGCTTAAAGGATGACATTATTAACAATCTGTCATGTTTTATACTTGGCAAGTATAAAATAATCGTTTTTAGTTGGTCTTAAGAAGGCGATTAAGACAAAGAGTGATAACTTCAGTTAGGCGAACTGACACTCTGGTTCTACAAGAAATCTACTTTTTAAATAAAAATGCCGAATTAAAGCACGTTATAAATTTATTTACTTGATAATGTTAGCTCTTTGAAAGATGATACAAAAGTGTCTGCAAATTGCAACTTAGCGTTCCACGAAATCTCGTTTCACTCACAGTTGCATCGCACACAGCTGATTGCCGTTTTTTTCTCATTTTCGATAACAATGTTCATATTTACAGCTGATTGTTGTCTTTGGCCATTGACCTTATAAATTCGTATTAAATTTAACATGTGTGTGTGTACATACAAATTTTTAACAACACATAAATATCAAACTTGTTTTTTTTTTGTAACATAACATATTACATTTACATTATCTACCTAACAATAACAATGCCCACTATGTGGGTCCTAGTTAGAGTGAGACTCCATTTCATTCGGCCATCATTAAATTTATTAATGTGGCCACTGCACGTGAGAGGAGAGAGACTACATTGATTGCAGTTAAGCGTTAACACATTTGACAGTTGTCGAATTAGTTTGTCGTCGGTGGTTGGTGCGCGCAACATTATAGGATTAAATATCCTTTATTTATTATTTTAAAGTTTGTTTCGCGATTTTGTGTTGTGTGCTTTGTCGCTAGCTACCGGGAACACAGATCCTCAATTTGAGGACTTCGATTTATGTGTACCGGCAACCAGCCCAATGCACAAACACCCACCTCCTTGTCTGTCGAATATGTCGCGGCGTTTACATTGGCTTTTTTTTTTGTGAATTGTTGTATTTTGTTGGGAACCAACATGCTCCCCCGCCTCTGGGCAGGACATTAGCAGAGATAAGGGAAGTAAAGAGATACCAAACTTCTACCTCTCTCACCCTGAATCCCCGCTTGTTTTTGTTGTAATCCACTACCAATGCACTCTTGTCTGTGAATACATGTATTTCCGACTAAAAGAATTCAGCAGACGAGAAATTTGAGGTTTGAACACTTTCATTAACAGCTGTTTAGAAGTGTGGTAGATTTATTTTTGTAATGACATTTCAATTGACATTTTATTTTTTTTCACTAGAAATGTCATTGTAAACTTTTTTGTCAGGAATTTCAAGAAATGTTTTGCTTGTGTTTATTTATAATTATCAGTGCAAACAATATTTCGCAAGCCTTTCAAAAAAAAACAAATGAAAATGGATACATAACATGTTAACGCTTCGTCAGATGCAGAAAAAAAGTGCTGGAATAGCATACCGTGGACAGGTAAGCAATCGATAACAAAACATTCTTCATGACGACTAAACATTTTTCTTATAGATATGCATTCAGTGAGATCAGAGCATGGTCAAATCCTGAATTTCTTAAAAATACAACATCGGCCAAACGACAGAGGTTGCTGCTCAGCTATTTTATTTAACAACTGTCATTAGGCAGTTAAGAAATGCATACAATGGCCAAGATGTCGATGCCACACAAATAACGCACTGCAAACAAGAAAAATTGTTCTTGGCCACCCGTATAATTTGGATCTTGTTTCTCATGTGTTTACGTGCACACCGCCCGCCCGTACAGTGAAGCTGGTAAACTGTTTTTTGTTTTTAATTCTTATCTCTTTCATGCGTGTGAACTAACAGTACCAAAACATTTGTTTTTTGTTTCACAGAAGAACTCTATTATGGCAGCGGTTCAGGATCAGGTGGCGGAATCGATGACGAAGATGATGACAAAGACTCAGGTCTTAGTCGAGGGTCCTACCCATTGTTCTATAAGCCAATGCAACTGGTAGTATTGTTGCAAACACAGCAGGTATTGGTCACAATGAAGGAGCCATCGACGGTGACAACAGTAAAAATAGTCACGAAGAAGAAGAAGAAGAGGAGTCAAAGAAAAGAGCAGTGGTAGCAGTAATAAAAATTCCGAAATCCCTATGGAAATCAACCAACTTTTGACAGTCCACACATAGCTGAGTGAAGAATAAAAAGAAAAACATTGCAATGCAGCATTATCAGAAAAAAAAAGTTTATTAGACCACAATATTAGTTATTAAAAACCACTATAAAATGGCATATCTTTTTTTATTTAAAACCAATTAAAACAGTTGTTGTTTGTATTTACTGCTTGTCCGCCAAACGAATTGCACTTTATGACATTGACCTTGGATATTCATCCCTTGCATCGTAGTCGTTTTTTGTTTGTTTGTAAATCCTGCTTCTCTTCTTGTGATAATCGTGATGATCTCTGACCTAGAGACGGTGGTGAGCTATTATGGTACAATAGAAGTGACCTGTAAAATGTTCAATTTTTTTTGTATTTGTATAACTATATGGGAAATGAAAATACGGAGTATCCGTATATGTTGAACATGAAGAGTGTTTTTTTTATATTCATATTATTTATGAATAAAAATAACATAAACAACAACGGAATATCGAATATATGTACTTAGTGAGAGATTTGTGACTAAACGTCAATTAGCTATTAAAAAAAATCTTAATTCATAATTAGCTTTTAATCAAAAGATTAGATAATAATTGTTAATTTTTTTATTAATACGGCTGCAACAGTTGTGTCACAGTCTGTATTCCTGTTATTTTTTGGCATAACTAAGCAAAGTATGTATGTGGGATCTTTTTCCAAAATGAAACCAGCGAAGCAATGTTATTATTAATGAATTCAATATATTTAAGTTATATTAAGTTAGTTAATCAAATATTTTAGGACATTAGTTAATTAGGAAAGAAGATAATAAAACATAAGCTCGAAATAATATAATGTAGTTCGAAATAATCCACGTCCACGGATGTTTCTTGTTACCACGTCCACGTTCGACTTCTGACTTCGCCTCACTCTCCGGGAAGTTAAATATATATGGAGATATATTAAGAATCCCGCTATTCTCCACATGTATATCTTGTAAAATATCCTAGTTCCAATAATTTTCGTAGTAAGATTTATGCTTGGATAGAAGTGAAAAATGTGTTTTAGTATAAACCCATAAACCCGTAATATAAATCAAATGGCTAAACTACTGATCGAACTTCAATATTTGTTCCTCCATTTACGATGTTCTCGATTCGAACTTATGTCAATATGTACTTTTTAAAATGAAAAAAAAAACAACAAAAAAACAAAAATGTTTCCTCATTAAGAACATCTTGCGTTTTTATGAAGGTCTGCTACAGCCAGATATACGTAATAAAACTTATATCCTTTTTCCACACATTGTGTTAATTGCATATAGGTAAATGTAATAAAACCCTTATCCGTTTTTCAAACATAATATATCAAAATATCACAGAATGAGTTAGACAGATAAATAGGACAATAAGAACGATTTATCGCAAACATGTGGACTTAGTTACATATGCAGTAACAACACAAATACAAAATTAATGGAAGTATTAATGAATTCAACGCACACGATAAATTAGAATTCTATTTTATTGTTCTCAGTAGGTTTGTTTTGTACTAATATTTTTTCAACCATAACATAAAAAATAAATAAATATATTTTCAAGATTTGATTAAATTGATTATTCAAAACTGAACGCGATGCTTATTTCTTAACTTTTTCTTGGATGCGCTCATTGGTGGTGGCATTGCTACAGCTGTTTTAACTCTGATGTAAATTTTCACCCCTTTCTGTGATGGTTGCTGGTGAGGTCGGCGAGGTAGCGGGGGAAAATCGAAAAATTTCGAGCAAAAAATGTGGGGAATAACTTATCTCACGCATACTTGTTTAAAAATGTGATAGTATGTGTAAGATACGTAATTATGGGTGAATTTAGCTTGTAGGCAAACCGAGAAGATTGGTATCTCTTTACTTCCCTTATCTCTGACATTAGTGTGGTGCTTCCCCTGATGCAGCTCATCTTCCAGTTAGTGTTGTTGTTTAGTGTGCCATTATAGTCAGGATCTTGGTACATATGTACGTCGTTGTTTGGGTCACAAATTTGAGGTTATGTTTTGCCAAAAAAAAAAAAAAAAATTAGTAATTGTTTAGTGCTCAGTACAATTTCTTTATTGGTTTTATGTTTTTGTGCAGTCTGTGATTTGTTTCTTGAGTGTTTATTTTAATAAAGTTCACTTGTGTTGTTAGGTTTTTAATGTTTTTTTTTTTAAAAGGGGAATTTATTTTTTTGTTTATATATTGTTCGGTGAACTCGACACCGGTAAGGGGGATATTTTTACGATTGGTCGTTTTAATGTCGAATTTTGTGTCTTTATGGACGTTGTGAAAAAATGGTAAATAAATTCATTCTCAACAGTGATGTGGTGACAATGTTTATTAACCCCCTTTGTTTCTTCACTTGTTTCTAGGGTAACGGGTGCTTGGACATTTTCCGAAGCAAAATTTTTATGGAATGGAGGCCCCTGCCACCAAAGCTTATTACCGATCAGTTCCTCTGGTAAGAGCCCTCGTGATCCAAGATCCGCTGAATTATCCTTGCTACCTACATCTTGCCATGTGACGTCAGCATTCAGAGCTTGGATTTCTGTAATCCTGTATGCAACAAATGTATTGCGTATGTCAGGCCTTCCTTTGATCCATGCCAACGTGATCATGGAATCAGACCAAGCGAAGACCTTTTGCTGTTTGAATTGCATAGCCGTTGACAACATATGCAACAATTTTGCCAGTAGAAGCGCTCCACAGAGTTCCAATCGTGGCAGTGATATGCACTTGACCGTTGCAACTCTGGTTTTAGATGCCAACAACTGGATCCGTTCCAGTTAAATTCGTCGAAGTCGTTTTGGCACTCTTTTAGCCACAGATCTTGACGTTCGATCATAAAACCACATAAAACCAATAAAATTGAAATTAAAATAATTTCCTACCTTAATGTGCTTCTTTGCAACTGCCACTTCAGTGACTAACTTTCAGTTGCAGTTGCAGAAGGCTTTGTGAAGCACAGTTCCTTGCTGTGATGCTGACGGTTGTTTGCTTGGAGTAACCGCAGTATGACCGTTGGCTGTTCCGCTTGCTGACCGCTGTACCGCTTGCTAACTGCTGTGCTGCTAGTAATTGGTGAACTGCTTGGTGATGCGTCTGCCGTTGGATCCGTTGAATGCGGGATTTGTTGACTTGTTGGGACAGTCCGCCTTAAATCGGATGTGATTTTAATTGGATTGGTGATCAAACTACACTCTCCCCACAGTACACTTTTTAAATTATTATTGCTTTCCGCAAAAACGTTTCACTTCACTTTCACTATTTCACTTCACAAAACTCGAAGGACCATGTTTTATACTTGGCGAGTATAAAATAATTGTTTTTAGTTGTTCTTAAGAAGGCGATTAAGACAAAGAGTGATAACTTCAGTTAGGCGAACTGACACTCTGGTTCTACAAGAAATCTACTTTTTTAAATAAAAATGCCGAATTAAAGCACGTTATAAATTTATTTACTTGATGATGTTAGCTCTTTGAAAGATGATACAAAGGTGTCTGCAAATTGCAACTTAGCGTTCCACGAAATCTCGTTTCACTCACATTTGCATCGCACACAGCTGATTGCCGTTTTTTTCTCATTTTCGATAACAATGTTCATATTTACAGCTGATTGTTGTCTTTGGCCATTGACCTTATAAATTCGTATTAAATTTAACATGTGTGTGTGTACATACAAATTTTTAACAACACATAAATATCAAACTTGTTTTTTTTTTAACATAACATATTACATTTACATTATCTACCTAACAATAACAATGCCCACTATGTGGCTCCTAGTTAGAGTGAGACTCCATTGCATTCGGCCATCCTCTCACTGCACGTGAGAGGAGAGAGACTACATTGATTGCAGTTAAGCGTTAACTCATTTGACAGTTGTCGAATAAGTTTGTCGTCGGTGGTTGGTGCGCGCAACATTATAGGATTAAATATCCTTTATTTAATATTTTAAAGTTTGTTTCGCGATTTTGTGCTGTGTGCTTTGTCGCTAGCTACCGGGAACACAGATCCTCAATTTGAGGACTTCAATTTATGTGTACCGGCAACCAGCCCAATGCACAAACACCCACCTCCTTGTCTGTCAAATGTGTCGCGGCGTTTACATTGGTTTTTTTGTGAATTGTTGTACTTTGTTGGGAACCAACAGTAGGCATTATAAGGTTATAGGTGCCGTTAACATTGTCAAGCGAGAAAAACGGCAGAAAGATGGCGACGAAAATTTTATAAAACGACGTCTTCCTTTATTTATGCTCACTTTCGATAAAAAAGAAATTTTGAATAAAATCTATGAAATAAAAACAATACTTAATGTTGTAATGTTGTAGTAAAAATTGAACCCATGCGTAAAGATTCCAAATTAGTGCCTCAGTGCAACCGCTGCCAATGATATAATCATACGCAAACCTATTGTCAAAAAACCGAGGCGTGTAAAATGTGCCGGAAATCATATGACAGTAGATTGTAGGTCAGATAAGAAAACTCCTCCAATCTGCATCAAATGTAAAGGCAATCATCCTTTAAATTATCGCGGCTGCAAAGTAGCTAAGGAATTGCAAAAAAGACGAGCGAAATTTATGAGTATTAATTCACAGAAATTGAATTAAAAAAGTAAATGCCTAAAACTCCGATTAAAAATGTGTCGAAGCCAAAGCAGGATCCTGTACATCCAAAACTTATTTTTGACTGGTAAAGCTCGAAAATAGTATTCGCAACAAACGCACCCACATTCGATTTCTTAAAATTCTTATGTGAAATGCCTTTGGCAAAAACTTGGAGAACATGAATTGTTTATGCAAGAAAAAGATATCGACATCTGTTTAATATCCGAAACTCACGCAAAGAGTTATTCTAATTTATTACAAAAGGTTACCTCGGATATCATACTCTACTATATATAAGAGAGTGTATCGAACATCCGATTAAATTAGAAATGGAGACAATTCAAGTTAGCTCTATACAAGTCAGAAGTAGACAATCCTATCTGAAGATATCTTCAGTTTACTGCCCTCCGCGATGCAAAATTGAGAAAATTGACTTTGAAAACTCTGGGGATCTAGATGCATATCGAAGAAAGGTAGGACGATTTATGAAGTAGGTAGGAAGAACAATACCAAATTTCATTCTTCGGGTAAAACAACTAACTGTCCAAATGATGTTACAAAAATACCAGATTCGATCGATTTTTTCATAGTAAAAGATGTGCCGTCCAATGGAATGAAAACCCACCCAGTCTAACAAAGGGGAAAACCAACTGGGAAGGCTTCAAAGACGATATTGAAAATAATATTCAACTGCGTGTATCGCTTAGATCCCTATTGGAACTTGAAGTCGCAGTTGACTCCTTTATCGATACCGTTCAAAACGCAGCATGGAATAATACTCCTCAACATCGCAAAATAGTGGGCTATAGTAATATGAATTACCCACGGAAAAAAAAGAAAAGCTCGAAAAAGATGGCACCAAACGCGTGCCTCGCAATATATAAAACATCTCATTCGGTTGAGTAACATGCTATCAAACTGGATTAAAAACTTTAAAAACCAAGCAGTAGAAACTTATCTGCGAAGCCTAACCGCTAGAAAAGAATCGAATTATTTACTTTTGAATGCAATTAAAGTCATAAAACGGCAAAAAAACGCTATTAGGGTAACAAACGCTAATTATTGGTAAAAATTGGAAAGAGCAATTCTTCGTTTAATTTCTGAAGAGATGTTGTTGTCAGAGTTTATAGCAGAGCCGAGATAGACAAAGTCCCGTACTACCTCAAAGTTATATCTGTCAATATTGACTATCTGTCTATGTTGTGTGTATATGTACTTCGTCTTGCTCTCATTTACTGCTAAACCCCTTTTTGCCGCTTCTTTCTCTATACTAGCAAACGTGATTATGACATCACGTTGGGTTCGACCAACTGACTGACTTTTGGAAAATTGTTACTCTGGTGTTGGCTCGTGAGTTTTGCACAATTCTCTCAAGAATCAAACTGAAGAAGTCACATGATAGCCTTGCCTTAATCCCTCTTTGGTATCGAATGTGTCGGTGAGGTCATTTCCGACCCTGATGGAGCAGTGAGAGTTCTCCATAATCATCCTACACAAAAGGACCAGTTTGGGCGGTATACCAAAGCTAGAGAAATAATTAACTGGATATAGCTTAATGTATATGGATCGACTCAGAATCGATAGCTGAGTCAATTTAGCCATGTCTGTCCGTCCGTCCGTACGTCACCAGTTTTTGAGCCTTTGAATTTTGAGATAAATGTTGAAATTTGGTACACGTATTTTTGTTGTTCCCAACAGAACAAGTGTGAACATTTTTGAAATCGACCCACTGCCACGCCCCCCTTTTTAGAAACACCTTGTTTCAGGCTAAACCATTAGAGATTTTGAAAAAGTTTCCAAGCAATATGTCTAAACAATTTTAATGTCTATATTTCTTCGTAACAAAGTTTTTTGTCACTCCTACTTTTTCAGGGCTTTTTCAGTTAAAAACTAATTTCGTTAAAATTTAAAGCATACCGAAAAAAATGAAAAATCATTCGCTATGGTAATATAAACTTTGCTTTCATATATTATTTTAACCCATGCCCACTTTTTCGAGGAGTTTTCATACAAAAACCATTTGTATACACTATTTTATAGCATAACCATAAAAAACATGTTATTTTTGTCAAACCATAAAAGATTTTGATATTAAACAATATGTTTTGACAATGACATTTTCTATATATAATAATATATAATTTTAAAAATGTAATGGGATAGGGTATAAAACGATCCGCACAGTGGATGTTGCCTTCTCATATGTTATTATTTTAATTTGATACGTTTACATTCGTTTGAGGTCTATGCAATATTTGATAGAATGAAGCCGGGCTTCGAATAATAAAAACACTTTTCTGTCTTATGTTTAACAATAATTTGTTTAAACACACTCTTAATTCTAGAATTATGTTATTTACAAAACGGTTTCTCGTTTAACAATGCAATTACACTTATTTGAAATCAAATACCAACGACTAAATTTGCGCACTATTATCACTTTACAAAATTCACTTAGGTAATTCACTCAGTCAACACTATTCAAATCACGTAGACTTACTCGCTGGTACTTCACCTCTATTTATACCACTCTACACACTGATTTAGAAAGAGATGGCATATTCTTGGATGTTCCGTAGTTTTTTTATTGTTCGTGAAGTGGCTTTGACAGATACCACTATTCCAGTCATTCATTCAAGTGGGCGCATCCAGTACCACAAACTAACACTAAATGGATCTGTTCGATTTTTACACATCAGTGTAGGTTCGTACACTGCAATCACAATTTATATTCAGGTGTTTTTTTTAGAGGTATTGAACTACGAATTGAAATAAAACACAAGAAAATCGTTTTAATGTAAATCAATTTGGCCTTATTGGAAGGACAATTGTATGCCATTAATGTTTAAATATAACTTCGGGCATCTGAACGCCGTGTCTGGCTTGAACAAAGCCAAGTCTAGAGGTCCAATTTGTTTGGCCGTATGTAGGCAATAACACATTAATACTAACATTTCTCGTTTGTTGGCGTAGATGAGCAACTTCACATATCCCCAAAGAAAATAATCCAATGGTGTCAAATCACAAGATCTTGGTGGCCAATTGACAGGTCCATTCCTCGAAATTATGCGCTCATCGAATGTTTCCTTCAACAAATCGATTGTTACGTGCGCTGTGTGGCATGTAGCGCCGTCATGTTGGAACCCCATCTCATCCACATTAATGCCATGGCTCTATACCGGTTTCCATTAATGGTAACTGACTCTCCAGCATGATTTCGGAAGGACTATGGCCCAATGACTCCTCCAGCCTATAGAGCACACCAAACAATGAGTTTTTGTGGATGTAATTGCGTCTCAAGGGTCTCATGTGGATTCTCTTCATTCCAAGTGCGGCAATTTCGCTTGTTGACCTAGCCATTCAACCAAAATCGAGCATCAAAACTGAACAAAATTTTGCGATGAAGATCAGCATCGAGATCAATCTCATTTTCGGCCCATAACCCAAAATCACGACGCAGTGCATGGTCTCGCGGCTTCAATTCTTGCACAAGCTGGATCTTGTTGTAAGCCAAGATCTTTGCGCCCGGTCGCGAATCGATTCATTCGGGTCCTCTCCAACACTTTGTTCTACAGCGGCAATTGTTTTCTCGGTGCGCACTGTTCGACCTCTCTGCGGATGTGTATTATCACATAAAGTAAACGTAGTGCGAAAACGATCTGTGGTGACCCGAATATATTGCTCTGATGGACGAATATGTCGACCATAAAATGGGCTGTGCTTGCGGTAAACTTCGCGAACTGAACCATTATTTTCGAAATAAATTTGCATGATTTGCAAGCGTTGTTCATTTGTCAACCTGTTCGTAATGAAATGGTAAACCAAACTGAACATAAGTGACATTAGATTCGCCCGATTAGACCACAAAATGTCAGTTTTATCTCTATTCGAAAAACCAACCTCTAAAAAACACCCTGTATATGTGATGTTAAGCAACGAAGAAAACAATAGGCATACGAAGAGCTGCAAAACAAATCAGTAGAGCACCAACAAGCTAAACCCATGCACCCTTCATCTTTTTGTCACAAAAAAAAAAAAACCAACCAACAACATCAACAGCTGACCTTGTTTTCATTTATAATTTTTCTGTTCAACCTTCATGTGCCAGTAAAATAGTAAATCCACCACACATATTAGGGAAGGTGGCTTTCTGATTTTTCTCCCTCTTTTTAGTGATACGAACGTTGTGGTTCGAAGTGAAACGTGTCGACAAAATTTTATATGAGTTGTTTCATCTGGGTATTATTGTCTGTGTCTATAGGAGGAAAGATCGATTGATTTTTTTGTCTTCATGACGTGGTGATCCTAATTCGTGTGAATCGCCAGTAGAATCGTTCCCTCGCATTGTCTAAAGTCTTATTGATTCATAAATTTCCTCCCGATGCTCCACCAAGTAGCTCCCGTAATACAACTTTGACCATGGACCTTGGAACGACAAGCTGAGATACAAAGGACTTTTCGTCGGAGGACGCCCATTTCTTTCTTAAGACACCATCCTGGACATGAAAAGAATCCCATTGTGCCCAGTACGCCTTCAGAGTTGGACTACAATCCGAAATTTCTTGCCAATCTGGTTACTTCATGTGTTCACTCCAGGTAAGAATTGGTTCAATGTCAGGGTCTTCCATCTGCGCTTCTCTGATCTTTTCGGTCGCCCAACCGTTGTTGGCTTGCCTCTTATTCGGAGGGCGGTATCGAGCTCCTTTTCCTCTTGACGGGTACAGTGTATGCATTTCATTCCACATGGTCGACGAGACAGTGCATCAGCGTTAGAGTGCAGGGTGCCCTTGCGATGCTGATTATCAAAATCGTAGCTCTGCAGCCGCTCAATCAATCTAGCAACTAGGCCCTCTGGATTTTCAAATTGAAGCAACCACTTTAGAGCAGCATGGTCTGTACGAAGAAGGAACTTCATGCCATAGACGTATTTATGGAAATGCTTCTTCACCATAATTAACGCTTAGAGTACCCTCCTGGTCACACAATAGTTTCTTTCAGGTCTGGAAAGAACCTTGCTGAAGTAGGCCACCAAATCCCTTACAAACCGCCGCCGGTAATAAGTCGCAAGTCCTAGGTAGCTCCTTAGTTGATGTTTGTCCTTGGGGACCGGCCAATTTTACACAGCTTCAATCTTTTCGGGATCGGTCCTCACTCTACTAGTCGAGATGATGTGTCCCAGGAAGTAGCCGCTCTTCAGCTTTAGTGTGGAAAACCATTCAGATCCCTTTAGAGTATCGAGTGTGTCATCAATCCTAGGTATAGGATAACTGTCCTTCTTGGTGACATCATTTTTCTTAACCAGTACCACTGCTGATGCCCATGGACTATTGAAGTTTTCTACCAGTCCGTTCCTTTCCATAGTCTTTACCATTTCTGTAACTTCAGCCTGCTTGGCTAATGGCAAACGTCTTGCAGGCTGACGAATTGGTCTTGCATCTCTAGTGTCGATTTGATGTTTCACCAAGTGTGCGGCCATATTTCCAATCCTCTGCACAAATTTACTGCTACTGATTCAGTTTGCATGAGTTGAGAATCGATCTCGTTATGTCTGTCCGTTTAGTTGCTAGCACTGGTGTAGCAGTCTCTACTTCGGTTATGCTTGAGCATTTACCAATCACTTTTCGTTTTTGGATTCACACCTCATGTGCCCTGGTGCTTAAGACTCTTATTGGAACCATGTTGTTCTTTGGTTCCACCAACATTTTTCCAACGATGTAGTTTTGGAAATTATCGTCTGCATTTGGTTCAACAAGTGGGAATCGGTGGCTCCCAGTAACACCCTCTAGCTTAACCCATATAACAGTTTCTGATGACGTAAGAACACTGGTATTCGATTGGGATCTCCACATTTCGATATCTCACGACCTGCATGCCAATATCCGAAAATTTTTTTCCTGAGTCTTCATGAAGTCAACTCCAATAATGCATTGCATAGCTGCAAGTTCTTTCCCGCCGATGGTCGCATCTACTATCGGATTCCTGGTGTCTCTTAGTTTACCCAACTTCTGCCCGCAAAGTTGGTTCTTAAGCATTTCCCAACAGCAGGTCGATTTTTTTTCACTGACAGATGCTTCCCTCTGCTGTCTCCGACTGCTGTGATGTGGACAATTGCTGCGCATTGATGGGTTCCTGCAAAACGCATTTAAGATAGGGAATTGTTATTCGGTAAAACCTCCATTTTTTCACAAAAGCATTCAATGGTGGCCAATTCTCTGCCTGGATGAGCTTTTTTTGATGGTTGATCAGCTGCCTCTAATGTCAGAGCATATGCTACGGCTTCAGCGGTTGTGCGTTTTCCTGCCATTCGTACTGCTAGTCGAAGTTTTGAGGCAGCTTTGACACGAGTGAAAACTTCCTTTGCCATCTGGTTAACGATCTCTTCACCAGTGTTTGGTTATGACAAATGTGCTAAGAGTACAATATCTGCGTGTAGCTGCTGAAGAGTTTCGTCTATCTTCTGGACTCTGCTGCACAGCTGCACTCGATAGACTTCTACACCGCATCTAGATTGCTTCTACGATAAAGATTTAGTTGCGTTGATTGTTAAAGTTGATAGTTTGCAAAAGCTCCGCAGCTAGACCACGCAAAGCCATTTTAAGTGCGATGGCTTAGTCCTCGTCCTTCCAGCAGTTGGTCATGATAGCAGCTTCGAACTGTTTCTTATAAATTGACCATTGCGTATAACCGTCGAAAGACTTCATTTGCTGCATTCGTGGACAATCTCCAGAAATTTCCCTAACCTTTTGCTTCTTAACAGTTTTAAGCTCTTTAGCTAGGTCTCCGACTTTCTTGTCGATAGTCTCGAAATTATCCTCTACTTTTCCTACATTCTGTTCAATTGCTGCTACATAATTTTCTACCTTCCCAACTTTAGCTTCTAAAGCGATAAATGTAGTTTCGACTTTTTCAAATCCATTTTCAATCACCGTGAATTTGGACTCGAGCACATTGTCAAACGTCTTACCCTGTTCCTCGAATTGTTTCTCGAGCTGCTTGCTTTGACCTTCGGACTGTTGGCGTTGTTCTGCTCGTAACCCTCCGAGGTTTTGTCGTTCAGCTTTCAGCTCCGCAGTAGTGAGCTGATCTAATGGTTTGCGAACCATTATTGTTTAATCACACCTTTTTTTACAAACACACACTTAATCGTAAACCAAATTACTGTTCGCTATTCTCGCATTTTCACGATTCTCTATATTCACATCCATAGCTGGGCACTTAGTACTTGAGTTAAAAAAATTAAAGACTTAGGCGTTACGTTTGATTCGAAATCAAATTTTAATAAACACATAGACAGTACAATATCTGAAGGAAATTCCCTTCTTGGATTTATTAAAAAGAATAGCAAGGATTTTTCAGAGATAAAAAATCTTAAAACCTTACATTGTTCTTTAGTAAGATCTGTTTTGCAATACTGTTCTTTTATTTGGTCACCAGCTTATCAGGTGCATATAAATCGGAATGAACGCATACAAAAGTCTTTTTCAGGATATTGCCTTCGCCACTTTAATGGGTCAGTAGAAATGCCCAGTTGTGAGGAAAGACGTCGGATATTAAACTTAAAGTCATAAAGTTTATAAAAGACATCGCTTCTAATAGAATAGACTCAACGTTTTTACTGTCCAATCTCTCTTTTTACGTTCCCGGTATACCGTTGCGTGAGCATGGCTTGTTTTATGAATCTAGTCATTCAACGAGCAATGGAAGGAATGTGCCTTTACCAATGTGCATTCGGAGTTTTAATTTAATATTCAATTTCGTTGATTCTAATATTGATGTTTCTATCAACAGAATTGCATTACAAAACTAGTGGTGGGTGCACGATTAGGCCGAACGCAACTTTCTCTTTCACGGCGAGTTAATTTGACGTTTTTAACAATTTTTCCCAAATACATAATTTTATTTCAATTAATGATCCTAGAATGGTATAAATGATGTCGAAATGAGATTATACGAACGTTTATTCCGTAATTCAAAGCAATCGGTGTTCATGTGAATAATGAATCCGTTATTGGCCAAAACTGAAATTTGCGTTTGGGGATATTTGGGCCAAAGCCAATTATGTGGAACTCATGAAAACAGTAATAGTAGTAAACAAATAAAATTTCATTCAATTTAGCAAAATAGTTTGCGAGAAATATATAAATATATGAAATATATATAATCCGTTATATTGATTTTCTCAAAAAACTTGATATACAGTTTTGTTGAAATTAATATGCTTATAGCATACAAAAGTTTAATAAAACTCGTTATAGCGGTTTTTGAGAAAATTGAGGTTATGTATGATTTTTATATGGCGGGTACCAGTAATAACATGGCTAAAAGCAAACAAAAAAAATGGCCTAGAATTATGACCAAAAAAACGCTGGATAAGTAATTTGAAGAAAATCGGTCAAGTCGTTTAGGCTGGAGAGACTTGTACAGGCAGACGGACCGACGAACCGACGGACGGAATTCCAAAAAACACTTTTTTGAGTTCCGCTATCATCGTAATTAAAAAAAGGGTTAAATGAATTATTAAAATTGCTCGTAGGGTTTTTTTACTTTTTCTTAGAATTACTTACGAAGGTAATTATTGAAAGTACAAGGTTTTCCCTTAGGATAATTTATTACATTTTGTCTTCACACTAGGTGGACGTTTTTTTTGTTTTAATTAATTTGTTGTTTTTATTAATTTTTTGTTTTAAGTGTTTTAGTAAATTTTTTTCTGTTCAATTTGACAGATACCACTATTCCAGCCATTCATTCCAGGGCGCATTCATTCACTCCAATCGAAACTAAATCGATCTGTTCGATTCTCACACATCAGGGTCGGTTTGTGCACTACAATCCGAAATTATAACACTGTGTTTGATGAGGGGTTGTCCGTTACGTTGCTAGAAGAAAACGTTGCTACAACACTGGGACTAAAAGGACACAGCCTTCCACTTACTCTACAATGGTATAACGAGAAAAAAAAAACAGAATCATCCAAGAAAGTTTCATTTTACATCAAGTAACGAAATAACAACACCGAAAACTATGTATTGAAAAACGACCGCACAGTTCACATTCAAACGTTTTCCAAGGAGAATTATGATCACTTGAAGAATGTACCAATAGCCAACTACAAAGATGCAAGGCTAGTGCTTCTAATTGGGCTCGATAATTGCTACTTAGGACAACTAATTAATTAATGATTTACCAGAACAGTCCTATGCAGCAGGAACTAAATTAGGTTGGGTTGCATACGGGCCATTGAATCTAGCTGGAATTGTTTGTCCGCCAAGAGTGCTTCATAATTATCATTCCAAAACATTGAATAGAATGGAAACTGGTGTGAGAAGTTCTAATGCAATTTTTGAATCCTATGACGATATTCGTTCAAGGAAAATTATTTTGAAACAACCGAGAAAGTTGGGAAACGCTATTAAACTGGTCTTCTATGGCGTAAAGATAACACCATCTTACCGACTTCTTCGAGTTTCACTATGGCCTGTTAAATATTGAAGCAAAAATGCCCAAGAATAAAAGGTATGCCACAATGTACAAAACGGAAATAAACAAATACATCTCCAGAGGTTATGCCAATCTTCTTTCGCCACAGGATGCTGTAGATGAAGTTCCAACGACTTGGTATCTTCCACATTTTGGGATGGTCAATTCTAATAAACCAAACAAAATACGGATAGTCTTTGATGCCGCTGCTGAGTCTTCCAACGTCTCGTTAAACTCAAATCTTTTGAAAGGGCCGGAACATACACAGCCTCTTGTTGTCATCATTTATTAATTCCACCAAGGTATTATCGCTGTTGCAGGGTATATTCAGGATATGTTTTCTCAAGTACGATTTATAACTGCTGACCAGAATTCACAACGCCTCTTGTGGAGGGATGGGGACTCTAAAAATACAATGCGAGTTTATTCAATGACTTCTATGATGTTTGGGACGATCTGCTCTCCTTGCTGCGCAGAATATGTGAATAATATCAATGCCATCGAACATTGGTCAGAAATGCCGAAAGGAGCAAAATCCGTCATCGAAAACCCCTATGTCGACGATCTTGTTTTAAGCTTTGATTCCGAAGCGGAAGCAGAAAAAGCCACTCTAGAAGCAGTTAAGATTAATAGCGCGGCTGGTTTTCGACTAGGTAACTTTGTTTCAAATTGCAAACAATTGCAAGTGAAATTGAACATAGATAACACATCAAAAGAAGAAAAGGTTTTCTATATTCACCTTTTCAGGGTAATTTCAGAGTAATACAGACAAGATTAAAGGTATGTTTTGGAATACCAATAACGAGACATTTGAGTTCCAGTTCAAATTCCAAAAAATTGCAAGAGTTGTTATTGAAACGAAACGACCGCAAATGAAATGAGAAATTTTTGGGATAATAATGACTGTTTATGATCCCCTTGGGCTTTTAGCGAATTTCATGGTATTTGTCAAATTGTTGCTACAAGCAACTTGGAAACAACAAATTGGTTGGGATGATAATTTGTCTCATCAGCTGTGTACAGCAGCAGTGGAAGTCAAATTCATATAGCACTTGTCGCTGCTAAGACAAGGTGTGCTTCACAAAGGGGCATGACAATCCCACGTCTTGAGCTGCAAGCTGCAGTTCTTGGAAGCCGTCTTGCTACATCGATTGAGAACTGTCATGATTTTCTATTCAGCCATAATATTTTGGATTCGCTCAATAACCAGAATATACAAGCAGTTTGTTGCCTGTAGAATTTCCGAAATTCTTACTAGCTCAGTAAAATTGCAGTGGCGATGGTTGCCATCAGAAATAAACGCAGCTGATGACGCTACGCGTTCCCCATTTGCTTCAAAGTTTGGGGCAGAGTCTAGGTCAATCTTAGGTCCAGAATTTCCGCTTAGGAGCGAAGAATCTTGGCCGAAGAAACTCAAATTTTAGACTCAGAACATTGCGGTTCAGGAGAATTGCCAGCTCGAGTCATGTTGATAAACACTGGTGAGTCTTTGTTCAATTATGCAAATTTTTCATTATATTATAGAATGAAGCCGGCCTTCGAATGATAAAACACTTTTCTATTTTATGTTTAACAATAATTTACTTAAACACACTCTTACTTCTAGTATTAGAATATTTACAAAATGGTTTCTCGTTTAACAATTCAATTACACTAATTTGAAATCAAACACCGACGATTAAATTCGAGCACTATAATCACTTTCCGAAATTCACTTAAGTAATTCACTATTCAAATGACGTTCAGGTCACGTTTAAGACTAACTCTCTGGTTGTCACTTGATCTCTTTTTATACAATAACACATACAGATTGCATATTCTCGGAGATTTCCGCATTCACTAGATGGCTCGAGAAGTGGTTCTGACAGATTCATTCCAATGGGCATTCATTCATTCCAATCGACACTAAATGAATCTGATGGATGTTCACACATCAGGGTAGGTTCGTACACTAAAATCCAAAATTATATCATTACCTCCTAAACTTATTCGTCCCGAAGAAGTGTATCCTCAAATTCATAACGATGTTACCGATCCAGATGCACTACCTTTAATTATCATCGAAGTCCTTTCTGTATTCGGTAGACGACGTCGATTATACGCTTCACAATTTTGTAGGGGCCTTCCCATTTCGGCAGTAGCTTCGGTGATATTCCTTGTTTACGTTGGGGATTTTTCAGCCACACCATATATCCTTCCCGAAATACAGTTCCTGTTGCTCTGATATCGTACCTGGTTTTCATACGAACACTCGGAATCTTTCGCGTAGATCATCAATGTAGTCATTTTCAGTGGTCGGCTCTACCGTTGGGGATCCGAACATTACTTCACTAGGCAACCTTAGTGCTCGGCCAAATAAGACTTCACATGGGGAGTGCCAGTCATGCTATGGACCGCGCTTCGGTACGCCAATAGGAACAAGGGAATGCAACGATCCTATTTTCGTCGATTTTCGTCTACTACCTTGGAGAGGTGTTCTTTCAAGGTTCGATTGATTCGTTCCACCATTTTGTCCGACTGTGGATGCATCGGTGTCGTTCTGGTCTTCTTAATACCTAACCGCTGGCAAATATCCTGGAATACTCTAGACTCAAAGTTTCTACCTTGATTAGAATGTAGTTCCAACTGTGCCCCGAATCTGCATATTCAGTTGTCCACGATCTGTTCCACTACGCTTTTCCCTTCCTGATTCGGTATGGCGACTGCTTCTGGCCATTTGCTGAAGTTGTCTATAACAACTTATATGCAACGGTTTCCGCTGTTCGTTTCTGGAAACGGGACAGCAATATCTATTGCTATTCTTTCGAACGGTGCCCCAACGTTGTACTGATGCATGGTTCTTTGCGTCTTTCTTGTTGGTCCCTTACAGGCGGTCTTCTCTTGCAGACACCCAGTAAAATTGCTCCTTCACTTTGTTTAAAGTCTAATTGATTCCCTAATGTCCTCCCGATACTCCCGCATGTAGCTCCCGTAATACATCTTTGACCATGGGCTCTGCAACGACAAGCGGTTATGAAAAAGATTTTCCGTGGGAGGACTCCCATTTTCATCTCAAGACACCATCCTGGACATGAACAGAATCCCATTGTGCCCAATACGCCTTCATAGTTGGACTACGATCCGAAATTGCTTGCCAATCTGGTTTCTCCGTGTATTCCCTCCATGTAAGAATCGGTTCAATGTCTGGGTCTTCCATCTGCGCTTCTCTGATCTTTTCGGTAGTCCAACCGTTGTTGGGCTCGGCTCTTATTCGCAGGGCGGTGATCAGCTCCTTATCTTTTTGGCGGGTGCACTGCTTGCAGTTCATTCCGGGTGATCGACGTGACAGTGCGTCAGCGTTAGAGTGCAGGGTGCCCTTACGATGCTGAATATCGAAATCGTAGCTCTGCAGCCTGTGAATCCATCCGTGAGTTGATGTAAGCTCTAAGCAACGCCAGCAAAGTCATTTAAAAACCGCGTGTAGTAAGTCGCAAGTCTTAGGAAGCTCCTTAGTTGATGTTTGTGCTTGGGAACCGGCCAATTTTTCATAGCTCCAATCTTTTCGGGATCGTTCCTCACTCTACTAGTCAAGATGATGTGTCCCAGGAATCGAACTTCGGATCTGAATAGTGCACACTGTTTTGAAATAAGCTTCAAATGGTCACTCCGAAGTCATAGGAATACCTCCGCAAGTTCTTTTGGTGTTCTTCAAATGATTTTTCCACGACAATTACATCATTTAGGTACACCAGACAGGTTTTCCAAGTTAATCCTCGCAAAACGCATTCCATCGACCGCTCAAAAGTTGCAGGAGCGATGCACAAAGCAAATGACATCACGTCCTTATGGTGAATCTGCACCTGCCAGTAGCCGCTCTTCAGATCCAATATGGAAAGCCATTCAGTTCCCTTTAGAGTATCGAGTGTGTTTCTGCAACTTCAGCCTGCTTGGCTAATGGCAAACGTCTTGCAGGCTGACGAATTGGTCTTGCATCTCTAGTGTCGATTTGATGTTTCACCAAGTGTGCGGCCATATTTCCAATCCTCTGCACAAATTTACTGCTACTGATTCAGTTTGCATGAGTTGAGAATCGATCTCGTTATGTCTGTCCGTTTAGTTGCTAGCACTGGTGTAGCAGTCTCTACTTCGGTTATGCTTGAGCATTTACCAATCACTTTTCGTTTTTGGATTCACACCTCATGTGCCCTGGTGCTTAAGACTCTTATTGGAACCATGTTGTTCTTTGGTTCCACCAACATTTTTCCAACGATGTAGTTTTGGAAATTATCGTCTGCATTTGGTTCAACAAGTAGGAATCGGTGGCTCCCAGTAACATCCTCTAGCTTAACCCATATAACAGTTTCTGATGACGGTAAGAACACTGGTATTCGATTGGGATCTCCACATTTCGATATCTCAAGACCTGCATGCCAATATCCGAAAATTTTTTTCCTGAGTCTTCATGAAGTCAACTCCAATAATGCATTGCATAGCTGCAAGTTCTTTCCCGCCGATGGTCGCATCTACTATCGGATTCCTGGTGTCTCTTAGTTTACCCAACTTCTGCCCGCAAAGTTGGTTCTTAAGCATTTCCCAACAGCAGGTCGATTTTTTTTCACTGACAGATGCTTCCCTCTGCTGTCTCCGACTGCTGTGATGTGGACAATTGCTGCGCATTGATGGATTCCTGCAAAACGCATTTAAAATAGGGAATTGTTATTCGGTAAAACCTCCTTTTTTTCACATAAGCATTCAATGGTGGCCAATTCTCTGCCTCGATGAGCTTTTTTTGATGGTTGATCAGCTGCCTCTAATGTCAGAGCATATGCTACGGCTTCAGCGGTTGTGCGTTTTCCTGCCATTCGTACTGCTAGTCGAAGTTTTGAGGCAGCTTTGACACGAGTGAAAACTTCCTTTGCCATCTGGTTAACGATCTCTTCACCAGTGTTTGGTTATGACAAATGTGCTAAGAGTACAATATCTGCGTGCAGCTGCTGAAGAGTTTCGTCTATCTTCTGGACTCTGCTGCACAGCTGCACTCGATAGACTTCTACACCGCATCTAGATTGCTTCTACGATAAAGACTTAGTTGCGTTGATTGTTAACGTTGATAGTTTGCAAAAGCTCCGCAGCTAGACCACGCAAAGCCATTTTAAGTGCGACGGCTTAGTCCTCGTCCTTCCAGCAGTTGGTCATGATAGCAGCTTCGAACTGTTTCTTATAAATTGACCATTGAGTATAACCGTCGAAAGACTTCATTTGCTGCATTCGTGGACAATCTCCAGAAATTTCCCTAACCTTTTGCTTCTTAACAGTTTTAAGCTCTTTAGCTAGGTCTCCGACTTTCTTGTCGATAGTCTCGAAATTATCCTCTACTTATCCTACATTCTGTTCAATTGCTGCTACATAATTTTCTACCTTCCCAACTTTAGCTTCTAAAGCGATAAATGTAGTTTCGACTTTTTCAAATCCATTTTCAATCACCGTGAATTTGGACTCGAGCACATTGTCAAACGTCTTACCCTGTTCCCCGAATTGTTTCTCGAGCTGCTTGCTTTGACCTTCGGACTGTTGGCGTTGTTCTGCTCGTAACCCTCCGAGGTTTTGTCGTTCAGCTTTCAGCTCCGCAGTAGTGAGCTGATCTAATGGTTTGCGAACCATTATTGTTTAATCACACCTTTTTTTACAAACACACACTTAATCGTAAACCAAATTACTGTTCGCTATTCTCGCTTTTTCACGATTCTCTATATTCACATCCATAGTTGGGCACTTAGTACTTGAGTTAAAAAAATTAAAGACTTAGGCGTTACGTTTGATTCGAAATCAAATTTTAATAAACACATAGACAGTACAATATCTGAAGGAAATTCCCTTCTTGGATTTATTAAAAAGAATAGCAAGGATTTTTCAGAGATAAAAAATCTTAAAACCTTACATTGTTCTTTAGTAAGATCTGTTTTGCAATACTGTTCTTTTATTTGGTCACCAGCTTATCAGGTGCATATAAATCGGAATGAACGCATACAAAAGTCTTTTTCAGGATATTGCCTTCGCCACTTTAATGGGTCAGTAGAAATGCCCAGTTGTGAGGAAAGATGTCGGATATTAAACTTAAAGTCCTTGGAAACGAGAAGAAATATTCAGGACATAATGTTTATAAAAGACATCGCTTCTAATAGAATAGACTCAACGTTTTTACTGTCCAATCTCTCTTTTTACGTTCCCGGTATACCGTTGCGTGAGCATGGCTTGTTTTATGAATCTAGTCATTCAACGAGCAATGGAAGGAATGTGCCTTTACCAATGTGCATTCGGAGTTTTAATTTAATATTCAATTTCGTTGATTCTAATATTGATGTTTCTATCAACAGAATTGCATTACAAAACTAGTGGTGGGTGCACGATTAGGCCGAACGCAACTTTCTCTTTCACGGCGAGTTAATTTGACGTTTTTAACAATTTTTCCCAAATACATAATTTTATTTCAATTAATGATCCTAGAATGGTATAAATGATGTCGAAATGAGATTATACGAACGTTTATTCCGTAATTCAAAGCAATCGGTGTTCATGTGAATAATGAATCCGTTATTGGCCAAAACTGAAATTTGCGTTTGGGGATAATTGGGCCAAAGCCAATTATGTGGAACTCATGAAAACAGTAATAGTAGTAAACAAATAAAATTTCATTCAATTTAGCAAAATAGTTTGCGAGAAATATATAAATATATGAAATATATATAATCCGTTATATTGATTTTCTCAAAAAACTTGATATACAGTTTTGTTGAAATTAATATGCTTGTAGCATACAAAAGTTTAATAAAACTCGTTATAGCGGTTTTTGAGAAAATTGAGGTTATGTATGATTTTTATATGGCGGGTACCAGTAATAACATGGCTAAAAGCAAACAAAAAAAATGGCCTAGAATTATGACCAAAAAAACGCTGGATAAGTAATTTGAAGAAAATCGGTCAAGTCGTTTAGGCTGGAGAGACTTGTACAGGCAGACGGACCGACGAACCGACGGACGGAATTCCAAAAAACACTTTTTTGAGTTCCGCTATCATCGTAATTAAAAAATGGTTAAATGAATTATTAAAATTGCTCGTAGGGTTTTTTTACTTTTGCTTAGAATTACTTACGAAGGTAATTATTGAAAGTACAAGGTTTTCCCTTAGGATAATTTATTACATTTTGTCTTCACACTAGGTGGACGTTTTTTTTGTTTTAATTAATTTGTTGTTTTTATTAATTTTTTGTTTTAAGTGTTTTAGTAATTTTTTTTCTGTTCAATTTGACAGAGTGTGCGGCCATATTTCCAATCCTCTGCACAAATTTACTGCTACTGATTCAGTTTGCATGAGTTGAGAATCGATCTCGTTATGTCTGTCCGTTTAGTTGCTAGCACTGGTGTAGCAGTCTCTACTTCGGTTATGCTTGAGCATTTACCAATCACTTTTCGTTTTTGGATTCACACCTCATGTGCCCTGTTGCTTAAGACTCTTATTGGAACCATGTTGTTCTTTGGTTCCACCAACATTTTTCCAACGATGTAGTTTTGGAAATTATCGTCTGCATTTGGTTCAACAAGTAGGAATCGGTGGCTCCCAGTAACACCCTCTAGCTTAACCCATATAACAGTTTCTGATGACGGTAAGAACACTGGTATTCGATTGGGATCTCCACATTTCGATATCTCAAGACCTGCATGCCAATATCCGAAATTTTTTTTCCTGAGTCTTCATGAAGTCAACTCCAATAATGCATTGCATAGCTGCAAGTTCTTTCCCGCCGATGGTCGCATCTACTATCGGATTCCTGGTGTCTCTTAGTTTACCCAACTTCTGCCCGCAAAGTTGGTTCTTAAGCATTTCCCAACAGCAGGTCGATTTTTTTTCACTGACAGATGCTTCCCTCTGCTGTCTCCGACTGCTGTGATGTGGACAATTGCTGCGCATTGATGGGTTCCTGCAAAACGCATTTAAGATAGG
The DNA here is from genome assembly GCA_949824845.1 of Rhingia rostrata. Taxonomy (NCBI): domain Eukaryota; kingdom Metazoa; phylum Arthropoda; class Insecta; order Diptera; family Syrphidae; genus Rhingia; species Rhingia rostrata. Next base: position 30,319,537 of record OX463759.1, read on the forward strand.
GAATTGTTATTCGGTAAAACCTCCATTTTTTCACAAAAGCATTCAATGGTGGCCAATTCTCTGCCTCGATGAGCTTTTTTTGATGGTTGATCAGCTGCCTCTAATGTCAGAGCATATGCTACGGCTTCAGCGGTTGTGCGTTTTCCTGCCATTCGTACTGCTAGTCGAAGTTTTGAGGCAGCTTTGACACGAGTGAAAACTTCCTTTGCCATCTGGTTAACGATCTCTTCACCAGTGTTTGGTTATGACAAATGTGCTAAGAGTACAATATCTGCGTGCAGCTGCTGAAGAGTTTCGTCTATCTTCTGGACTCTGCTGCACAGCTGCACTCGATAGACTTCTACACCGCATCTAGATTGCTTCTACGATAAAGATTTAGTTGCGTTGATTGTTAACGTTGATAGTTTGCAAAAGCTCCGCAGCTAGACCACGCAAAGCCATTTTAAGTGCGACGGCTTAGTCCTCGTCCTTCCAGCAGTTGGTCATGATAGCAGCTTCGAACTGTTTCTTATAAATTGACCATTGAGTATAACCGTCGAAAGACTTCATTTGCTGCATTCGTGGACAATCTCCAGAAATTTCCCTAACCTTTTGCTTCTTAACAGTTTTAAGCTCTTTAGCTAGGTCTCCGACTTTCTTGTCGATAGTCTCGAAATTATCCTCTACTTTTCCTACATTCTGTTCAATTGCTGCTACATAATTTTCTACCTTCCCAACTTTAGCTTCTAAAGCGATAAATGTAGTTTCGACTTTTTCAAATCCATTTTCAATCACCGTGAATTTGGACTCGAGCACATTGTCAAACGTCTTACCCTGTTCCTCGAATTGTTTCTCGAGCTGCTTGCTTTGACCTTCGGACTGTTGGCGTTGTTCTGCTCGTAACCCTCCGAGGTTTTGTCGTTCAGCTTTCAGCTCCGCAGTAGTGAGCTGATCTAATGGTTTGCGAACCATTATTGTTTAATCACCCCTTTTTTTACAAACACACACTTAATCGTAAACCAAATTACTGTTCGCTATTCTCGCATTTTCACGATTCTCTATATTCACATCCATAGCTGGGCACTTAGTACTTGAGTTAAAAAAATTAAAGACTTAGGCGTTACGTTTGATTCGAAATCAAATTTTAATAAACACATAGACAGTACAATATCTGAAGGAAATTCCCTTCTTGGATTTATTAAAAAGAATAGCAAGGATTTTTCAGAGATAAAAAATCTTAAAACCTTACATTGTTCTTTAGTAAGATCTGTTTTGCAATACTGTTCTTTTATTTGGTCACCAGCTTATCAGGTGCATATAAATCGGAATGAACGCATAAAAAAGTCTTTTTCAGGATATTGCCTTCGCCACTTTAATGGGTCAGTAGAAATGCCCAGTTGTGAGGAAAGATGTCGGATATTAAACTTAAAGTCCTTGGAAACGAGAGGAAATATTCAGGACATAATGTTTATAAAAGACATCGCTTCTAATAGAATAGACTCAACGTTTTTACTGTCCAATCTCTCTTTTTACGTTCCCGGTATACCGTTGCGTGAGCATGGCTTGTTTTATGAATCTAGTCATTCAACGAGCAATGGAAGGAATGTGCCTTTACCAATGTGCATTCGGAGTTTTAATTTAATATTCAATTTCGTTGATTCTAATATTGATGTTTCTATCAACAGAATTGCATTACAAAACTAGTGGTGGGTGCACGATTAGGCCGAACGCAACTTTCTCTTTCACGGCGAGTTAATTTGACGTTTTTAACAATTTTTCCCAAATACATAATTTTATTTCAATTAATGATCCTAGAATGGTATAAATGATGTCGAAATGAGATTATACGAACGTTTATTCCGTAATTCAAAGCAATCGGTGTTCATGTGAATAATGAATCCGTTATTGGCCAAAACTGAAATTTGCGTTTGGGGATAATTGGGCCAAAGCCAATTATGTGGAACTCATGAAAACAGTAATAGTAGTAAACAAATAAAATTTCATTCAATTTAGCAAAATAGTTTGCGAGAAATATATAAATATATGAAATATATATAATCCGTTATATTGATTTTCTCAAAAAACTTGATATACAGTTTTGTTGAAATTAATATGCTTATAGCATACAAAAGTTTAATAAAACTCGTTATAGCGGTTTTTGAGAAAATTGAGGTTATGTATGATTTTTATATGGCGGGTACCAGTAATAACATGGCTAAAAGCAAACAAAAAAAATGGCCTAGAATTATGACCAAAAAAACGCTGGATAAGTAATTTGAAGAAAATCGGTCAAGTCGTTTAGGCTGGAGAGACTTGTACAGGCAGACGGACCGACGAACCGACGGACGGAATTCCAAAAAACACTTTTTTGAGTTCCGCTATCATCGTAATTAAAAAATGGTTAAATGAATTATTAAAATTGCTCGTAGGGTTTTTTTACTTTTGCTTAGAATTACTTACGAAGGTAATTATTGAAAGTACAAGGTTTTCCCTTAGGATAATTTATTACATTTTGTCTTCACACTAGGTGGACGTTTTTTTTGTTTTAATTAATTTGTTGTTTTTATTAATTTTTTGTTTTAAGTGTTTTAGTAAAATTTTTTCTGTTCAATTTGACAGATACCACTATTCCAGCCATTCATTCCAGGGCGCATTCATTCACTCCAATCGAAACTAAATCGATCTGTTCGATTCTCACACATCAGGGTCGGTTTGTGCACTACAATCCGAAATTATAACACTGTGTTTGATGAGGGGTTGTCCGTTACGTTGCTAGAAGAAAACGTTGCTACAACACTGGGACTAAAAGGACACAGCCTTCCACTTACTCTACAATGGTATAACGAGAAAAAAAAACAGAATCATCCAAGAAAGTTTCATTTTACATCAAGTAACGAAATAACAACACCGAAAACTATGTATTGAAAAACGACCGCACAGTTCACATTCAAACGTTTTCCAAGGAGAATTATGATCACTTGAAGAATGTATAGTGCGTACCAAAACAGTTGGCCATTCTACTGCGCAGGTCTCTTAAAATGTGTTTTACAATCTCTTAAAATTGCAAAAACAAGCATAAAGAGACGAAAATGGGTGGAAAACGATGTATACCCTGCCTTGTGTTCAAGATAGCTGTCGCGATCTCACTGAGGGTGGTTTCTTCATTTTCCTTCTGTTATACTGAAATTAGGAGCGGAGGAAAAATATAGACCATTATATGTCAACTTTACTTGGAGGAAAATATATTGTTTCGTTTTTTGTCTTGTCGGTTCTTTGTAGGAGTATGATGTGATCACGGTCGGATAGATTAAGCAAAACATTGTACATAAATTGATTGTGTGACTGTGTCTGTATGAAGGTGTACGGTTTTAGATTTAAACCCTATTTGCTCATTATGCTTTCGTTGATCATTATTAATTGTGTCGTGCATATTGATCATGTAGGTACTGATATTGGCACGCAAAGTAAAGTAAATTGCAGTGTCACACCAATTTTTTTTTGTTTATATCATTAAATTTGGGCGAGGTAGGTAAATTTAATAAAAAAAATTACAATTTGGGAATTTTTGGAAACGTAAACGATGTTATACCCAATAACAATAGGCACGATTTTCTGTCACAAAAAAGAGGATGGGGTATTAAACGGTTCGTTAGAGACAAAATGGTGAACGTTCTTGATTCTTCAATAATTTTTTTTAAGAAATGCAGTTTTTAAAACTTATTGAACTACCCACCACTTTTAAATTTGTAACCTTGATTAAAAGTGTAAATTATAGCGAGATAAAATTGAGCACACCACCCATACAGGTACCTAGCGCTAAACCACGAAATGTTCAACCATAAAAAGGGTTGGGAACCCTTTCAAATACAATCGGACTTCTAGGTAGAAATGTATAAAAGTCGACCTCATAATAAAAAATTAGGTTTATTTAGATATTCAACAGCATTTTAGTTCTAAGCACTGTAAAGTTGGGTTACGCATTGTAAATTACAGGCAAAAACACTTAGTGATTAAATCTCTTTCGCGTCATTTTTGTTCTCTTAAATCCTCTCTCTGCGCAATCGACCGTTGGCCAACTGTTTTGGTACGGACTATACCAATAGCCAACTACAAAGATGCAAGGCTAGTGCTCCTAATTGGGCTCGATAATTGCTACTTAGGACAACTAATTAATTAATGATTTACCAGAACAGTCCTATGCAGCAGGAACTAAATTAGGTTGGGTTGCATACGGGCCATTGAATCTAGCTGGAATTGTTTGTCCGCCAAGAGTGCTTCATAATTATCATTCCAAAACATTGAATAGAATAGAAACTGGTGTGAGAAGTTCTAATGCAATTTTTGAATCCTATGACGATATTCGTTCAAGGAAAATTATTTTGAAACAACCGAGAAAGTTGGGAAACGCTATTAAACTGGTCTTCTATGGCGTAAAGATAACACCATCTTACCGACTTCTTCGAGTTTCACTATGGCCTGTTAAATATTGAAGCAAAAATGCCCAAGAATAAAAGGTATGCCACAATGTACAAAACGGAAATAAACAAATACATCTCCAGAGCTTATGCCAATCTTCTTTCGCCACAGGATGCTGTAGATGAAGTTCCAACGACTTGGTATCTTCCACATTTTGGGATGGTCAATTCTAATAAACCAAACAAAATACGGATAGTCTTTGATGCCGCTGCTGAGTCTTCCAACGTCTCGTTAAACTCAAATCTTTTGAAAGGGCCGGAACATACACAGCCTCTTGTTGTCATCATTTATTAATTCCACCAAGGTATTATCGCTGTTGCAGGGTATATTCAGGATATGTTTTCTCAAGTACGATTTATAACTGCTGACCAGAATTCACAACGCTTCTTGTGGAGGGATGGGGACTCTAAAAATACAATGCGAGTTTATTCAATGACTTCTATGATGTTTGGGACGATCTGCTCTCCTTGCTGCGCAGAATATGTGAATAATATCAATGCCATCGAACATTGGTCAGAAATGCCGAAAGGAGCAAAATCCGTCATCGAAAACCCCTATGTCGACGATCTTGTTTTAAGCTTTGATTCCGAAGCGGAAGCAGAAAAAGCCACTCTAGAAGCAGTTAAGATTAATAGCGCGGCTGGTTTTCGACTAGGTAACTTTGTTTCAAATTGCAAACAATTGCAAGTGAAATTGAACATAGATAATACATCAAAAGAAGAAAAGGTTTTCTATATTCACCTTTTCAGAGTAATTTCAGAGTAATACAGACAAGATTAAAGGTATGTTTTGGAATACCAATAACGAGACATTTGAGTTCCAGTTCAAATTCCAAAAAATTGCAAGAGTTGTTATTGAAACGAAACGACCGCAAATGAAATGAGAAATTTTTGGGATAATAATGACTGTTTATGATCCCCTTGGGCTTTTAGCGAATTTCATGGTATTTGTCAAATTGTTGCTACAAGCAACTTGGAAACAACAAATTGGTTGGGATGATAATTTGTCTCATCAGCTGTGTACAGCAGCAGTGGAAGTCAAATTCATATAGCACTTGTCGCTGCTAAGACAAGGTGTGCTTCACAAAGGGGCATGACAATCCCACGTCTTGAGCTGCAAGCTGCAGTTCTTGGAAGCCGTCTTGCTACATCGATTGAGAACTGTCATGATTTTCTATTCAGCCATAATATTTTGGATTCGCTCAATAACCAGAATATACAAGCAGTTTGTTGCCTGTAGAATTTCCGAAATTCTTACTAGCTCAGTAAAATTGCAGTGGCGATGGTTGCCATCAGAAATAAACGCAGCTGATGACGCTACGCGTTCCCGATTTGCTTCAAAGTTTGGGGCAGAGTCTAGGTGAATCTTAGGTCCAGAATTTCCGCTTAGGAGCGAAGAATCTTGGCCGAAGAAACTCAAATTTTAGACTCAGAACATTGCGGTTCAGGAGAATTGCCAGCTCGAGTCATGTTGATAAACACTGGTGAGTCTTTGTTCAATTATGCAAATTTTTCATTATATTATAGAATGAAGCCGGCCTTCGAATGATAAAACACTTTTCTATTTTATGTTTAACAATAATTTACTTAAACACACTCTTACTTCTAGTATTAGAATATTTACAAAATGATTTCTCATTTAACAATTCAATTACACTAATTTGAAATCAAACACCGACGATTAAATTCGAGCACTATAATCACTTTCCGAAATTCACTATTCAAATGACGTTCAGGTCACGTTTAAGACTAACTCTCTGGTTGTCACTTGATCTCTTTTTATACAATAACACATACAGATTGCATATTCTCGGAGATTTCCGCATTCACTAGATGGCTCGAGAAGTGGTTTTGACAGATTCATTCCAATGGGCATTCATTCATTCCAATCGACACTAAATTAATCTGATGGATGTTCACACATCAGGGTAGGTTCGTACACTAAAATCCAAAACTATATCATTACCTCCTAAACTTATTCGTCCCGAAGAAGTGTATCCTCAAATTCATAACGATGTTACCGATCCAGATGCACTACCTTTAATTATCATCGAAGTCCTTTCTGTATTCGGTAGACGACGTCGATTATACGCTTCACAATTTTGTAGGGGCCTTCCCATTTCGGCAGTAGCTTCGGTGATATTCCTTGTTTACGTTGGGGATTTTTCAGCCACACCATATATCCTTCCCGAAATACAGTTCCTGTTGCTCTGATATCGTACCTGGTTTTCATACGAACACTCGGAATCTTTCGCGTAGATCATCAATGTAGTCATTTTCAGTGGTCGGCTCTACCGTTGGGGATCCGAACATTACTTCACTAGGCAACCTTAGTGCTCGGCCAAATAAGACTTCACATGGGGAGTGCCAGTCATGCTATGGACCGCGCTTCGGTACGCCAATAGGAACAAGGGAATGCAACGATCCTATTTTCGTCGATTTTCGTCTACTACCTTGGAGAGGTGTTCTTTCAAGGTTCGATTGATTCGTTCCACCATTTTGTCCGACTGTGGATGCATCGGTGTCGTTCTGGTCTTCTTAATACCTAACCGCTGGCAAATATCCTGGAATACTCTAGACTCAAAGTTTCTACCTTGATTAGAATGTAGTTCCAACTGTGCCCCGAATCTGCATATTCAGTTGTCCACGATCTGTTCCACTACGCTTTTCCCTTCCTGATTCGGTATGGCGACTGCTTCTGGCCATTTGCTGAAGTTGTCTATAACAACTTATATGCAACGGTTTCCGCTGTTCGTTTCTGGAAACGGGACAGCAATATCTATTGCTATCCTTTCGAACGGTGCCCCAACGTTGTACTGATGCATGGTTCTTTGCGTCTTTCTTGTTGGTCCCTTACAGGCGGTCTTCTCTTGCAGACACCCAGTAAAATTGCTCCTTCACTTTGTTTAAAGTCTAATTGATTCCCTAATGTCCTCCCGATACTCCCGCATGTAGCTCCCGTAATACATCTTTGACCATGGGCTCTGCAACGACAAGCGGTTATGAAAAAGATTTTCCGTGGGAGGACTCCCATTTTCATCTCAAGACACCATCCTGGACATGAACAGAATCCCATTGTGCCCAATACGCCTTCATAGTTGGACTACGATCCGAAATTGCTTGCCAATCTGGTTTCTCCGTGTATTCCCTCCATGTAAGAATCGGTTCAATGTCTGGGTCTTCCATCTGCGCTTCTCTGATCTTTTCGGTAGTCCAACCGTTGTTGGGCTCGGCTCTTATTCGCAGGGCGGTGATCAGCTCCTTATCTTTTTGGCGGGTGCACTGCTTGCAGTTCATTCCGGGTGATCGACGTGACAGTGCGTCAGCGTTAGAGTGCAGGGTGCCCTTACGATGCTGAATATCGAAATCGTAGCTCTGCAGCCTGTGAATCCATCCGTGAGTTGATGTAAGCTCTAAGCAATGCCAACAAAGTCATTTAAAAACCGCGTGTAGTAAGTCGCAAGTCTTAGGAAGCTCCTTAGTTGATGTTTGTCCTTGGGAACCGGCCAATTTTTCATAGCTCCAATCTTTTCGGGATCGTTCCTCACTCTACTAGTCAATATGATGTGTCCCAGGAATCGAACTTCGGATCTGAATAGTGCACACTGTTTTGAAATAAGCTTCAAATGGTCACTCCGAAGTCATAGGAATACCTCCGCAAGTTCTTTTGGTGTTCTTCAAATGATTTTTCCACGACAATTACATCATTTAGGTACACCAGACAGGTTTTCCAAGTTAATCCTCGCAAAACGCATTCCATCGACCGCTCAAAAGTTGCAGGAGCGATGCACAAAGCAAATGACATCACGTCCTTATGGTGAATCTGCACCTGCCAGTAGCCGCTCTTCAGATCCAATATGGAAAGCCATTCAGTTCCCTTTAGAGTATCGAGTGTGTTTCTGCAACTTCAGCCTGCTTGGCTAATGGCAAACGTCTTGCAGGCTGACGAATTGGTCTTGCATCTCTAGTGTCGATTTGATGTTTCACCAAGTGTGCGGCCATATTTCCAATCCTCTGCACAAATTTACTGCTACTGATTCAGTCTACATGAGTTAAGAATAAATCTCGTTATGTCCGTCCATTTAGTTGGTGGCACTGATGTAGCAGTCTCCACTTCGGTTATGCTTGATGTTGCGTTAACCGGAACACATTTACCAATCACTTTTCTTTTTGGATTCTCACCTCATGTGGTTTAAGACTCTTATTGGAACCATGTTGTTCTTTGGTTCCACCAACATTTTTCCAACGATGAAGTTTTGGTTATCGTCTGCATTGGTTCAAGAAGAAGGAATCGGTGGCTCCCAGGATCACCCTCCAACTTAACCGATATAACAGTTTTTGACGGTAGACCGTAGTCAATTGGGATCTCCACATTTCGATATCTCAAGACCTGCATGCCAATATCCAAAATTATTTCACGAGTCTTCATGAAGTCAACTCCAATAACGCATTCATCACAAATATCAGCCACCAGGAATTTATGGTGGAAGGCGAGTCCCACCAAGTATATCGTCAGCCGTCCTTCCCCATATACTCGAGTTCTTCCTCCAGTTGCCGTCCTCAGGCAATAGCTGCTGGTGTTATGCAGCCAAGACACACGGACGATGTCTTTTCGGATAATGGAAACAGTAGCTCCAGTATCAATTGTAGCTGCAAGTTCTTTCCCGCCGACGGTCGCATCTACTATCAGACTCCTGGAGTCTCTCTTAGTTTGGGATACTTGGATTATGGTCCTGGGGGCGGCGATTCCAGAACCCAACTTCTGCATCGCGAGGTTGGTTCTTAAGCATTTCCCGACTACTGGTACTGAGACTTAATAACAGTCGATTGTTGTTACTGTTGATGTTATATCCTTACGCTGGTGAAGAGATCATCAACCAGATGGCAATAGACGCTTTCACTCGTGTTATAGCTGATTCAAAACTTCAACAAAACTTCAAACTTCTGACATTAAAGGCAGCTGATCAAGTATCCCAAGGAGCTCATGGAGTCAGGGAATGCGCTACCATTGAATGCTCTCGTGAAAGAACGAAGTTTTCACAGAATAACAATTCCCGAGCTCAAATGCGTTGCTGGAACTGCAACAAAACTGGACATCTAATACGTCAGTGCAGGAACCCATCAAAGCGCAGCAATTGCCCACATTGCAAAAGTCGGGACAGCAGAGGGAAGCGTCTGGCAGTGACAACAGTCGATTTGCAGTTATGAATTCCCAGTACCAGCAGTTGGGGAAATGCTTAATAACCGACGTCCTCAGGACCACAATCCAAGTATCTCAAACTAAGAGAAACAACAGGAGTCTGATAGTAGATGCGACCATCGGCGGGAAAGAACTTGCAGCTTCAATTGATACTGGAGCTACTGTTTCCGTGAGCCTTGGCTGCATAACACCAGTAGCTATTGCCTGAGGACGGCAACTGGAGGAAGAACTCGAGTATATGGGGAAGTACGGCTGACGATATACTTGGTGGGACTCGCCTTCCCCCATAAATTCCTGGTGGCTGATATTTGTGATGAATGCGTTATTGGAGTTTACTTCATGAAGACTCATGAACTGGAGAAAAAACTCGAGTATATGTGGAAGTACGGCTGACGAAATACTTGGCGGGACTCGCCTTCTCCCATGCATTCCCCGTGCCTGATATTTGTGAGGAATGCATTATTGGAGTGGACTTCATGAAAGCTCATGAAATGATTTCGGATATTGGCATGCATGTCTTGAGATATCAAAATGTGGAGATCCCAATGGAATACGGTCTACCAGAAGCAGCTATTATGAGAACAGTCTTCGGGAAGGAACAAGTGTTACCGCAGTCATCAGAAAATGTTATAATTTAGTCGCTGCAGGGGGTGGAAAATATGGCCGCACACACTTGGTGCAACATCAAATCGACACTGAAGATGCTAGACCAATTCGTCAGCCTGCAAGGTGGCTGCCATTAGCCAAGCAGGTTGAAGTTGCAGAAATGATTGCGACAATGGAAAGGGACGGACTGAGAGAAAACTCCAATAGCCCGTGGGTATCACCAGTGGTACTGTTTAAGAAGAAAGATGGCAGCACCCGGTTCTGCGTTGACTATCGGCTGCTCAACAATGTTACCAAGAAGAACAGTTATCCTATACTTAGGATTGATGACGCACTCGATACTCTAAAGGGATCTGAATAGTTTTCCACACTGGATCTGAAGAGCGGCTACTGGCAGGTGCAGATTCACCCTAAGGACAGGGAGAATACGGCCTTCACCACAGGAAATGGCTTGTGGCAGTTCAACGTGATACCATTTGGTTTGTGCAATGCTCCTGCAACTTTTGAGCGACTGATGGAATGCGCTTTGCGAGCATTAACTTAGAAGATCTGTCTGGTGTACTTAGGTGATGTAATTTTCGTGGGAAAATCATTTGAACAACACCAAAAGAACTTGCGGGAGGTATTCCTAAGACACCGGAGTACCCATTTGAAGCTTAATCCAAAGAAGTGGGCACTATTCAGATCCGAATTTCGATTCCTGGGACACATCATCTCGACTAGTGGAGTGAGGACCGATCCCGAAAAGATTGAAGCTGTCAAAAATTGGCCGGTCCCCAAGGACAAACATCAACTAAGGAGTTTCCTAGGACTTGCGACTTACTACCGGCGGTTTGTAAGGGATTTGGTAGCCTACTTCAGCAAGGTTCTTTCCAGACCTGAAAGAAACTATTGTGTTACCAGGAGGGAACTCTTAGCGTTAATCCTGGCGACGAAGAATTTCCATAAATATCTCTATGGGAGGAAGTTCCTTCTTCGTACAGACCAAGTGGATGCTTCAATTTAAAAATCCAGAAGGTCAAGTTGCTAGATGGATTGAGAGGCTGCAGAGCTACGATTTCGATATTCAGCATCGTAAGGGCACCCTGCACTCTAACGCTGACGCACTCCGTGAACACATCTAGAAACAACTCTGAAGGCGTATTGGGCACAATGGGATTCTCTTCCTGCCCAGGATGGTGTCCTGAGAAGAAAATGGGAGTCCACCGACGGAAAATCCTTTGTATCACAGCTTGTGTCCATGGTGAAAGATGTACTACGGGAGCTACATGGTGGAGTATCGGGAGGACATTTGGGAATCAATAATACCTTAGACAATGTGAGGGAACGATTCTACTGGCTATCTGCAAGAGAAGACATCTACAAGTGGTGCCGAAAATGCATTACATGCGCCGCGTGTAAGGGACCAAAACGAAAGATGCAAGGAACCATGCATCAGTACAACGTTGGGGCATCGTTCGAAAGAATAGCAAAAGATGTTGCAGGCCTGTTTCCAGAAACGAACAGCGGAAACCGTTACATATTAGTTTCTATGTATTACAGATCGTGGACAAATGGATATGCAGATTCAGGGCACCGTTGGAACTACATTCTGATCAATGTAGAAACTTTGAGACCAGAGTATTCCAGGATATTTGCAAGCGGTTAGGTATTAAGAAGACCAGAGTCAGATGGAATGGTGGAACGATTCAATCGAACCTTGAAAGAACACCTCTCCAAGGTAGTAGACGACAATCGATGAAACTGGGATCGTTGCATTCCCTTGTTCCTGATGCCGTTCCGAAGCGCGGTCCATAGCACGACTGGACAATCCCCATGTGGAGTCTTATTTGGCTGGGCATTGAGGTTGCCTAGTGAAGTAATGACTACATTGATGAGCTACACGAAAGACTCCGAAATATCCAGGTACGATATCAGAGCAACAGGGACTGTATTTCGGGAAGGAGATTTGGTGTATAATCCCCAACGTAAGCAAGGAATATCGCCGAAGCTACTGCTGAAATGGCAAGGCCCCTACAAAATTCTAAAGCGTATAAGCGACGTCGTCTACCGAATACAGACAGGACTTCGAGGAAAAGTTAAGGTAGTGCATCTGGATCAGTTACATCGTTATGAAGGTGAAACTTATAATACACTTGCTCGGGACGAACAAGTTTTGGAGAAGGGGAAATGATATAATTTCGGATTGTAGTGTATGAACCTACCCTGATGTGTGAAAATCGAACAGAGCCATCTAGTGTCGATTGGAATGTATGAATGCTGTCTGGAATGAATGAATGCCCATTGGAATGAATCTGTCAGAACCACTTCTCGAACCATCTAGTAAATGCGGGAATCTCTGGGAATATGCCATCTCTATGTGGAATGGTATAAATTGAGATGAAGCGACAACGAGAGAGTTACCAGAGAGTTAATTACTTATGTGAATTTGGATAGCGATTATAGTTAGGGCACGAATTGAATCGTTAGTATTTGATTTCATATAAGTGTAATTGAATTGTTAAATGAGAAACCGTTTTGTAAATAATATAATTCTAGAAATAAGAGTGTGTTTAAATAAATTATTGTTAAATATAAAACAGAAATGTGTTTTATCATTCGAAGCCCGGCTTCATTCTACAATATTTTCAAAAGAAAAGTTTTTTTATTTTTTTATGATCGGAACAACCACTGCGATGTATTCGGTTTGTCGAAGAATCTAGGCTATAAAAGGATGAAGTACATATGAAATGAATCGGCACACTATATTTATTCAAAATTGACCACTACCAAAGAATATAGAACCTTATAGTAGGTATTGATATTGATACCCCAATGTTCACATTGCTACCCCAGCATCAAACAACAGCATTGCCGTCGCATACGATCTCTTCGCACTTACCGCCCGAGTTACGTTGTCTATTAATTCCCACAGTCTTCCACAGTCTTTCCCACAGGAAACGCTCAAGACAGCTCAAATTCTTTAGAGCTCATAAAGCAAAAGTATTCAGTTTCACCGTGAGAAGTCAATGTGAAAATTAATTGATAACGTGACGTTCAGAATATTTTTGATGAAATAATAAAGACAATTCTTAATCGTCACTCCTAAGAGTCGGTCTATTTTATTTATACTACTTCTTTTGTTTTTGTCATCACTCCGAAGAGTCGGCAGTCGTTTTTCTTTCAACAAACTGACATAACATAACTGGCGCCGTCGGGATATAGATCTGAAGATACTAGAATCGAACAACACTTAAGTGTAATGTAAAAAATATTAAAACATACAAAGTGAGAGAGTGTAAAACAGTGAAAGTGAAATAGTTGCTTATGCCGAAGAATCTAAAAAATTGTTTGATAACAACCGCAATATAGGTGCGATCGAAATGGAAAACTAAGGGATGAGGTTCTGCAACTGCGGAATGTCATACTACAACAGGAGCAACAATTGTTGCAATACCAACAACAAACACAGCAACAACAGCAAATGCAGTAACAACTACAGCAACAACAACAATCAACTCAAGGTCAACAGCAGGAAAACCAAGAATCAGCACAACAACATGTACTTCAACTTAGTCCAGAAAGTTTCTTATCGCAATTCAGACATTTGAAGCCACTTAATGGAAAAGATGAATTTCCATTGTCATTAAGTCTGTGAATACGACATTATAGCTGTGCAACTAAACCATCAACTAAGTTTCTTCGGAATGCAAATCGTCATCAGTGAAAAATTCAAGGTGAAGCAGGAAGGTGCATTCAGTAACTTGGGGAAAATCCGGATTGGAGCAGTAATGGGTGATCTAAGTAGAGATACTTTTTTCAATAGCCTTTTTTGACAGATCACGTGTGAGTCGTGTCATGCTGTCATGTTATTTTTGTTTAGTATTGTTTGGCATTTCATAATGGAAAGACTTACGCGTGAACAACGTTTACAAATTGTTCAACTTTATTATGAAAATTCACGTTTTGTGAGGAATGTGTTTCGTGCACTTCGCTCAACTTATGGTCAACATAATCGGCCTACTGATTCAACACCATCACCGGCCGGTCGATTGGCCACCAAGATCGTGTGATATCACACCGTTAGACTTTTTCCTGTGGGGATATGTAAAGTCAAAAGCTTATGCCGACAAACCCGCTTCGATTTAGGCCTTGGAGGAAAACATCACGCGTGTCATTCGCCAGTTACCAGTCGAAATGCTCGAACGAGTGATCGAAAATTGGACTCAACGGATGGACCATCTGCGACGTAGCAACGGCCAACATTTGATAGACATAATCTTCAAAAAATAAATGCCAAAGAATGTTCTTTCAAATGATAATAAGCATGCTCCATTCAATTTGAATTTTCTGTGTTTTTTTCTTTAAAAAATTAGGGAACCTCGAAATGTATCACCCTTTATAACAACAGAGCTGAAACAACATTTTCAGCCGCACGAAAGTTACACGGAACTCTTCAATTATTTTCGTTCTGTAAAGGTTAGTAATTTAAAAGAATTATTCGATGAGTTTAGAAATAAAAGTTTTCAATTAAATGGAATATATGAATTCGATGATAGAAGACCTGATATCTACAAACCCGAATAATAGCGACCTTAAAGAAATTCTAATTGAGAAAATAGATGGAACCATTAGTGCTCATATAGAAGAAAATTCAAGTATTATCTCAATTTATAATAAATACGTTAGATTAAGACTGTTAGAGCATTTTAGATGTGTAGACATACAACATAGGAAAAATTTACCCCAAAAGTTTACAAATTGAAACTCGCGATTCTCCCAGATAGTTAGTAATGACAACAATAATACCTCTTATTCTTACAATAACGGAAGCCCAAATAATAGCCAAAGAAATATAAACAACGGAAGCCAAAATAATAGACAACATGAAAACAATCGATATACATCTCAAAGAAATTCCTCTCGAAACTCACGAGTTCCACATACAAATAATACTAATTTCAACAAACGATATAAAGCTCAAGGTAACCAAAACTCAAGAATTTTTCGTAATGTAAACAATACTAACGGTAACAATCGACAACCTGCCCAAGGAATTTTTTTCAAAATTCAATTGTTTCGCAAAACACAAATGAAAATCCGGTGGAGATGATGTCGATTGGCAATATCCAAGAAGCCGCGGTAAATTTTACAAACATGCCTCGTAACGTACTACATCAAAGGCAAAGAAAACAAGGTAGCTGATTTTTAAGCAGAATTGATCAAGTTAGTAATCAAATAAAATTATTTGAAAATCATTTTAACGAAAATGCCGAATAACAAATGAGTTCCCACGAATCCTTACAAATATCGACAGTCTATTCCCAAGAAGAGAACAGCAACAACCACATCCCGGTTTTAGAAACTGTAGTAAATCGGTTTAAAACTCAAATTATAATCCAAGAAAAAAAAGAAGCGGAAACTGAAAAGATTTTTAACAATAAACGAATTTTTATCGAGAAAAATGACATACCTGAAATATTTTTGATATAGTCCGAAGACATATCAACAGAGGTAAGATTGGTATTTATTGTGAATTACACGATTCTCTTTACAATATTGTTCAGAGGAAATTAATTGAATTAGGAAACCCACATGTTAAATTTGTAAAATGTAGTTTTTTAGCGAAAGACGAAAAAGAGTCCCTGAAACAAATATCTTTGTTTCACAAAGTGGAATCGGGTCACTCCGGAATAATTGCTAATTACGAAGGGATAAAGACGAAAGTATTTTTCCCAAATTTAAAAATTTTAATTAATAATATTATAAATAATTGTGACACTTGCACCGCTGCGAAATACGATAGGTATCCAATTAGGAAATAAATTGATATTACAGAATCTCCGGACGACATCAACGAAATCATTCACATAGATGCCTACACAAACAGCAAACACAATTTTATAAATTTTGTAGACAAATTTTCCACACATGCAGTTAGTTTTTTTCTTGAAGATAGGAACCATACAACACTAATAGAGAAATTAAGGCCATTTATTTCAATTAAAGAGAAAATTTAATTGCAATAGCATAACAATTCTGCAAAGATGAATGTATAGAAGTCCATTTTGTCAAACCGAATAACCATACGGGAAATTACGATGCGGAGAGGTTGAATAACACGTTAACGGAAAAAATTAAAGTTCTTAATATAGAAAATAAAGTTCCAAATATTTAAAGCTGTAGAATTTTAGAACCACTCATTTTATTCGACAATTAAAGCTAATCCGATAGATGATCAAAATCGTACTGTCGATAACAATCTTGTTAAAGAGAGAATCGAGGCGAGAAAGATTAGCTCAATTAATACACTTAATAAAAAAAGAGTGGACAAGGAGACCAGAAAGAAGGATTTATAAAAAATTATTTTAGCCTTAGGCACAAAGAACAGCCCAAATCTCGAAAATATCCATTGGAAGGTGTGCATGAAAATAATATTAAAAGACCGCTAAAATTTTCAGATAAGCGTTGGCCAAGCAGCCCTCGTAATTGAAAAGATCGAATAGGAATTGGGATTTACGGAAATCAAAATAGATGAAGTAGATATTGTCAGTAAATTTGAAATTGTTTTACATGTCATTCATCCTAAAGAAATTCTTAACATTGTTTTGGAACTTGAACGCAGTATAAATGACTCTAATTTTGAAAGCAAAGTTTCCCATACTCAACAAACTTCTTCGATTAAAAACAAAGCTTCTTTACCGCAGAAGTAAAGAGGACCTATTAACATAGTTGGATGTAGCTTAAAATGGCTTTTTGTAACTCTTAGCGCAGATGACAAGATTGAGATTGAAGAGCAATTAAAATTAAGAGAAGAAAACAGTCATAACACAATTAAAGCAATAAATAAGCAGATAAAAATTACCGAAAATTTTAACAATTCTCTTACTTTATTAAAAATTATCTTGGAAGCGGATAGAAATAATATTATAAATGAACTCAATGAAATAAGTAAAATTGAAAAACAAGTTACTGAACAGGTAAATTATTTAGAACAACAACTTAGGATTAATATGTTAAAAGAACAAATTGATTCAATCCAAGATAATATTGTTTCAGCTGGATTAGCAATTATTCATCCAAGTATACTTAGTAACGAAGAAATAAACAAATATCAATATGACATACAAAATTGAAATTTATATAAATGATTCTATTTTCCTTGCAGTTAAAATTAATGTAATTATTTTAAAAACAGATAAAAAATGAACTGTACCAATTAAACATTTTAAAAATAATCAAATTGACGAAGAACTTGAATATATTGTACGAATTAATAATGAGACCTATAGGTTCGAAAATGATTTGAATTTATCAGAATTAAAATTAAGCAAGAATTATG
The DNA here is from genome assembly GCA_949824845.1 of Rhingia rostrata. Classification (NCBI taxonomy): domain Eukaryota; kingdom Metazoa; phylum Arthropoda; class Insecta; order Diptera; family Syrphidae; genus Rhingia; species Rhingia rostrata. The sequence continues at coordinate 30,337,118 of OX463759.1, forward strand.
TAATAAAAAGAAATTGTAAGTTAGTCAAAAGCCGAGACGAAGAATTAATTGAAATCGGAACTGATCTTGTTATTCTTAATAACGTCAAAAATAAACGTTTTAAAAGTACTTGTGATGAGAGAAATCTTCAACTTTCTGGTAGTTTTATTATAAATTTTGCAAACTGTACTGTAAGGATCGGAAATAAGCAATTAAGCAATAAGATATATAAACTTGTGGATCGATTTGTTATACCTCATACCCAAAATATTACTTACAATGAAGATAGTATGTTAAAATTTTAAAATATTAAATTAAATTATGAAAATAACAAAGAAGAAATAAAAGAACTAATCTGCAGCGGAAACGCTCCAGACAGCTCAAATGCTTTAGAGCTCATAACGTGACGTTCAGAACATTTTTGATGAAATAATAAATATACTTATTAATCGTCACTCCTAAGAGTCGGTCTATTTTATTTACACTACTTCTTCTTTTGTTTTTGTCGTCACTCCGAAGAGTCGGCTGTAACGGAATAATCAGGACAATGATGAAGCCTACAATTCGAACAGGACCCAATGTACCTGGAAACCAAATCCAAAAAAAAAATTAAGTTCGACAAGCGAAAATGTAGCTGTCCTTTTTCCTCATTGTCCCAAAACCTTCCCTTGCGAAAGTCACCCTTATGACTCCGGCCACAGGACTCCGTAAGCCAATCCGGGCAACAACAAGAGAAGGGTGTTCGAGGCCAAAGTATCTAGGCATGCTAGCTCCCGCGCGTACTAGCTCGTCGGTTAGGGAGGGTACTTGATACTAGGCCAGCGAACGATGTTACGATTCCATGCCAGATAAAGGTGAAAGTATCTGTAACTATCAAAAGAGAGCCCGAAGTATCCCAAGGTTAGCACCCACTAACAATTACTAGCGCTGCAGCTGATGAGCTTCTCCAGGTGAAGAGTCCACAGGTGATTAGGTAGTCCTCTTCATTTTCCCACCCCCTGCTCAAACCAATACTCAAAAAGCATCAGCGAGCTTCCGTGGTTACCATTTGTCAATCGGTTGGTAACCCCTAATAGGAAATTCTTCCCTTCGCCCTCATCAAACCATGTTAGATCCTATTCGCGATCATGCCCACCCAAAATAAAAATGTTAAAAATCCATTACGAGGAGATTTCCCAAGACAATCTTAAGTGTACATTGGTTATGCGGCAGAATTTGACCGCAAAAAAAAAGTAATCCAGGGAGTACAATTCCTTAAAATTCTTTTATTAAAAAAAAGAAAGAAATATAATCATAACTAATACTAACTTATACTAACTTAATTTAATAACTTAAACTAATTTAGGAACATTAACAATGAGCTTTTAAAACTTAACGCAGATACAGTATCTTCAGAATTAGATTGTTTACTATGAAACTATTCTAAAGACACTATAGTGCAGATACGTATATATAATTTATTAGGTTGATAATTGTGTTTCGTTTTATTACTAATAAACTTATTCCAAATTTAACTCACAACACCAAAAATTGTTTTGATTTATATATATGGCTTTGAAAACTATATTCTGGGTGATCAATTTTTCTTTGTATATATTTTTTTTTTTCCTGGAGAACGATTACTTTTTTTTTATATTAAAATAAAATTTTTTTTGTTTTTTTTTTTTTCTTTCACACTATGGGTTAAGGTAGATAAACTCGTGGTTAAGAGGTAGGGTAAAGGCGAAACGTAAACGCGGAACGAGGCGACACGAAGCAGGGGAGGATCGAGAAGATATATGTACCTAACGAACGAACAAGTTTTTTTTTTTTTCTTGTTTTTCCACAAAGGGTAATTATTTTTCTTTTAGGGTTTTGTTTTTAAAAAAAATTGCTTCCTTGGCAATCACAAACAAAAATCAAATAATAAATTTTAAATGGTTCGCAAATATAAACATCCATGTAGGGTGAAAATAAAAATGGAGACTCACCGATAAAGTTTAAACTATACCTTATAGTTTGTTTTTACTTATTAATTCGTCCAGGGGAGTGGGGACCTTATGCATAATTTCCAGCCAGCCCGAGGAATTTGTTGATTGATGCTAGTTTGAATCTGTTAAAAATTTAATGAATATTTATAATTACGAACTTTACCATTGATAAAAGAATTAGGTATACTTATCTTGACGTAATTTTTTTTTGTTCTTCAGCGGACGGGATGGGTGGGATTGTTGAAGGAAGTGTGTGTGAGTTCTTTTTTTTTTTTTTTTTTTGATTTTCTAAATTAGTGTTTGATTTTAGTACAATTAATATAATATATATAAGTTAATATAATATAATATATATAAGTGAGTAAGAGGGTTTTGATGACGGGTGCGTTTAACACGACATTAAGTATCCCGGTTGATCGTCTGTTGGGATGTTACGTCCTCGAGAATCTTTTAATGGTTGAGTCGATGTGGTATACACTACTGCGCTGTACATGAGACCTGCGTTGTGATTTATACTCCGGATCCCCTTTTTTTTTTTTTGATTTAGGTTTTTGTTCCTAACTAATCGTGATTGAAAAGTTAGAACTTCTTTTGCTATAATTTGGTTACACTGTGGGGCGGAACAATGATCCAATCACTAAACCACCGGTATGAAGGAGACTGTGGGCGAATGCAAGCAAAATAGAGAATTTTGTCAGTAAATTACTCGATTTTTGCTTTCATTTCGTGGGGTAATTAATTACTGTGTACTCACCAATTAATGTATTGTTTCCAAGAAAACAATACTTAGATCCAAAGAGTCTCACTTCATACACGGAGAATAATGTTTCTGGATGCAGACTGCACTTATTCCAAGTGGAAATATTCCTTTGGGTAAAAAAAATACGACACATACACTTTGATCACAATAATGAACACAAAATTAACTCACTTGGTATGGTATTCGTTTTGATAGTCTTTGTTTTTTTATTTTTTTTTTTTTTTTGCTATTTTATTTGAAGCGATTAAATTAAACACTTGGTACTTCAGAATTATTCCTTTTCCCAAAAACAAAACTTTTACTTTAAAATTACAATAACACCGGGTTAAAATCGACCGACGTTGACACTGACGAGCTTTCTTCTTCTGACGTTGCGAGATGAGTCTGTCAAGATCAGCTGTAATCTAAAGAGAGAGGGAACTTCGCGTCACTGCTCTTTATAACTATCGCTCATACCGTACTATGCACTAAGCAACTACCGTATTTTGAAAATGCGGTGATTTCGGTCGTTGACTCTTGCGGCTGCTCACCCATACCACTTGGCTCTCATTACCACTGAGTACATCAGTTAATCAATGTTAACATACACATTGGTATTGTGTTTTTTTTTTTTATTTATTCTTTTTCTCCTCTTATTTTTCTTCGTTTAGAAGTATACAATTTGTTCACCGCCTGGAGATATGCAGTAGATTGATTTAAAGCTTTTAAGGGTCAATTACAGAGGTTCCAAAACTTAAGGGGGAAGCGTTACATTTGGTGGTAAAAAAAAAAATATTTAAATAAGATCCGTTCCCCACACGGCAGTCGTTCTTCTTTCAACAAACTCCCATAACCTGTTTCCAGAAACGAACAGCGGAAACCGTTACATATTAGTTTCTATGTATTACAGATCGTGGACAAATGGATATGCAGATTCAGGGCACCGTTGGAACTACATTCTGATCAATGTAGAAACTTTGAGACCAGAGTATTCCAGGATATTTGCAAGCGGTTAGGTATTAAGAAGACCAGAGTCAGATGGAATGGTGGAACGATTCAATCGAACCTTGAAAGAACACCTCTCCAAGGTAGTAGACGACAATCGATGAAACTGGGATCGTTGCATTCCCTTGTTCCTGATGCCGTTCCGAAGCGCGGTCCATAGCACGACTGGACACTCCCCATGTGGAGTCTTATTTGGCTGGGCATTGAGGTTGCCTAGTGAAGTAATGACTACATTGATGAGCTACGCGAAAGACTCCGAAATATCCAGGTACGATATCAGAGCAACAGGGACTGTATTTCGGGAAGGAGATTTGGTGTGGCTGTATAATCCCCAACGTAAGCAAGGAATATCGCCGAAGCTACTGCAGAAATGGCAAGGCCCCTACAAAATTCTAAAGCGTATAAGCGACGTCGTCTACCGAATACAGACAGGACTTCGAGGAAAAGTTAAGGTAGTGCATCTGGATCAGTTACATCGTTATGAAGGTGAAACTTATAATACACTTGCTCGGGACGAACAAGTTTTGGAGAAGGGGAAATGATATAATTTCGGATTGTAGTGTATGAACCTACCCTGATGTGTGAAAATCGAACAGAGCCATCTAGTGTCGATTGGAATGTATGAATGCTGTCTGGAATGAATGAATGCCCATTGGAATGAATCTGTCAGAACCACTTCTCGAACCATCTAGTAAATGCGGGAATCTCCGGGAATATGCCATCTCTATGTGGAATGGTATAAATTGAGATGAAGCGACAACGAGAGAGTTACCAGAGAGTTAATTACTTAAGTGAATTTGGATAGCGATTATAGTTAGGGCACGAATTGAATCGTTAGTATTTGATTTCATATAAGTGTAATTGAATTGTTAAATGAGAAACCGTTTTGTAAATAATATAATTCTAGAAATAAGAGTGTGCTTAAATAAATTATTGTTAAATATAAAACAGAAATGTGTTTTATCATTCGAAGCCCGGCTTCATTCTACAATATATTCAAAAGAAAAGTTTTTTTATTTTTTTATGATCGGAACAACCACTGCGATGTATTCGGTTTGTCGAAGAATCTAGGCTATAAAAGGATGAAGTACATATGAAATGAATCGGCACACTATATTTATTCAAAATTGACCACTACCAAAGAATATAGAACCTTATAGTAGGTATTGATATTGATACCCCAATGTTCACATTGCTACCCCAGCATCAAACAACAGCATTGCCGTCGCATACGATCTACGAAATTTCCCTTCGCACTTACCGCCCGAGTTACGTTGTCTATTAATTCCCACAGTCTTCCACAGTCTTTCCCACAGGAAACGCTCAAGACAGCTCAAATTCTTTAGAGCTCATAAAGCAAAAGTATTCAGTTTCACCGTGAGAAGTCAATGTGAAAATTAATTGATAACGTGACGTTCAGAATATTTTTGATGAAATAATAAAGACAATTCTTAATCGTCACTCCTAAGAGTCGGTCTATTTTATTTATACTACTTCTTTTGTTTTTGTCATCACTCCGAAGAGTCGGCAGTCGTTTTTCTTTCAACAAACTGACATAACATAACTGGCGCCGTCGGGATATAGATCTGAAGATACTAGAATCGAACAACACTTAAGTGTAATGTAAAAAATATTAAAACATACAAAGTGAGAGAGTGTAAAACAGTGAAAGTGAAATAGTTGCTTATGCCGAAGAATCTAAAAAATTGTTTGATAACAACCGCAATATAGGTGCGATCGAAATGGAAAACTAAGGGATGAGGTTCTGCAACTGCGGAATGTCATACTACAACAGGAGCAACAATTGTTGCAATACCAACAACAAACACAGCAACAACAGCAAATGCAGTAACAACTACAGCAACAACAACAATCAACTCAAGGTCAACAGCAGGAAAACCAAGAATCAGCACAACAACATGTACTTCAACTTAGTCCAGAAAGTTTCTTATCGCAATTCAGACATTTGAAGCCACTTAATGGAAAAGATGAATTTCCATTGTCATTAAGTCTGTGAATACGACATTATAGCTGTGCAACTAAACCATCAACTAAGTTTCTTCGGAATGCAAATCGTCATCAGTGAAAAATTCAAGGTGAAGCAGGAAGGTGCATTCAGTAACTTGGGGAAAATCCGGATTGGAGCAGTAATGGGTGATCCAAGTAGAGATACTTTTTTCAATAGCCTTTTTTGACAGATCACGTGTGAGTCGTGTCATGCTGTCATGTTATTTTTGTTTAGTATTGTTTGGCATTTCATAATGGAAAGACTTACGCGTGAACAACGTTTACAAATTGTTCAACTTTATTATGAAAATTCACGTTTTGTGAGGAATGTGTTTCGTGCACTTCGCTCAACTTATGGTCAACATAATCGGCCTACTGATTCAACACCATCACCGGCCGGTCGATTGGCCACCAAGATCGTGTGATATCACACCGTTAGACTTTTTCCTGTGGGGATATGTAAAGTCAAAAGCTTATGCCGACAAACCCGCTTCGATTTAGGCCTTGGAGGAAAACATCACGCGTGTCATTCGCCAGTTACCAGTCGAAATGCTCGAACGAGTGATCGAAAATTGGACTCAACGGATGGACCATCTGCGACGTAGCAACGGCCAACATTTGATAGACATAATCTTCAAAAAATAAATGCCAAAGAATGTTCTTTCAAATGATAATAAGCATTCTCCATTCAATTTGAATTTTCTGTGTTTTTTTCTTTAAAAAATTAGGGAACCTCGAAATGTATCACCCTTTATAACAACAGAGCTGAAACAACATTTTCAGCCGCACGAAAGTTACACGGAACTCTTCAATTATTTTCGTTCTGTAAAGGTTAGTAATTTAAAAGAATTATTCGATGAGTTTAGAAATAAAAGTTTTCAATTAAATGGAATGTATGAATTCGATGATAGAAGACCTGATATCTACAAACCCGAATAATAGCGACCTTAAAGAAATTCTAATTGAGAAAATAGATGGAACCATTAGTGCTCATATAGAAGAAAATTCAAGTATTATCTCAATTTATAATAAATACGTTAGATTAAGACTGTTAGAGCATTTTAGATGTGTAGACATACAACATAGGAAAAATTTACCCCAAAAGTTTACAAATTGAAACTCGCGATTCTCCCAGATAGTTAGTAATGACAACAATAATACCTCTTATTCTTACAATAACGGAAGCCCAAATAATAGCCAAAGAAATATAAACAACGGAAGCCAAAATAATAGACAACATGAAAACAATCGATATACATCTCAAAGAAATTCCTCTCGAAACTCACGAGTTCCACATACAAATAATACTAATTTCAACAATCGATATAAAGCTCAAGGTAACCAAAACTCAAGAATTTTTCGTAATGTAAACAATACTAACGGTAACAATCGACAACCTGCCCAAGGAATTTTTTTCAAAATTCAATTGTTTCGCAAAACACAAATGAAAATCCGGTGGAGATGATGTCGATTGGCAATATCCAAGAAGCCGCGGTAAATTTTACAAACATGCCTCGTAACGTACTACATCAAAGGCAAAGAAAACAAGGTAGCTGATTTTTAAGCAGAATTGATCAAGTTAGTAATCAAATAAAATTATTTGAAAATCATTTTAACGAAAATGCCGAATAACAAATGAGTTCCCACGAATCCTTACAAATATCGACAGTCTATTCCCAAGAAGAGAACAGCAACAACCACATCCCGGTTTTAGAAACTGTAGTAAATCGGTTTAAAACTCAAATTATAATCCAAGAAAAAAAAGAAGCGGAAACTGAAAAGATTTTTAACAATAAACGAATTTTTATCGAGAAAAATGACATACCTGAAATATTTTTGATATAGTCCGAAGACATATCAACAGAGGTAAGATTGGTATTTATTGTGAATTACACGATTCTCTTTACAATATTGTTCAGAGGAAATTAATTGAATTAGGAAACCCACATGTTAAATTTGTAAAATGTAGTTTTTTAGCGAAAGACGAAAAAGAGTCCCTGAAACAAATATCTTTGTTTCACAAAGTGGAATCGGGTCACTCCGGAATAATTGCTATTACGAAGGGATAAAGGCGAAAGTATTTTTCCCAAATTTAAAAATTTTAATTAATAATGTTATAAATAATTGTGACACTTGCACCGCTGCGAAATACGATAGGTATCCAATTAGGAAATAAATTGATATTACAGAATCTCCGGACGACATCAACGAAATCATTCACATAGATGCCTACACAAACAGCAAACACAATTTTATAAATTTTGTAGACAAATTTTCCACACATGCAGTTAGTTTTTTTCTTGAAGATAGGAACCATACAACACTAATAGAGAAATTAAGGCCATTTATTTCAATTAAAGAGAAAATTTAATTGCAATAGCATAACAATTCTGCAAAGATGAATGTATAGAAGTCCATTTTGTCAAACCGAATAACCATACGGGAAATTACGATGCGGAGAGGTTGAATAACACGTTAACGGAAAAAATTAAAGTTCTTAATATAGAAAATAAAGTTCCAAATATTTAAAGCTGTAGAATTTTAGAACCACTCATTTTATTCGACAATTAAAGCTAATCCGATAGATGATCAAAATCGTACTGTCGATAACAATCTTGTTAAAGAGAGAATCGAGGCGAGAAAGATTAGCTCAATTAATACACTTAATAAAAAAAGAGTGGACAAGGAGACCAGAAAGAAGGATTTATAAAAAATTATTTTAGCCTTAGGCACAAAGAACAGCCCAAATCTCGAAAATATCCATTGGAAGGTGTGCATGAAAATAATATTAAAAGACCGCTAAAATTTTCAGATAAGCGTTGGCCAAGCAGCCCTCGTAATTGAAAAGATCGAATAGGAATTGGGATTTACGGAAATCAAAATAGATGAAGTAGATATTGTCAGTAAATTTGAAATTGTTTTACATGTCATTCATCCTAAAGAAATTCTTAACATTGTTTTGGAACTTGAACGCAGTATAAATGACTCTAATTTTGAAAGCAAAGTTTCCCATACTCAACAAACTTCTTCGATTAAAAACAAAGCTTCTTTACCGCAGAAGTAAAGAGGACCTATTAACATAGTTGGATGTAGCTTAAAATGGCTTTTTGTAACTCTTAGCGCAGATGACAAGATTGAGATTGAAGAGCAATTAAAATTAAGAGAAGAAAACAGTCATAACACAATTAAAGCAATAAATAAGCAGATAAAAATTACCGAAAATTTTAACAATTCTCTTACTTTATTAAAAATTATCTTGGAAGCGGATAGAAATAATATTATAAATGAACTCAATGAAATAAGTAAAATTGAAAAACAAGTTACTGAACAGGTAAATTATTTAGAACAACAACTTAGGATTAATATGTTTAAAGAACAAATTGATTCAATCCAAGATAATATTGTTTCAGCTGGATTAGCAATTATTCATCCAAGTATACTTAGTAACGAAGAAATAAACAAATATCAATATGACATACAAAATTGAAATTTATATAAATGATTCTATTTTCCTTGCAGTTAAAATTAATGTAATTATTTTAAAAACAGATAAAAAATGAACTGTATCAATTAAACATTTTAAAAATAATCAAATTGACGAAGAACTTGAATATATTGTACGAATAAATAATGAGACCTATAGGTTCGAAAATGATTTGAATTTATCAGAATTAAAATTAAGCAAGAATTATGTAATAAAAAGAAATTGTAAGTTAGTCAAAAGCCGAGACGAAGAATTAATTGAAATCGGAACTGATTTTGTTATTCTTAATAACGTCAAAAATAAACGTTTTAAAAGTACTTGTGATGAGAGAAATCTTCAACTTTCTGGTAGTTTTATTATAAATTTTGCAAACTGTACTGTAAGGATCGGAAATAAGCAATTAAGCAATAAGATATATAAACTTGTGGATCGATTTGTTATACCTCATACCCAAAATATTACTTACAATGAAGATAGTATGTTAAAATTTTAAAATATTAAATTAAATTATGAAAATAACAAAGAAGAAATAAAAGAACTAATCTGCAGCGGAAACGCTCCAGACAGCTCAAATGCTTTAGAGCTCATAACGTGACGTTCAGAACATTTTTGATGAAATAATAAATATACTTATTAATCGTCACTCCTAAGAGTCGGTCTATTTTATTTACACTACTTCTTCTTTTGTTTTTGTCGTCACTCCGAAGAGTCGGCAGTCGTTCTTCTTTCAACAAACTCCCATAACATAACTCCAGCGCCTGAAACGGCTACAAAATTTTTAGTTGTGATGCGTACACTGTAAAAATCATTGAAATCCGCCCACTTCCATGACCTCTTTTTGGAAAACCCTAATTTAAGACCAAACCGTTGAAAATTTTGAAAAAGTTTCTGAACAAGATATCTATACAATCCTTATGTCTATATATCGTCTATACAAAGTTTTTTTTCTTTTGCGGTAAAATTTTTAACATCTCAGAAAAAATTGATGCAAAAAAATAGGTTTCGGTAGTGTAAACATTTTTTCTATTAATCGTTTTTACCCACACCCTGCATATGGTAGCAGGAGAAAAACGATGTTTTGGTCGAACCATACAATATTTTAATAAATTCTCTGAACAATATGTTGCGACAATATCATTTTTAATATAACTTTGCCATGAAACCCACTTATAAGGGATATCAATCTTAAAGTTGGCATGGGATAGCCTTTTCGTATGTTTCAACATTTTGATCAGTTTGGCCTAAAATTAAGTTTTTCGAAAAAAAGTGGCAATGGACGGATTTCAAAAATGTTAACACTTGTGCGAACAGCATGTACAAGGTTCATATGTACCAAATTTCATTATCCTAGCTCAAAGCTTAAGGTATAAAAATCAGCTACCTACAGATGGGCATGGCTAAGTCGACTCAGCTAGCGATTCTGAGTCTACATATATTTTGATGTATACCTAGCTAAATGATTTCACTATGTTACAAACTATGTATCAAAACTAATATACCCTATGGGATAGGGTATAAACATATGAGAAGGCTATAATACGCTGTGCATACCGTTTAATATACTATGCCATCCCACCGATAAAATAAATATCCCTAAAATTTCGGCTTCATGGCAATAATATATAGAAAATGCCATTGTCATGTCATTGTTCACTCAGTTTATCAAAATCTTTTATGGTTCAAAAAAATCGTTTGGTACCCTATCCCATCACTATCCCATCCCAAAATAAATATCCACAAAATGTCGGCTTTATGCCGATGAAATATACAAAATGTCATTATCAGAACATATTATTCAGACGGTTTATCAAAATCTTTTATCAAAATATCGATTTTCGCCTCGTTATGCTATGAGGCATTGTATAGAAATCGTTCTTGTATGAAAACGCCTCCAGAAAATGGGCGTGGGTTTAAATGACCATTAGAAAATGTCATTGTCACAACATTTTGTTCAGACAGTTTATCAACATTTTTCTTGGATCGACAAAAAACAATGATTTTCGCTTGGTTATGCTATGAAATAATGTATAGATATGTTTTTTTGTATGAAATTGCCTCCAAAAGTGAGCGTGGGGTAAAATGGTATATAGAAGAAATGTTTATGTTATCATAGCCAATGATTTTGCATCAACATTTTTTCGAAATATTTAAAATTTTACCGAAAAATATTTTTCACTAAAAACGCCCCAAAAAGGTCGGTTAGGCAAAAAACTTTGTATGAACAAAATATGCACATTAGGATTGTCTAGATATGTTGTTCAGACTCTTTTTCAAAATCTCTAACGGTGTGGCCTAAAACTACATTTTTCTGAAAAGGGGACGTGGCAAAACATATTGCTCAGACAGTTTAGCAAAATCTTGTATGGTTCGACAATAAATATCGTTTTTCGCCTGGTTATGCTAAGAGGTAGTGTATAGAAATGTTTTTTTTACTGAAAATGCCTCCAAAAAGTGGGCGTAGCAAAAACTTTGTACAGACGAAACAAAAAAAAATTGGATTGTCTAGATATGTTGTTCAGATTTTTTTTTCAAAACCTCTAACGGTTTGGCATAAAACTACGTTTTTCCTAAAAGAGGGCGTAGCAGTGGGCGGACTTACCAAAAATGTACACTTGTTCTGCTGGGAGCAACAACAAACTCCTGTACCAAATTTCATCATTCTAGCTCAAAATTTAATTACAGACATTGCTAAATCGACCCAACTATCGATTCTGATTTGATCCATATACTTTAAGCTGTATCTAGCTAAATTATTTCTCGATATTACAAACTATGTATCAAAACACGATTCTTCCCCATGTAGTTCCCGTATTACATTTTTGACCAAGCAACGTCGATGTTACAAATTATGTATCAAAACACGATTCTTCCCCATGCACTTCCAGTATTACATTTTTGACCAAGCACCGTCGAACGACAAGCTATGTTACAAAGGACTTTCCGTCGGACGACTCCCATTTTCTTCTCTTCACACCATCGTGGACGTGAAGAGGATCCCACTGTGCCCAATACGCCCCCAGAGTTGGACTACGATCCGAAATTTCCTGCCAATCTGCTTTCTCCATGTGTACCCTCAAGGTAAGAAGCGGCTCAATGTCTGGGTCTTCCATCTGTGCCACTCTGATATTTTCAGTCCTCCAAGTATTGTTTGGCTCGGCTCTTATTCGCCGGGTGGTGATGAGCTCCTTCTCTTTTTGGCTAGTAGCCAACCTCACGCATGTTCCAAAACTACATACACCCCACTGTTTCACTGCGGAAAACTAAGTAAGCAAAAAAAAAACCTTTGCATCATAACATTGTAAATAAAATTGATCTAAATGATCATAAAATATTAGTAAAACATAAATTTACAAAACTTGTTCAGTTAATGGCTCATTAAGTACAGAAATGTATTGTTATTGCAGAATTGATTCGAAATCACTCTTTGCTCTTTTCCATCATTTGAATAGATGATGCTTCATGTCGCTGTGGAAAAGAATCTCTTATTACAAGATGTCACTCGTTTTTTCGCTAAACGGACGGACATAACGAAATCGATTCTGAATTCATTCAAGCTGAATCAGGAGCAGAAAATTTGTGCCGCAAATCTGATTGAAGAATGTGCTGCAGAGGATGGGATATATTGCCGCTGGAACGGTTAAGAAGAAAGATGGTAGCACCCGGTTTTTCTTTGACTATCGACTACTGGCAGGTGCAGATTCGCCCTAAGGACAGGGAGAAAACGGCCTTCACCACAGGATATTTCTTGTGGCAGTTCAACGTGATGCCATTTGGTTTGTGCAATGCTCTTGAGCGACTGATGGAATGCGTTTTGCGAGGATTAACTTTGAAAATCTGTCTGCTGTACCTAGATGATGTAATTGTCGAGGGAAAGTCATTTAAAGAATACCAAAAGAAAAAAATGTGCACTCTTCAGATCAGAAGGTCGATTCCTGGGACTTATCATCTCGACCAATGGAGTGAGGACTGATCCCGAAAAGATTGAAGCTGGGAGAAATTTGCCGGTCCAAATGGACAAACATCAACCAAGAAGCTTCCTAGGACTTGCGACTTACTACTAGTGCTTTGTAAGGGCCTTCGTTGACATTGATAAGAGCTATCTACTCACGGAGAAAGAGAAGCAATTTAAATGGTCAAGTGAGTGGAATAATGCTTTTCAAAAACTTAAGCACCGACTATGTCAAACGGCGATATTATCATGGCCCGAAGGTAAAATTTTTGGAGTTGAAGCCGTTTTATCGCAAGTACACGATAAACATGAAAGAGTGGTGGCCTACCTTAACAAGCTTCTGTCCAGACTTGAAGGAAGCTATTGTGTGACCAGGAGGGAACTCTTAGCGTTAATTCTGGCGACGAAGCATTTCCATAAATACCTCTATGGCAGGAAGTTCCTTATTCGTACAGACCGTGCTGCTGTAAAGTGGTTGCTTCAATTTTATAATCCAGAGGGTCAAGTTGAAAGATGGATTGAGCGGCTGCAGCATTGACTTATTATATATGACTTATTATATATAGCACAGGCTCCGTTGCTTCACTGCGGATTACCAAAGAAACACATGCCACCGTCAAGCCTAATTTAAATGGTCCCACGCTAAAGCACTGTTCAAGCAATCTCCACTTCAGTAATGGTTGATATTGCGTTAACCGGAACACATTTATCAATCACATTTTTTTGGATTCTCTCTTCCTGTGGTATGGTGTTTAAGACCTTTATTTCAACCGTGTTTTTCTTTGATTTCACCAATATTTTTCTAACGATGCATGATGGTGCTCCTGGGGGAGCCAGTTCTTAAGCTTTTCCCGATTACTGGTACTGGGAATTCATTACAGCAGGTCGATTTTATTCATTGCCAGATGTTTCCCTCTGCTGTCCCCGACTGTTGCTATGGGGACAATTGCTTCGTTTTGATGGGTTTCTGCATTAAATTGTTAGATGTCCAGTTTCGTTGCAGTTCCAGCAACGCATTTGAGCTCAGGAATTGTTATTCGGTGAAACCTCCATTCTTTCACAAGAGCATTCAATGGTGGCCAATTCTCTGACTCGATGAGCTCCTTAACAAATCTAAGCTCTTTAGCTAGGTCTTCGACTGTCTTTTCGATAGTCTCCAAATTATCCTCTACTTTTCGACTTTCTGTTCGATTGCTGCTACATAATTTTCTACCCTCAAACTTTCTCATCTATAGCCATAAATGTAGTTTCGACTTTTTAATATCGATTATCAATTACAGTGAACTTTGACTCGAGCACATTCTCAAGCTTATAACCCTGTTCCTCGAATTGTTTCTTGAGCTGGTGACGCTTTTCCTCGCGTAGCCCTTCGAGCTGATGGCGTTGCTCCTCGCATTGTTGTTCTAGTGAATTCTTTTGTTCTCCGAATTAAGCCTGCGGAAACTTCACCGCTGATGACATGTCGAAGCCTGCACTTACTTGTTGCTCTTGGAAATCAAAGACAATCGAATTAAGATCTTCACCCCTTTGCCTTATTGCGTCATGAAGACGAATAAATATATCCCTGTCGGAGACTCAGTTCAGCTTTCAGCTCCACAACGGTCAGCTGATCTACCGATTTGCGAACCAATATTGTTTGATCACACCTTTTTAACTTTCTCTTACAAAGAAGAGAAAGATATTATTTTCGTGAAAATTTTCGACCCCAAGATTTTGATTGATTCCTACATTACGATGACAGCGGAACACAAAAAAGCGGTTTTTGGAATTCCGTCCATTGGTTAGTCGGTCGGTCTGTCCGTACAGGTCTCTCCACCCTAAACGACTTGACCGATTTTCTTCATACTTCGTATCCAACGTTAATTTGGTCATAATTCTTGGCCCGGTACCTTTCATATAAAAATTACACATAACCTCAATTTTCTCGAAAGCGGCTCTTACGATTTTGATTGAACTTCATTTTTACTGTAAGCATATTAGTTCCAACAAAACTGCATACTAAGTTTTTTTTCGAGAAAATAATACACCGGTTTTTTTTTATATAGGCCATATAAAGAAAATTGTCAATTTCTCCCAAACTATTTTTGCAAATTGAATGAAATTAAATTTATATACTGCTATTGCTGTTTTCATGAGTTCCACGTGATTGGTTTTGGCCCAATTATCCCTAAACGGAGTTTTCAGTTTTGGTCAATAACGGAAAATCATTGTTATTCATATAAACACCGGTTACTTTCAATTACGGAATAAACGTTCCTAAAATCACATTTCGACATTATTAATATCGTTTTTAGCATCATTCATCAAAATAAATATAATTGTGTATTTTGGCCAATTAATAATTAATTCAATAGTTGATAATTCAAATTCACTTGCTGTGAAAGAGAAAGTTGCGTACGACCCAGTCGTGCGCCCACCACTTGTTTTCACAATCACACACTTAATCATACCAAATTATTATTCATTATTCTCGAATTTTCAGGATTCCCTATGCTAACCTCACTATGTTCACTTCACTATGTTCTTTAACCGTTTCTTCACAGTTCACAGTTTTCTAGAAACTTCTCGTCCAGAATAGGTTTTATCCCACTTCTGACACCAATGTAGAATGAATTCGGGCTTCGGATAGTAAAACACTTTTCTGTTGTATGTTGAACAATAATTTATTTACACCCACTCTTATTTCTAGAATAATATTATTTACAAAACGGTTTCTCGTTTAACAATTCAATTACACCTATTTGAAATCAAACTGCTTTTAAGGTTCGACAAAAAACTATGATTTTCGCCTGGTTATGCTATGAAGTAGTGTATACAAATGGTTTTTTGTATCGAAACGCCTCCAAAAAGTGGGCGTGGGTTAGAATGATATATAAAAGAAATGTTCATATTATCATGACCAATCGTTTTGCATCAAAAAACATTTTTCGAAATGTTTAAAATTCGACCGAAAAATGTATTTTTCTGAAAACGACCCGAAAAAGTGGGCGTCGCAAACATATGGACATAAATACATGTCTAGATCGACTCAGCTAGCGATTCTGAGTCCATCCATACACTTTGAGGTGTATCTAACGAAAATATTTCACAATGTTACAAACTTAATATCAAAACGAAAATATCCCTATGGGGTAGGGTATAAACATATGAGAAGGCTACAACCCACTGTATGGATAGTTTTGTATCCTATGTTTATCAAGAACTTTTATGGTTCGACCAAAACTAGGAGAGAAGCGTACTTATGCTATGAGGTAGTGTATACAAATGGTTTTTGTAAGAAAACGCCTCCAAAAAGTGGGCGTGGATTAACAAATAATAAGAAAGAAATGTTTATATTAACATAGCATATGAATACCCTATCCCATCCCATACTTTAAATAAATATCCCCAAAATGTCGTCTTTATGGCGATGAAATATAGAAAATGTCATTGTTATAACATATTGTTTAGACAGTTTACCAAAATCTTTTATGGTTCGACGAAAAACATAGATTTTCGCCTGGCTATGCTATGAGCATGAGTAGTGGATAGAAATGTTTTTTGTATGAAAACGCCTCCAAAAAGTTTGCGTGGGCTTAAATAACATATGGAAGAAATGTTAATATAACCATAACCAATAATCCTTGGCAGCGCTTGCACTGAGGAACTAATTTTGAATCCTTACGCATGGCTTCAATTTCTACAACAATATTAAGTAATTTTTTTATTTCATAAATTTTTTCACACTTTCTGCTTTATCTAAGTGAGTATAAATAAAGGCAGAGCGTGTTTTATTAAATTTTCTTCACAATCTTTTTGCTGTTTGTTTAGCACCTATAACATTTTATTGTGTGCTTTTCAGTTCGTTAATTATGTATCCTATAAACTCGATACATGTAACCCTCTGGCTTCAATTCGTAAAGACTTTTCGTATTTATTCTCAAATGAATACCATTCTGTTAAATCTGTATCTAGTTCGCGTGATAATAGACGGTTACTTTCTGGGTCTTTTACACAGACTTTCCATGTACTTTTTTCAGTGAAGTTACTTGGTAGTCTGATAATGGTAACGATTTCATCAGGGTATACAACTTGTTATAATTGTCTATGCCGATCACATTAATTGGCGCTGTATGCCGTTGTTTAAGCTGTTTCGCTTTATTAGTATTCTCTTTATCGTGGTTTATTAATTCAGGTTAGGATATAGCCTACCTTTTTTTCACCGGTAATTTCTTTAGAATCCAGTCGATTTCGTGATTGAGTTCTTCTTCATCGGTATGGTATTCTGAAATAACCGGGCAGTTTGCATTCAGTTTTGGATCATTACATAATTTTAATGAACTCTTTAGGGTCATGTTTTTTTCCCTAAAGTGGAGAATTTCTTTCCAAAGCTCTTCGCAGAGCAGTTCGACTTTGCTTAGCCTAGTTCAAAGAACGTCGTTTTCGTCCTCAATGCTGTTAATTTTCACTGAGTCTCATTTTTCGTGAACCGACACTTCTGGCGTTGTCGAGCTGGAGACGCATATAATTTTTAGGTCCAGATGTAGGTGACCTCGTTACCTTTGAAACTAGATTGCCAGTGAAACTAGAATGCCATCTGGGGTAAAACATCTTTTCGTTTTATTCATTGCATTTTTTTTTTGACACACTTTAAACTGGGCATACGGGAGTGGATTTTAATTGCCTTTTACAACAGGCATGCCTTAGGCACGCCTTTTAGAAAAACGTAGTTTATGGCCCAACTGCTAGAGATTTAGAGAAAGTGTCTGTACAAGATATCTAGACAATCCTAATGCCTATATTACATTTATACAAAGTTTTCTTCCACGAACATTTATTTCATTTATTTATTTACGTTTTCAGTAAAAAAAATTGTCGGTACCGTTTTAAATATTTCGAAAAAATGTTGATGCAAGAAAGTGCAAGCGCTGCCAAGGATAATTATATGCAAACCTATTATCAGAAAGATCCGCGGTTTGTAAAATGTGCCAGAAATCATCTGACGGTAGATTGCAGGTCACATAAGAAAACTCCTGTTATTTGCATTAATTGTAAAGGCGATCATCCCGCAAGTTACCGCGGTTGTAAAGTAGCTAAACAGTTGCAAAAAAAGACGGATGAGATTTACTAATAAAAGTTCACAGAATGAAAATTTAACTAAGCAAAAGCCTAAAATTTCGCCTAAACTTATCTCAAAGCCAAAGCAGGCAACAATCGAAAAAAAAAAACAAATACCTCGGCCAACAGAAATACGATCGGATATTGTACATCCAAAACCAAATGTACAAACTTATGCCCAAGCTACAGTACCCTATAAAAATATTTCACCAGACCCTGTTTCCAACGTTTCTTCGAGTATTCTTTTTAAACTTGAGGAACAAAGCAAAACGAATAAAATTATTTTCGACCGGCTAGTAAAACATGAAAATAGTATTCGCAACAAACGTAATCTACCTTCAACATGAATAGATTTATTAAAATTCATACGTGGAATGCCAATGGCCTTTTCTAGAACTTGGAGAACTTGAATTGTTTATGCCAGAAAAAGATATCGACGTCTGTTTAATATCCGAAACTCACGCAAAGAATAATTCTTAATTAAATATTAAAGGTTATTTTGATTATCATGCTTTAAATCCATCAAACAAGGCTAGAGGTAGAGCGTAACTATATATAAAAGAGTGTATTGAACATTCGATTGAATTTAAATTAGAAGTCGAAACAATGCAAGTTTGCTCTATACAAGTCAAAAGCAGACAATCCTTTCTGAAGGTATCTTCTATTTAAGGTTTAGAAAATTGGCTTTGAAAACTAGCTTAATTCCCTTTTGCAGCGTTTTGTCATCGGCGAGGACTTTAATGCAAAACATACATTCTGGGGATCTAGATGCATATCACAGAGAGGTAGGATGCTTTACAATTTAGGTAGAAAGTACAATACCTACTTTTATTCCACGGGAAAACCAGCTTAATGGCCAAATAATGTTACAAAAATATCGGATTTGATCGAATGCTTTGATCCTTACAAGCGAGCCAATCATTCGAAATGAAAACCCACCCAGCCTAACAAACGAAAAAACAAACTGGTAAGGCTTCCAAAACGATATTGAAAATAATATTCGACTGGGTGTATCGCTTAGATCCCTATTAGAGCTCGAAGTCGCGGTTGACTACTTTATCGATACCGTTCAAAAAGCAGCATGGAATAATACTCCTCAACAACGCAAAATAGAGAGCTATAGTAATAACAAGTACCCATGGTTAATAAAATATTTGGTTAGACAAAAAAGTAACGCTGGTAAAAGTTGGCACCAAACTCGTGCCCCGCAAGATAAAATATCTCAATCGGTTGAGTAACATGCTATCAAATTCGATTAAAAACTTTAAAGACCATGCAGTAGAAACTTATCTGCAAAGCCTAACCGCTTCAAAAGAATCGAATTATTCACTTTGAAAAGCAATTAAAGTCATAAAACGGCCAAAAAACGCAGTGCCACCGATTAGGGTAAATGTTTCTTCAAGATGTGCGGAAAATAGGTCTGTTTTTCTATATCGCCTTTTCCCAAACATCTTGAAGAAACATTTAAACCATTTGATGGTCCAGAAAACATTTATTTATTCGTGACTACAACCGATATTAATCTAGTTAGATATGCAAGTATTGC
Organism: Rhingia rostrata; assembly: GCA_949824845.1. Taxonomy (NCBI): domain Eukaryota; kingdom Metazoa; phylum Arthropoda; class Insecta; order Diptera; family Syrphidae; genus Rhingia; species Rhingia rostrata. Next base: position 30,356,894 of record OX463759.1, read on the forward strand.
GAGCATAAACGGGAAATACAGAAATTAAAGGCTGAAAAAGCTCCGGGTTGTGACCTAATTACAGGAGAACTTCTTAAAATGTTGCCCGTAAAAGCATTAACAAAACTCCTCTACATATACATATACATATACATACCAAGACAGTGGAAAGTCGCGGAAGTGGTTATTGTCCTTAAACAAGGAAAATCACCGAATGAAATAAAATCTTACAGAAAAATCTTTCACTTCTTCCAATAATTTCAAAAGTTTTTGAAAGCATATTACTCGGTCGCTTACACCCCATTATTGATCAAAAACGCCTTTTACCTAACAACATTCGACTGTGGACCAAGTTCATCGATTTACTGATGTAACTAAGAAGAAAAGAAAATGTGCTCAGCCGTATTTCTTGACGTGTAGCAAGCTTTTGACAAAATTTGGCATAGAGTGTAAAGTTGTTAATGTCTACCAGATTAATACCTATTCAGCCCTAAGCTGTTTAAAGCGCAGCACGCTACTGATTTTAAGGCGCAGCTCGCCGAAAGAGTATGGCCAGTTACGGCCGCAGTGAAAATAAGTTGAGAGTCGAGAGTAAGTTTCAAGACTGATTTTATTAATAAATTTGTTTGGTATTTATACACAATTTCTTTTGTTCTATCGAACACATCCATCGTACATCGATCGCTGACCTCTCGGTGTTCGATTGCCTCATATGCATATTTGGGGCTTAACACCCGGACATTCAGAGAATTGTCCATCTTGCACAATCCATTATCCAAACACACTCACTGCAGCGGACTTCTAATGCTGAGCTCGCAACAAACATATGATACACTTTCTGGCGTGTGCTTATTGTGTACTCATATGTTTATTACCGGTCGGCTATAAAATACTTTATGCCCATGCATACTTGATAGTCAAATATCGAGCACGAATGGATGCATTGCTATGTGGATATTAAACGGTCGCTGGTGCGATCCCCTTCACACCACCCTTCTTGGGTAAAAAAGTGGAAATCATACATGTTTTGATTTCTTCTTTTTCTGCGCCGTTTGTACAAAAGGATTTATAATTAGCAATGTCTGTTTACATTATTATGCTATTGATTTTATCTTTATACAATTTTGATTTTATTATTTTATAAATATATATGCATGTTTCTTTTTAATTATAATGCTTGCTCTATGTTGTACAACGCAAAAACAGATGAGAGCCATCTCTCCTATTAAACAATTTGTTTTTAATATAATTATATAATATGAACTTAATGTATTTATTAGTGTTAATGTTTGGTTTGTTTATTTAAATATATGAGTAATAGTAATATAGGTATATAATGTTTATTAATTTTAAGAAATTTTAATTATTTACAACTTGTGTTTTCCTAAGACTAAAACTCATAGGTTTATTTAAATATAAATCTACAAAATAATAATTTTATTTATTACATTTTAGGTATTAATAGTATGGATTGAGTAAAATGTTAACAAATAAAGATATTTAATTTCATTATAAGTACAATTTATTTAATAAACAGAAATGAATAATTAATTCATCATAATTAATGAAAATATTAAAAATATAATTATTAATATTTAAATATATATATCAAATTTCGCAAGTTTAACAAAATGTATTAGGTATGAGACATTCTTATTTTTTTTTTTTATTTATTTAGATTTACAACGATCATATGTTTGAATGTATAATATCTCATTTCAAATTACTGTTCAGATGAATCACAGCAGCAACATATAAATATAAAATGGTTTTAATCTATTTTTGTGTACCTTCATTGTTTTGTTTTCGTATTTAATCTCACAATTTACTTCATTCTGAGCTAATACTTCGTATGGTCCTATATATATTGGGTCTAATTTCTTCCTACATTCGTTCCTAAGCAAAACTAAACTTCCTACATTAAAATCCGAAATCTTTGCCTGAACATCACTATCGTACCTATTTTGTCTTATTATTTTCTTTGCTATTAAGGTATCTCGGACATCATGGGCAATCTGCAATTTCTGTTTTAGGTCTATCACATAGTCTTCGTAGTTATAAACTGGATCTACAGTTTTGGTTAGGTTGAAAGGTAGTTCGCATTGTCTTCCGAACACTTGTTCAAAAGGTGTTAACCCTGTTTCCGAATGTACTGAAGTATTGTAGCAGAAAACATAATATGGTAGCCATGTGCTCCAATCTGTATGTTTCTCAGATACATAACTCCTAAGATACGCTCCTAAAACTTTATGCGAATTCTCTAATGCTCCTATGCTTTCGTGATGGTAAGCTGTTGATTGCAACTGTTCTATCTTTAGCAATTTACACATATCTTTGAATACCTTATTCAAAAATTCGGTACCTTGATCTGATGCTATTCTACTAGGTACTCCATATTTAAGAACGAAATGTTTAACGAGTCCCTTAGCAACAGTGTTAGCTTCTTTATTTGGCAATGGTATTGCTTCCGTGAATTTTGTTAGTTCGTCTTGCAAAGTTAAAATGTATTTAGATCCATGTTCTGATTCATCGAGGGGTCCTACTAAGTCTAGAAAGATTTTTTCGAAACTCGATTCAGCTGTCGTTGTAAATGTTAATGGCTGTTTTTTTTGGTTGAATATGTTTATTTCGTTGACACATTGGGCAGTGCTTTACGTATGTCGTCACATCGTTTTGCATCCCTGTCCATATATATTTCTTTCTTATATTTCTTAACATGCGATTTATTCCAGCATGTCCACTTGTTGGTAACATATGATAATCATTCAATAATAGTTTTATTTTGCAAGGGTCTGTAATCTTCGTTACGTTGTTCAAAAGGTGTACAATAATTTTATTTTCTTTAAATATTTCTTTTATTTTCTTCTTTAATATATTAATTTTCTCCTTATGACGGCCGTCTGAGAGCTTTAACAATTCCTCCTTTGTAATATAAACTTTCTTGATGGATAAAGGTCCGCAAATTTTATGCACGTCCCTCGACAACATTTTGTCAAATGATGCCGATCGGGCGGTAGTGCTGTTCTTGGATTTATCTTCATCATTTAATAATGGTACGCAAGTTTTCTGCACGTCCCTCGACAACATTTTGTCAAATGATGTCGATCGGGCATTAGTGCTTATCTTGGACCGATTTAAAATTAGACAACTACTGTCTGGTACGTAACCCAATATTTGATTTGGACTTACTACTCTAGTACCCTTTAATTTTGCAAATTCTTCATCATCTTTCATGAAGCTATTTATTATTTTTAGTTCAGCTATCTTTAATCCTTTGTCTGGTGGTTTTAAAAGTTCCCTTATTATCTCTTCGTGGTTTTTACTTTCCTTAGTAGTGTTTTCCTCCTGTTGGTTTGAATCAGACTGTTTGGCTTGTGCTCTTGTTGTAACACAAACGTATAACCTTTTTAAATCTTCTGAACTATATTGTATTCTGCTCAGAGCGTCTGCAGTGCAGTTATTTTTTCCTGGTGAATACTCGACGTAAAAATTATATTCTTCCAACAATAACCTGAATTTAGTTAATCGACTGGAAGGTTCTTTTAGAGAGAACAAGTACACTAGAGGCCTGTGGTCAGTTAAAATTTTGAATCGTCTTCCGAACAGATATCTATGGTCGGTAGTGCTTTATTGCCCACACTATCGCGAGTAATTCCTTTTCGATAGTGCTGTAATTTTTCTCGGCTTTGTTAAGAGTTTTACTTGCGTAGGCAACTGGTTTATCATCGAAATTTGATAAAACGGCACCTAACGCAAATCCTGACGCGTCTGTTCGTAATATGAATTCCTTTTCAAAATTTGGGAATTGTAGAATTGTTGGGCTTAATAAAAATTCTTTTAGCAATTCGAAGGCTGTTTCACAGTCTTTATTAAAATTGAATTCTACATTCTTCCTTAATAACCGATTAAGAGGAGTTGCTAGTGTAGCGAAATTTGGTATGAATTTCCTATAATAGTTGGCAAATGCCACGAATATTCGTACTTCGTCTGCGTTTTGAGGATTAGGGTAATTTTTCATAACGCTTGATTTTGAGGGATCCGGTACGATTCCCTTGTCAGATATTATATGTCCTAAATATAGTACTTCTTTTCTGAGGAAAGTACATTTCTTAGGGTGTATTTTAAGGTTTACTGCCCTTAGTCTTTCAAAAACGTCAATCAAATTCTTATTGTGGTGTTTCAAATTTCTACCAAAAACTATCAAATCATCAAGGTATACGAAACAACGTGAGTAAGTTAAACCGGACATAGCTACTGACATCATCCTAGAAAAAGTACTAGGTGATATTTTTAGACCCATTGGAAGGCGTTTGAGTTGGTAATGACCGTTTTCTGTCGAAAATGCAGTGCAAGGTCTACTATTCTTTTCTAATTCCATTTGGTAATAACCTTGACTTAAATCTATACATGAAAAATATGTTGCTCCGCCTACCATGTCAAATATATCAGTTGTATTCGGTAGAGGGAACTTATCATCTTCAATAACATCGTTCACTTTTCTGTAGTCGATTACCAGTCTAAATTTGTGTACCCCTGTTACTGGATCTTTTTTCTTAGCTACAATAAGGATGGGTGAATTCCATGCGGAAATTGATGGTTCAATAATATTGTCCGCAAGCATCTTTTTTATTTCGGCTTGGACGTCTGTTTTCTGAGAATGGGGTAATCTGTATGGCTTAGTATATTTAGGGGTGGCTCCTTCTTTTAGTGTTATTTGGGCCTGACCTATATGTGTGTGTGTTAATTTGTCTTGGTCTAGATGAAAAATATCATAAAATTTAGAGCATATAGTTTCGAGTTCAGATTTTTCTTCCTCGTTAAGTGTATCAAAATTTATTTCTTTTAGTAACTGTTGTGTTCGTGTATGTGAGAACTGTGGTGTTTGTTCGTGTTTTAATACATCATAGTCTGATAACGGTGTTGACTTTGGCTCTATCCATGTTATTCTTACTTCGGATTCCCTAGTGTTTAAAATTTTTATTGGTATTTTTCCTTGCTTACTTTGAGATATAGAGCTTGCCATAAATACTCCTTCACACGATTCTTGTGAATGAAATACTCGGACATCTGTATGTTTGCTTTCTAACCAGTAAGTGGCTTCAGATCTAGGTGAAATATGAAGTTTACATAACTGATCTGAGTTAAATATGGGTAAAGAAATTTGATTAATATCTGTAGCTAATTTTAGTGTGAAATGTTCTAAGTCAATTATTGCACCAAAGTCTTTTAGAAAATTTGCACCGATAATACCGTCTAATGGTACCGGGAATGAGTCTGGTACAACGTGAAAAGTGTAGGCTGTTTCATGTTGTCCTAACAGAAGTGTGTTAGTACATGTACCTATAGTTGTTAGTTCGCCAGAAATACCCATTATGGTTGTTCTATTGCCTGTATTTACTGAAATATGTTGATCTATAATTTGTTGTTTTATTGTAAAAATTGATGCACCAGTGTCTAATAAGAATTTGATATTTGTTCTGTTATTAACATTGAGTTGGACATATAGGCCGATTGCTATGCCCCCTGCACATATTGCAATATGTGGCAGTAAGCTTAGTGATTGCCCCCCGATTGGCCGGCTTCCCCATCGGTGGGTAGATCGTTTCCCTCATTCATCACATACATAGATTCTCCCTGTCGGTATTCATCCTGAGTAGTACTGTTCCGATGTTGGTTTGATACACCATTGTTTCGCGAATAATTTCTGTTATTCTCTTGTGGTCTTTGATTTCTAACATGGTTTGCTTGTCGTTGACCGTTATTATAGTTACTAGGTTCGCCCAGTGCTCGAAAATCGACCACACATTTTTTTTATATCATTATCTACTTTATAGATAAATAAAATTGGTGTAGCTCTGTTTGATTTGAAGCGAATTTAAATGTCTGTCTTTAAATAAAGAAATCTTAAAAATTACTGATCGTAGGTAGGTATTCGTGTCAGTTTTGGAATAGATAGTAACTAACTAATATTGTTCTTAACTTCTATAACGTTGAAAAAACTAAAATAGCACTGAAATGAAACAGATTGCATTAAATTTTTTTCATGCTGTACTTTTATATTTCTTATTCCATAATACTTTTAATTTTTTGCTATGAGATAACAAAATGCGCACAATAGAAGAGTAATAAAATATAGTCCGTACCAAAACAGTTGGCCAACGGTCGATTGCGCAGAGAGAGGATTTAAGAGAACAAAAATGACGCGAAAGAGATTTAATCACTAAGCGTTTTTGCCTGTAATTTACAATGCGTAACCCAACTTTACAGTGCTTAGAACTAAAATGCTGTTGAATATATTTAGATTTATAAATAATAATAAAATAAACTTATAAATAAACTTAATTTTTTATTATGAGGTCGACTTTTATACATTTCTACCTAGAAGTCCGATTGGATTTGAAAGGGTTCCCAACCCTTTTTATGGTTGAATATTTCGTGGTTTAGCGCTAGGTACCTGTATGGGTGGTATGCTTGGTTAGCATTAATTTTATGATGTTTGATTTTACCTGTTTGTCTTAACTTTAAAAGTTTTACGACATGATTAGTGTTTGCATTTGGTTACCTGTAGGGGCAAGGAATAAATTTGTTGCCTGGTTTTTTATAGTTTTTTTTTAGATTTTTTTAGAGTTTTTTATTAACTTAACACAAACGAACACGACACACATTCATCCGCCACGCCCCCACACGCCAAACACTTTCGTTTCGGTGAGGTGGCTCAGTGGCTGCTCTATGTATAGTGCTACACTATACAAATAAGGTCAATAATAATAGCAACGCCCAACGCAATTACAGAAAATACAATTTGTACAATATTCGGGCAACATTATGATTACCTATAACTTATAAAAGACAGAGTAGGTATACGTATCCAATCCAATCACCAATACGCGTGCGCATATTCCCTTCTCTTCCTAATTCGCTTAACGCACACCATTCACCCCACACTATGTTAAAGCTACATTAGAGTTATACGCATACGCATATATAGTGCGTACCAAAACAGTTGGCCATTCTACTGCGCAGGTCTCTTAAAATGTGTTTTACAATCTCTTAAAATTGCAAAAACAAGCATAAAGAGACGAAAATGGGTGGAAAACGACGTATACCCTGCCTTGTGTTCAAGATAGCTGTCGCGATCTCACTGAGGGTGGTTTCTTCATTTTCCTTCTGTTATACTGAAATTAGGAGCGGAGGAAAAATATAGACCATTATATGTCAACTTTACTTGGAGGAAAATATATTGTTTCGTTTTTTGTCTTGTCGGTTCTTTGTAGGAGTATGATGTGATCACGGTCGGATAGATTAAGCAAAACATTGTACATAAATTGATTGTGTGACTGTGTCTGTATGAAGGTGTACGGTTTTAGATTTAAACCCTATTTGCTCATTATGCTTTCGTTGATCATTATTAATTGTGTCGTGCATATTGATCATGTAGGTACTGATATTGGCACGCAAAGTAAAGTAAATTGCAGTGTCACACCAATTTTTTTTTGTTTATATCATTAAATTTGGGCGAGGTAGGTAAATTTAATAAAAAAAATTACAATTTGGGAATTTTTGGAAACGTAAACGATGTTATACCCAATAACAATAGGCACGATTTTCTGTCACAAAAAAGAGGATGGGGTATTAAACGGTTCGTTAGAGACAAAATGGTGAACGTTCTTGATTCTTCAATAATTTTTTTTTAAGAAATGCAGTTTTTATTGAACTACCCACCACTTTTAAATTTGTAACCTTGATTAAAAGTGTAAATTATAGCGAGATAAAATTGAGCACTAAATAGCGCTAAACCACGAAATGTTCAACCATAAAAAGGGTTGGGAACCCTATCAAATACAATCGGACTTCTAGGTAGAAATGTATAAAAGTCGATCTCATAATAAAAAATTAGGTTTATTTAGATATTCAACAGCATTTTAGTTCTAAGCACTGTAAAGTTGGGTTACGCATTGTAAATTACAGGCAAAAACGCTTAGTGATTGAATCTCTTTCGCGTCATTTTTGTTCTCTTAAATCCTCTCTCTGCGCAATCGACCGTTGGCCAACTGTTTTGGTACGGACTATAGAAAAGTTCTCTGTGTATGATTCTCTTTTTTTAATTTCTGATTCATACAATAGAAGGAGACAGTCACAGGACTTCGACTGAGCGAAAGAAAAATGTGACTTATCCAATTACCCATACCCACCCCTGCGCATATACTTTTCTCTCTTTCTTTGCTTAACTCCCATCATTCAAACGTGACACTCGCCGCACAGATAGCTAAGCTATAAAGCTATCTTCCTTTGTATGTTTACAATGTTGTTGTTGTAACCAAGGTAATTTAAAAACATTATTTTACCAATTTTGCAATAACTTTTCTGAAATTATAATTCTTTTCGACCGATCTATGAGCTGTACGCTTCAATTTGGTAAAAAAAAAATGCAATTTTACTTCATTTAATAGGGTAAATATGTTCTGAAAGAAATTGGGTCGGCGATTAATATAGTGGATTATTCCCCGTCTTTGTGGGTTATTATTATTATTCCTTGGGTGATAACTATTCGTGTTACCGCGGTAATTATTGAAACGAGGTGGTTGCTGGGTCGAATTCGGTTGATAGATATTGTTGGGTTGTCTTTGTAAATTACGATTGTTTTGATAGTTCTGTGTATTTTGACGGTTATAATTAGCTTGGTACGAATTGCTGGGAGAATCATTCGAAGATCTTTGGGAAAATCGAGGGTTGTTGGCATATTGGATGGTTTCCGTGTCGGGTGCCGCACTTGGAGCTAATTCCAACAAATGTTCGATAGCATCTTGCATTTTTGTATGCCGCGCACTATCGAGAATTATTTTGAACCGGTCACTAACTCCTTTTTTTAGGAACGCTAGCCCTCTATGTTCATTGGCTACCTTTAATGTTTCCCTGGATCCTTCGCCTTGGATACCTATCTGCAATTCGGTAATTTTTGCAATTAAGTTCTCTACTTCTGACACGAATTCCCTCATCGGTCTGTTTCGTTGACGCGACCGATCTCATTTAGCCTGGATACTCTCTATAGTATCTCTATCCCCGCATTTAGCTAATAAATTTGTTTTTAGTTCTGCAAAAGTTTCCGTTTTTACGGTCCCTTATTCCAATCAGGATTTTCCCTTTATTTTGCATTTTAGCAAAAATGTTATGAGTGTAGTTTTTGAAGAGTCATTGAGAGTGTCGTAGTAGAATTCTACGCTATTTAAGAAATCTCTTATACTCTCAGTTCGGTTGCTACCTGTGTCGCAAGTTAGCACGGGCAACTTTTGCGCCGTATTAAAATCGAACTCACTCATTTCGAATTTGGGTTTAGAGTATATTTTTATTGCTTTTAACTTTTCTTCGAGGTCGGCCTCGGTGGTATCTCCTAAATCGATATTGTTGTTTACTATGTCTTCTGATTCTTTTCTATATGATTTTGCCTTGGTTGTTAATCGTGCTAAAAATCCTAGTTCTGTAGGGGACAAACTCTTTTGGTCAATAGCTAAGTAGTGGATAATAAAATCGTCCCAAAGTGTTAATATTTATTTTAATTTCTCGCTTGCCCCTTTGGGTTTTCGAGTACGGTAACAATTTTTTAATTTCCCTACAGCTTCTTCCAAGAGTTTAAAGTCAATTAATTCAGATAACTACGAAAATACAAAAAAAATGTTTGGTCAAAGAAATGGTAACGGAAACTTTGATTAAACGAAAACAAGAAAATGAAGAAAAAAAATGTTTATCCAATAATTCTTTCAAACAGATATTCTTCTGGAAGCAACGTTGTGCTGAATGATCTGCTTACGTACAGTCTTTTGAATTTTTTTTTTTTGTCATTTATCTTTTATAAATTTAAGACAAATTATAATGGCTATTATAATAATAATCATTGTTACGTCAATGCCAAAATGGGTGGATCCATCCATTTGGTTCTGTTGAGGACCGTTGTTATTAATAACGACCTCTTCAGCTTTGGATTGAGTCTTTCCCATATTTGAAAAAAAAAAATGAAATTATAAAAAATTTTTTTTGAATTCTATAAAATTTGTTATATATATTTTGTTTTTTTTTTTAAGATTTTTAATTTAAAATAAATATATATATTTTTTTTTATTATAGATAAATAGTTTTTATTATTTTTTGTTTTTGTTTTATGGTCTGTGGTGTTGTACAGCTGGTGGTGTAGAACGCCTGGTCCTCGGCTCGCCGTTGTCTGGTCTTCTGGTTGTAATTGGGTAATTTTTAAAAGGAGAATTTTAAACCGGATATCATTAATTCTTCCATCTTTAAATTTTTTTTCTCTTAATTTCTGCAACTGGTCGATTGGTTTCTTTTTCAGCTGGGCGTCAGGAGTTATAGGGATAATTTTATGCAGCTCCGCTCGTTGCTGCCGTTGTCTAACTTTCCTTCCCCCTCTGCTTCTTCTCTTCTTTGTGTCTTTATGTTCCTTTTCAGCTCGCTGTTGCGTCAGGAATTCTTCTCTCTTTCTATATTGCTCGATAGTTAGAGCCTTTGGTCCGGCTGATTTTGCGGTTGGTATATATATTTTTGGTCTTTCTTTCGTCCTTGCTGGTCCTTGGGGACCGTACTGATTGTCCAGGTCTTCAACAAGACGGTCCAGCCCTTCTTTGTCGTACTGCATTTGTAATATCTCGTTTGACAGTTCGATTTTGTGGTTGTGGTCGCTCACTCTTCGCCTATTTTAATCTAAACGAAGGTGGCAGGATCGCCATTTAAAGTTGTAAATGTCTACCAGATTAATACCTATTCAGCCCTAAGCTGTTTAAAGCGCAGCACGCTACTGATTTTAAGGCGCAGCTCGCCGAAAGAGTATGGCCAGTGACGGCCGCAGTGAAAATAAGTTGAGAGTCGAGAGTAAGTTTCAAGACTGATTTTATTAATAAATTTGTTTGGTATTTATACACAATTTCTTTTGTTCTATCGAACATATCCATTGTACATATCCATCGTACATCGATCGCTGACCTCTCGGTGTTCGATTGCCTCATATGCATATTTGGGGCTTAACGCCCGGACATTCAGAGAATTGTCCATCTTGCACAATCCAATATCCAAACACACTCACTGCAGCGGACTTCTAATGCTGAGCTCGCAACAAACATATGATACACTTTCTGGCGTGTGCTTATTGTGTACTCATATGTTTATTACCGGTCGGCTATAAAATACTTTATGCCCATGCATACGTGAGTGTCAAATATCGAGCACGAATGGATGCATTGCTATGTGGATATTAAACGTTCGCTGGTGCGATCCCCTTCACAAGAGGCCTTCAATGCAAGATAAGACAAGTTCTGAATGAAAAATTATATAAAATCCTCGTGTCGTATGTTCACCATAGACTCTTCCGTGTGAAACTTGAAAACGAATATTCCGATTTCAAAGAAATACTGGCAGGAGTACCCCGAGGAAGCGTCTTTGGACCACTCTTGTTGCTCTTATTTAAACGTGATATCCCACAAACAAACGATACAATAGTTGCTACGTTTGCTGACGATACAGCTATACTAGCAATTGGCACAACAATGGAGTAAACAAATATGAAATTACAAAACGCTCTTAACGACGTTAATGAATGGACAAAAGCCTGGCGGATTGCACTTAACGAGAGCAAATCGATTCATGCAGATTTTTCGTAAAAACGGACAAACAATTTTCCTCCTTTTGCAAATGAAGCGAAATATCTCGAAATGACACTAGATGCAAAATTAAAATGGAAGTCGCATGTAAAAAATAAATGCGAAGAACTTAAAAGTAAATACAGAGAACTGTACTGGTTACTCGGAAAATATTCGAAGACTAACCTTGATAACAAGCTGCTATTATACAAGCAAGTGCCAAAGCCGGTCTGGACATATGGTATACAACTATAGGGTTGTACCAGTGAAACGAATCTAAATGTTTTACAAACTTTTGAAAACAAAATGTTAAGATCATTTGTCAATGCGCCGTGGTACATAAGGAATGAAGATCTACGCAGAGATCTGGGTACTCCCGCGGTTAAAGATGAAACGAAAAAACACGTTAACACAACGGTCCTTTATATTCTTAAACAAGTTTATTTCGGAGTCTACAAAGAAACTTTCGTACGTCTTCCCCTTCATCCCCCGATTTCTAACGTGTCGCTTTTACGTGGTTACGTACTTCAAATCCCTATCAGTGTATACATGTGAGTGTCCATCTTGCAAAAACAAAAACAATTTCATGATGGCCGCCCATTGTTTAGGCATACGGACAATCCAACCTAGGAAGTAGATCCCAAATGGCTGGAGCACATCCAGAATCCAGGCTGTTCTTCATTTACATGAAGAGCAAATCCACAGCCAAATAGTGTTAAACTTATAGCAGCAAATTACGATTTCTTAAAAATTTGTCATCAAACATAATGTAGGTGCTATTCTTTTTTTTTTATGGACTATATATTTATCGAAATTGTTGTCGAGCTCCAAGGTCAGTTTCAAAATCAACTGTCGTGACCATTATGTTTGGAGTGTCAGTGCAGTAATAAATATCATCTTTGTACTTTTTGAAATTACATATTTTATCACGATTTGATAACATATTTCAAAACACTTTGCTCAACACTTTATTAGACTATTTCAGATGTCAGCGATATCTGTGGCAAATCTTTGGGGAGAAAATCCGATCTTTAAGATTCAAAAAGTTTGCAAAAGTTAGTAAGAAACTGGACGTCAGGTCAAGCGTCAACTCTTGAATCCATACACACCAAGTCCCATGGAGCATCAGCAGATAAGGAACACCGTTAATAAATGATTTCACAAATATGTGAGCGTTCAGCATCAGATCATCTTCATCAAACTCCTCATCAAATCAAACATATGACGTCCTCCTCAGTTGGCGGATGGGATGTAAAATAAATCCAAGATTTTTGATGGTGAAGGTGACAACAGCCAGTCTACGTATAAATTTCAAGTTAACGTAGTTGGCGGATTCTACGAGAAGTAAACCCGCAAGGAAATTGGTTCGGATATCGAAAAAGCACCGGCGAGGCCTACGAAGACCCACAAAATGCCCGTCATATGCGCCAATGACAGTACCAATAAACGCAGCTACAATCAACGATCAATTAGCCGACGACGAATCAATTGGATTTAGTGATAAAAAATCAGTATTAATTTTGTTACATTATATTTTCCAAACTAATTTTAAATTACAAGTCTAAGACTTAACACTTATTTATTCACATATCTTATTTGCAATTTCTATTATAACGTACTAATGATATCAATAACTTGTGACAGTAAAAACGTAATACAATAATTTGTTCCTTTTCATTTTTTTTAACACAAACCGATTCGATATGAATTTAAAAATATTAAAAAAAGTTTAAATAAAACAAAATGTTTCCTTTAAAATATAATCTCTACATTATTTTGTTGAGAGAAGGTTCTCGTCGAGGTTTTTATTATGGAAAGGTTTGTCAGCTTCAATTGTCAACAAATTCAGATTCCTAACTACAGGCTAATTCTTAGCCAATAGTAAAATTTGAGACTAAAGAGGTAAAGCGTAAGTAGCACATCAAACATACGTTTATGGAATAGGACATGAGTCCGACTTAGCTTGTCTGGACTACTGTATGTAATTTGTTCTTTTATCTTGTAGAAAGGTTTAGACAATGTTGAACAATGAGTGGAAATAAACAACACCATTAGCACCATCACCAAATATCAAGTACTTCAGATATCTGAACATCCTGAGATCAGATATTATTTGAACAAAAGTAAAATCGAAAAAACTGGAATCGGAAGCGACACAAGTCTTTTAAGCATCGCCTACGAGATCCAATACGCCGTAATGTGTGAACACCTAAAACCGTTCGCCAACAACCTGATCGACTCTCATCAGCGTGGTTTTAGGCCACGAACAGATCAAATTAAGAAGTCCAAAGCAATACCCATCACAGCGATAATTTGTTGTTATCATTCCAAGATAATAAGAAACTTTCAAACCATTTACCCTCAACGAATTCAACTAGCCCAAAGCTAGTTCAATTGTTCGGCTTTTCTGTTAGGAGCTCCAACAATCTTCACCTGAATACAAACGAAGCCCTAAAACTTAATTTGATAAGCAAGAATTTTAAATCAATCATTTTGATTACAAAGCTGAAGAATAACTTGCTAACTGAGCCTAAATAAAACTATTTGCATGATTTGGTGTTTTGATTTTTATTGACAATTTAGCATTCTATGAAAACACTTTAAACTTAAATTAAATCGCTGCATGAAATAAAATTTAATTCTATAGATTATTACTTTTATAATTGAATACTAAGCGACACTGTCGATTAGATATTTTCTTTATTTGTTAAATAAATATCAATAAAAATATTAAATCAGTTGATCTTCTTTTAATCTTTAAAATTAATACTTAGTAGAGCTTTAGTTAAAATTAATTGAAATTAAGTTTGCTAATCATTCCGTGGCCTGCGCTTTCAAGCACCTTCAGTTGCAGGTGGGATTGTTTGCTTCTATAACGAAAATGTATTATTTAGCAAATGAACATTAAATAACTTTGTTTTGTTAACTCACTTCGGTCTCTTCGGAAGCGTATGTGCTTTGATGCTCCTTATTTACACCTTCTGCTATTCCTCCTCCTCTTCTAATTCTTTTTATTTACCACGAATATTGCTTGATGTCGTGCGCCGTTTACTTTTTGAGTAGTGTTGTCATTTTTCACATCATCATCTGGACTCACCTCGTTGGTCTTTTTGTTGTCCGACCATTTTGCACACCGGGTTGTCCTACTATTGGTGCTTCCCAATCGCCATCGATTTCTGTATCTCAATCCTCTGGCTTTTGTGCATTGGGATCGGCAATCACTTCTGGTTCTTCATCCAACAACCATGTGGTTTGGCAGCCGCTGGGTCTGGGATCATTGGTGGTGCAATTTCATCCAAGTCGTTTGGCTTGTCTGCATCTAGAATGTACACAAAAGAAATAACAACCAGTTAACGACTGCCGAAATTTCGCAAATTGCATTATTACCTTCTTACGCTCGTCCCATCCGTCTGGTTTCTTGCCCTATGGATCGTAAATATTCTTTAGTGTCGATTAACGGTTGGCGAGAAATAGCTTAGCAATGAACCTACTTTATGGTCTACACGAATTTGGAATGTGCTGTCTTGTCAGACTACACAAGTTATTGATCCAAATGCTGGAGTTTTTCTGTAAACAAAAATGAAAGTCCATAAACAACATTGACTTAAGTAAAATCGTTGTACCTTGGTTTCTGACTGTGGTTTGCTTCAATAAAAGCCATAAATTAGATGACCATGAAGGAAAATGAAATGCAGCTTGATATCATTGCCACTCTTGTCCGCGACGAATATGGTACATGAACTATAGAATTGTATGAAGAAATTTATTGTAATATTATGTCGTCGTTTCTTATGTAGTAACTTTCATACCTTTTTGAGATCCTCTGTTTGTTTGCCTGCAGACAGTAATTTTATGTACGAACCACCGCACCGTCCTACAAGAAAGAAATAGCACTTATATATATCTAGATGTAGTTGAAATGTGTCTGATTGTATTACCTGCATTGTGACTTCATATTGAACCACTGATGTCTTGGCGTTGCAGACGAATGGTTCTTTAGGAATGATGTTTGATGATGTTTGAATGATGTTTGGCTGTCGACTTAAGAACAAGTCTAATATAGTTTTTGCAGACAATCCATATTGCGGTTTGTTTGCTTGAGATCGGATCTTTGATTTCTCGGACAACTCAATGTCATCGAAATGATCCACAAAGTAGAACTTGCTGGCATCATATTGTGGGCTAATTTTTCATCGGTGCCATCAGAAGCGACGTCATTCTGTAATCAGTGAAACAATTAAATAAATAAGAAATAAGTTAATATTAAATACATGATTCCTCACAAAAACTTAATGTAAACAATCGCTTTTTTTTGAGGTAAATAAAAGCAGCTGATGTTGACATATATTAAAAAGTAAAATCCGAGAGTCGGCTTACATCAATATGTGGTGGGATCACATTCCAATGTCGAAGATAAATATTTAAAAAAAATACGTTAGCAAATATTATTTAATATTGAATTGGTTCAAAATAATTTACATAGTTAGGGAATATATCATTGTATAATTTAATGTAATGTATGATATAGAAAGTATTTTTATGATATTTTAATATATAATTTAAAACATTCACAGCCGTATTTATAGCAAAATTTTAATGATTGTGAAATCAACAAACGAACAGAACCAACAGAAACATAAAACACACACACAGATACACACACACGTACACAAACTACACGATAGACAGAGTAGAGACGACCGGCATCTTGAGTAGATCACTTTAATAATTACTCTTTTTTTTTTATAATTACTTCAAAATACTAATAAACAATAACTTAAGAAATAGCTAACAAAATTCAGAAGTGGGATGACAATCTGGCCAAAAATAAATTATAAGAAAGTACCTACCTAGGTACCAGTGGCGTGGCGTGGAAAATGTTATATGGTAAGTCGGCAAAAATATGCACCTGCAAACGCTTTCTGAAATTATATTGTGTATTGCAACTCGCATATAAGTAAAACAATTCAAGCCAATTTTTTATACTTCAAGTCATTAAAGCCAAATTTTACAATGAACCTAACAATTTTAATGATAGGTAAGAATTTAAAAACAGCAAAAATTGTGAAAAGTTATGCTAAATTGATTTTTTTATTTGTACTCTAAGTCTATTCTTCGATCTTTTTTAACATATTCTGCAAGAACTTTTTCATAAA